>CM042429.1:14401383-14951383 GCA_023631565.1 Gymnocephalus cernua | reverse complement strand
ATAATGAAGTTTAAATAGCTGTATTTAAAAAAAAAACTATTAAAAGGATATGAGGATGAAGAGCGATGATTGTGAGGGTGGGTCATTATACTGATTGTACTGGGGTGGGTGATTGGGGTAATGGGTTGTTTGGTGCAAAATGTAAATAAATGTTTGGTAGGTGTTTCAAATGATATACGTTTCATGTATACATATTTGTTATCTTGCTATGAATACATAATATTAACATATATGATACATACATATACAAAATATATAATATATACAGGAACTATTTAAAGTTGAATGAGGGGTGGGAAAAATTACAAGCTTCATCTCGCTCCTTCTCGGCCGGATTGAACAAAGGAAGGCTCTGACACACCAACCTGACGTCGGACTGATTAGCCCCCCCCCAGAGATGGTAACAAAAAAGTGCCTCGGAACACACCGAAGCGACGCCATGTGCGAGACTTCCATAATAGCAGGCGCCGCTAATCTGTAGTGTCGCCCAAAAAAATGAAAACCGGAAATGACGAACGTGTCACATTGGTCTGGCTTGGCATAATGGCGGCTCGTTCGGAATACGATCTCATATTTTACGAAAAATAGTTCACCGAAACGCGTTTCTGAAAACATTTTATGCGAGAAATAGGCCATGCAGGTGCTGAATCTGTCTTCATTTCAGATCGACAAAGGTCAGTTTGAAAGATTTTCATCCGATTTTGAGAGGCGTTAGTCACGCTCATCCCGCTCCTCATTTCCGGGTTAGCACTCCACCAATCAGATTGGTCATTGAGTCCGACTGCGCGCTCTCCGATTCAAGAAGTCAAATCGGCCAAAATGAAGGCCAACGGCCCCTCCGACTGACGACGGCACGGAACACACCGAACAGACTCGAGTCACCGACCTCGCCAGACTGTCCGACGGCTGATTAGCTGGTTAGTGTGTCAGAGCCTTTATTTGTAACACTTTATAGATATTGTTTTTTTGCTTTTGGTGTGTTATTTTGTTTTTTTTATATTTGATTTTATTGTTATTTTTTGTTCAAAATAAAAATAAAGAAATCAGAAAAACATATTCACTTTGACAGGAACGTCCATCTGTGGTGTAACACTGACATTGGAACACGTCAACATTTGTTCTTTTTCTGTGCCCACTGCAGTCAGCTCCATTAGACGTCGATGCAAAAGAAGGTTCAAAGAAAAATCAGTCCTTGAATAATAATTATCCATCAGCGTGTGAGGTCCATTTTAAATCACTCTTAAAAGCTCTGAACGAAATGAAATGATGTAACCTTCAGAGGAGCTTTGGATCTATGAAACTGTTTTGGGGAAGCGTTTCCTGGACTTAAGTTTGAGGTGTCCTTGGGTACAAAAACCAAGAGAAAACTTCAAGGCACTCTCTTTCTACACTATCTAAATGCCTTTATTGTAATGGAATAGTCACGCCAGAGAGTGCCTTGGAGTTTTCTTAAGGTTTTTGAGCTTTGAATGTAGTTCGAAGTTGGTCATTCAAACCGTTGAAGTGCATCTTTATGCATAGCGGATCATAATTCCATTACGTGTGGTGATCATGTTTTCATCCATCACATCATGGAACTATACCGATTTAAACCCCATGAGAAAGACAAGCTCTGGTTATAATCCCTCACAATTTGCCTGTGTCAATGATATTGTTTTTTATTTTTATGTCTGTAATAATCGGATTGTGCTTCATTCTGAGGCTTTATCGCGCTTTATGACCACCGCGTTTTACCAGACCATCTCTGGTAAACATCTCAGTCTTCCGGTGTGTGTTAAAAAAGTGCAGACATAATAACATCAGACCTGCAGACGTCATGTGAACAGACGCGTGGATGCTAGAAGCAGGCAAAGCTGCCTGTATGTATGTGTGTGTGTGTGTGTGTGTGTGTGTGTGTGTGTGTGTGTGTGTGTGTGTGTGTGTTCTCAGACAGCTGCACAGCTGTTCAACACAGTGTGTGAGAGGCAAACAAGAGCCAACTGTCGCCATGGCCACAGGATGAGAGGTTACATGTGAATGTATGTCTGGCGTGTGTGTTTGTATATGTAAGTGTGGTGTGTGTGTGTGTGTGTGTGTGTGTGTGTGTGTGTGTGTGTGTGTGTGTGTGTGTGTGTGTGTGTGTGTGTGTGAGAGAGAGTCACCCCAGTCACTCCCTAATTGGCCACAGGAGAGAGGAGGCTGTATCACATGGTGTGATGCCTCGCTGCCCCGCTCTCTCTCTCTAACCCTCTTTATGTCCGTCTTCCCCTGTCCTCCACTCCAGCTCTCTCTCCCTCCATCAGCTAACACTAATATGAAATCCCTCTATTCATCCCTCTAAAAAGCCCTAATGAGCTCCCAGAGGGCATGGCTGCCCTGGCAGAGCTGCGGCCAGCCCCACCCCCACCCCCTGCCAGGTTAATGGAGTGCAGTGAGGTTTGGATTGAATTGAATTTTGATGGTCAGGTTTTGAGTACTGAGTGTATAAACAACTGCGTCCCTGGTAGGTAATTGGCTCTGATGCACAATATCAACGTGTTAGCAAACACTCAAAAACTGTGTCTGCTAAAGTGTTAGCATGGGACCCTGCTACAATGTTAGTATGAGGCTAGTCCATATATCACATGCTGTATATATAACAACGGTTCATTTACGGGATAGCTCCTTTGAGTTAACTTTAAACTCCGGTCACATAGAGCAACATCAACGTTACCGGCGGACAATGTCAAGTTTTGAATATGAATTGGGATGGTACAACAAGTCAGGCCTGCTTGGTTCTTTCGGGGAATGATTGTAAAGATTTACAAAGAATATGTTTAGGGCATTTAGTCTCTAACTGGGAGGTTTTGGGAACGATTGGTGGGATTGCTGTGGACGAAGTACACATGGAGATACACTGGTAAGAGCCAATGAGATTTAACCGTGTATCAGCTAATTTAAATCGCTCACGTTACTGTAATAATTATTATTAATATTGTATGTGGCGTTTTCTTTTGCGGGGTGCAAATGTTCTTCCTGTCCTTCCAGAGACTATTTAGCAGAGTAACCGTCGCTGCGTCCGGAGCTAACCCCCGCCCATGACCTTTGTGATTGGTTTAATAGATGTGTGAACAACCCCTGACCGTTAATTCTTCTGTCCTGGGAATGCTGTGTGGAAGGGCCAGACCTTCCTCCGCAGAGCTGTGGAGATAGATCTGGCAATGCGAGACTAGTATGAGGCCTGGCGTTAATAAGCATTGTGTATGCTAAAGTGTTAGCATGGAACGCTGCTGTCATTTAGCACTGTGTAGACTGAAATGCTGCAGTAGCATGGAGCCTACAGTTTAGCTGGCCAATGACAATACTAACGGATACATGTCGGTTTTGGCTCCTGATAATCACTGAAATTCACAGTTATACAGGGAGAATCATAATAGCGTTATTAAAGTAGTCCATGTTATCAGCATACGTTATCATACAGAACAGTAGGCCCATGCTAATCATTCAGCATACATCACATACAGGCTCCATGCTAATACTTCTATTCTACTATCATACAGAAATGTGAGTGTGAGTATCCCCCATGCTTAACTATTATACAATGGGCTCTTTATTATTTATTTGGCCTCGGGTTACAGTAAGTATGATTCAGTTTAGTGAGGGTTAAAGACGTCAGTGAAGGTTTACAGCATGACTGTAGTCTGTGCTGTGTGACGTGAAAGGTCTCTCACCTGGTTTGAAGTGCGGCAAAGAGTTAACACCAGGCCAGGTGTCCTCAGATGGGGTGCCGAGGACCTGGAAAACACAGCGAGGATGGAGATGAGAACAAGTGAAATAATACCAAACAATACTGCCAACTCCAGCAGTTTTCAAATAAACAAAACCAAGTTAACCATCTTCAGCAACACATTCTCCCTCCCATCGCGTCAAAAAGTGACCCTTGGTCAGGTGTCTTTGGAGTTTGTTATTGATGCAAAAAGTCTCCTTTAGCGTCATATTTAGACGCGCTTGGTCAGGACTCTTGACGTCACTTTTTGACGCTCTGGGTCGGGACGTACGTTTAACTGACATGCAGCACAAGAACAGGACAGTTAGGTTTGGGAAAAGATGGTGTGTGTGTGTGTGTGTGTGTGTGTGTGTGTGTGTGTGTGTGTGGGGGGGGGGGGGGGGGGGGGTTTAGAAAGTGTACGTTTCTAAACCCCTGTTATTTCTGACCATTTGATGAACAAAAATGTATATTATACTTGAGTACATTAAAGCCCAATTAACAAAACTGGTTAGAGTTTGGTAAATTGCTCCTAAACACAGTGAGAGAGGATTTAAATGTGTATTTTTATTCACCCTTCTTTTTATTTTGGCCCTCTGGGGCTAGGTAAAACCTCTGTGGGGGGGCACCAAAAATTCCTCTATGCAGGAAAAACCCTGTTAGTGCAACTTTTATGGACAGGCTGGCTGAGGTCTCACCAGGGATGGAATGTAACTAAGTATATTTACTCCAGGACTGTACTCAAGTACAACATGTTGGGGTACTTGTACTTTACTTGAGTAAATGCCACTTTTTAATTCTACTCCGCTACATTTCAGAGAGAAATATTGTACTTTTTACTCCACTACATTCATCTGACAGCTTTAGTTACTAGTTACTTTACACATTAAGATTTCTGCAAACAAAACACATGTAGTTTATATAATCTGATGTTTTATTATAAATGAAACTAGCCAACAATAGAACGTCCTACAAGTCCAGCTGAAATGATTAGACCATTAAACACACAACTGGTTGGATCCTTTACTCTTTCTACACTGGGAGGGGAGTTCTAATACTTTAACTACATTTTCCTGATGATACTTACATACTTTTACTTAACATTTTCAATGCAGGACTTTTACTAGTAACAGAGTATTTTTTACAATGTGGTATTAGCACTTTTACTGCAGTAAAGGATCTGAATACTTCTTCTACTGCTGGTTCTCACGCACACAGCGTGGCTTTACGATGACAAAAGCCAGAGCAGCGGACATGCCTTCCACCTGATCCATCACAGCGAAGCAGCGTAATCGTTTCCAGACTGTCTCTGATCTGCAGCACACCGCAGCAGAGCAGCTGCTCCGGGATCAGCCTGGGTGAGTACACATGCACACACTGACTGGAGCTGTGTTGTGGGGTCACTGGGATCCTCTTTAGATTGATCTTGTTGGCACGGCTGTTGTCTCGCATTGCCAGACCTTCCTCCACAGCGCCGCGAAGGAAGGTCCGGCTAGTCCACACAGCATTCCAGTATAGGAGAAAAACGTGCTCTGGTTTATTGGCATTTCTTTAAACCAATCACAATCGTCTTAGGCGGCGCTAAGCTCTGGGTGGAGCAACGGTGCCTCTGCAAAATAGCCTCTGGAAGGAACTTGTTTTGGTGGAACATGTGTACGTTCAAAAGTTGTTTTAGTCGTGCAACAGACAGCAACAGTACCAGAGCAATCCCAGACGTGGAACGTCGTGAAGATAGACTAGCATGGCTGAGATTAGATGTGGAATGTAACTAAGTACATTTACTCAAGTACTGTACTTAAGTCCAAATGTTGAGGTACTTGTACTTGAGTCTTTTCTTTTCATGCCACTTTCTACTTCTACTCCGCTACATTTCAGAGAGAAATATTGTACTTTTTACTCCACTACATTCATCTGACAGCTTTAGTTACTAGTTACTTTACACATTAAGATTTCTGCACACAAAACACATGGAGTTTATAAAATCTGATGTTCTATTATAAATGAAACTAGCCAACAATAGAACGTCCTACAAGTCCAGCTGAGATGATTAGACCATTAAACACACAACTGTTTGATCCTTTACTCTTTCTAAAAATACTTTTAATACTTTAACTACATTTTCCTGATGATACTTACACACTTTAACTTAAGTAACATTTTCAATGCAGGACTGTTACTAGTAAAGTATTTTTACAGTGTGGTATTAGTAAGTACTATTAAGTACTAATACCACACTGTAAAAAAATAAGTAAAAGTCCTGCATTGAAAATACTACTAAAGTAAAAGTGTGTAAGTATCATCAGGAAAATGTACTTAAAGTATTACAGGAAAAGAACTCCTCCCAGTGTAGAAAGTGTGAAGGATCCAAACAGTTGTGTGTTTAATGGTCTAATCATCTCAGCTGGACTTGTAGGACGTTATATTGTTGGCTAGTTTCATTTAGAATAAAACATCAGATTTTATAAACTACATGTGTTTTGTGTGCAGAAATCTTAATGTGTAAAGTAACTAGTAACTAAAGCTGTCAGATGAATGTAGTGGAGTAAAAAGTACAATATTTCTCTTTGAAATGTAGCGCAGTAGAAGTAGAAAGTGGCATGAAAAGAAAAGACTCAAGTAAAGTATAAGTACCTCACCATTTGGAGTTAAGTGCAGTAATGGAGTAAATATACTAAGTTACTTTCCACCGCTGGTTCTAAGTGAAAACAAGGAAAGATGGTTCAGCTAGAATGACAATGACAAAGAAGATACAAAGATGGCAAGTTAAATTAAAAAAAAACATAGGAATTTACAAAAGGCCAGAGTCTTGTTCAACCTATGCTGGCCCGTTACTAACACATGGTGGTCACCGCTGATGTAATAACTAAGAACGGCACTAGAGTGCAGCAAAGCACCACAAGGCCGACCGCAGTCAGACTGCAATGAGAGCAGTCGGAACAAAGAGAGTTCCACGTGCAAGCTCAGCAACTGAACTTCGTTTGGAAACAAAAAAAAGCCCTGTGGTCATTCCTATAATTTGTATTTAGAGGCAATAACCAGTTCTAGGAGAATGGCATTAATTATTTGAACATATAACACAATACTAACAGTGGTGGAAGAAGTATTCGGATCCTTAAAGGTACTAATACCACACTGTAAAAAGACTCTGTTACAAGTAAAAGCCCTGCATTGAAAATGTTAATTTAGTAAAAGTCTGTAAGTATCGTCTGGAAAATGTAGTTAAAGTATGATTTTAGAAACTGGAAAGGATCCGGACAGGTGTGTGTGTAATGGTCTAATCATTTCAGCTGGACTTGAAAAAGCAAGGATAGGCAACATCACTGACAGCAGACGAAGCTGAACACACTAGCAAACTATATAATCCCTGAGGTTTTGTTACACACATGACAGGAGGTAGTTATGATGTCTGGTACCATCAGACCAGCTATGGGACAAAGCAGTAGCCTACTGTGTCCGTGACTTTATTGACATATTATCCCACATCAGATCCTATTTATATGCCTTCAAAACGGGAGCTTAAATGGTAACTACTGTTTTATTTTTTTACAACTTGGACTCTATTTTCCTATGTTTTTGTGTCTAAGTGACTGATGGAACAACCATCTCTGACGTTGGTCCAGTATTAATGCAGTCGGCAGCGGCAAAACAAGCTAAGTTAATTGGGCAATTGTGCAGTTTGCATTTACGATCACAAAAGTGCTCATTTTGCCGCTGACAGGCTCATATTAATATCCTAAGTGTCTGACAACATTATGGAAAGGATTCCTAAGGAGGTCGACCTGCAACGCCCTGCTATGCCCTGCAGCGCCCTGCTACGCCATGAACTGCTACAACCACTATTTCTAGTCATAGTTCCATTATCTTTATTGTGACTATAATTGCCACTGTTCATCACACCCCCAACCGGCACCGTCAGACACCGCCTACCAAGAGCCTGGGTCTGTCTGAGGTTTTTCCTCACCACTCGAGGTTTCTGCCTAAGATGGAGTTTTTCCTCGCCACTGTTGCACTAAATACTTGCTCTTGGGGGAATTACTGGAATTGTTGGGTCTTTGTCAATTATAAAGATTGGTCTAGACCTACTCTATCTGTAAAGTGTCTTGAGATAACTCGTTTTGATTTGATGCTCTAAATAAAATTGAATTGAATTTTAAAGAAGAACTCTTTGGTTAAGGTTAGGTAACGATTGTGGCCATACTGAAAAGAAACTGGCATTGACTTTAACAGGAAACAAACAAGGGATAGGTTCACCATTTCTCTTCAAACAACAGTGCTCATATGGACATTAACATTTTTTTGCTTGCTGGAATCATTCCTTCTGTTGGTATTACAATATTCCTGTCTAATGTTCTTTCAATGTAAGTAATAGAGGACAAAAGCCACAGTCCCTGTTGCAAAAATGTATTCAAACGTTTCTCTGAAGCTAATATGAAGCTGCAGCGGTCTGAGTGACAAATAAAGGGGTTCTGTTTCAATGTTGATATGTACACCCGTCTATTGAAAAGTTGTGAGCCTATTTAAAGTCACACGTTCCGTTTACTTTCTCCTTAGAAGGATTCATGGCTGTACACACGAGTAGTCATGCTACATTCGCCTTTGCTTTAGACAGAGTGATGATTCACGCTGCTGCTAGACGACTTTGTCCGGTAAATATAAGCCTGGTGTTCTGAAAGCCTAGTGGCCCACCGGGCCCAAGGTGCCAGGCCTAATCCACTAGGAATTCCTTTTTAAATGTATTTTTAAGACGTTTAACTACAGTTACAGTGGAGCGGAAAGTTACGTCTAAGCGAACTTTAGACGTAACTTTCCATACAGCTTTTTGCACTGATTGTAGGCCCCAATCTGTCTTATAGCTTTTTTAAATTCTCAATTTCACGATTCCGTCCATGATTCTGTTCACAGAAACTATTGGGCTCTACATTGATGCTGCCATCAGGCTAGGACTCCAGTCCCCTAGTCAAGGGGGAAACCCTGAGCATGTTTGACTTTTGAACAAATGATGCTGGTTTGTTTATTTTTCTCCTCTCTCCACGTGCAACATGGAAAAATCCCTTTTTGCTGGGACAGTGAATTCCCAACGTGGCACAGACAGACAAATGGACATATGAAACAGCGTGTTGACAGGGAAGACATGGCCGCCCACCAGGGAAGGCAGGCCTGTGTCTGTGTTCATCAGCGTATGGAGAGAAAGTTCTGACACGAAGGAATTCCTGTGAGGTCGCAGGTCATCACCCTGAGCTCTGCATGCACATTCTGCTGGACATACATATGCTAAGTCCCGCCCCCAAACTAACTAAGTTACAGACCACCCAGACAGCCACAAACAAATAGTATGTCTGACCTTTACACAGGAGCCCCCAATTATATTTATGTTGCCAGAGAGAGAAAGAAGAGCTAGTCAATGCACTGAACTGAGACAGACTTACAGGGATCGAGGAGCTTCATAACAATGTGATACACATTATTTACATACACATAGATTGGGGAAACAAATGTTTAAGATTTCTTCTATTGGGACAATGCCCATTAATCAACATTTCTGTAAAATGTGCCAGTGTTGAGCCAGATGGTTATTTTTTTATTTATTTTTTTTACTGTAGTCCTAGTTACCCAGCATGCATGTCTTTATGGTGGGAGGAAACCCACACAAACACGGGGAGAACATGCAAACGCCACACAAAACAGCCCTGCACGGACCGGTGGATGGAGCTCTGCAGTGGCAACTTGCTGTGAGGCAGAAGTGTTAACCACTGAGCCGCCGTGCCACGGAGACTGAAACATACAAACCCATGTCATGTTAAAAGGGACACGTCAGGGATTTAGTACTGCATTTCCATAAACAGATTGGGGAAACAAATGTTCAAAATCAATTCAGCAAAGATATCTTGGCTTTCATGCTGCATTCATGCACTTGCATATGATCCATGCCGTAATTAACAAGCCATTGAGTCATAATAACTGTTCATATGTAGAGTTAGGGATATCAGGAATTTCTGACAGCTATGATAAACCCTCCAAAAGTATCAATAAGAGGGGTAGGGCTAGAAGGGGGCAAAACATATGATTGCCGCCCCCCCCCCCAAAATCCATTGGGCTAGAGTGCTGTCAGTCCTACAATTGTGATGTCCATTGGATCACAGTACTGTCACTACTTGGCTGCCTGTTCTGCCAATCTTCCCAGTCCTTGGCTTGTCACATAACCAACTAATGTTTCCATGACGACTATCCAAAATTCTGATACCATGGAACCAGCACTGGAATTGTTTGTAAAAAAAAAAAAAAAAAGTGGCAGACTGAGCCCATAGAAAATGTGTATTGTATTTGGATATACAATTTCTTTAAAAATGAAAACAAGTGAAATTAATAATGAATGTGATGTTTTATTTAGCAGAATTACATTATGTTGTTCTATGCTTTCCAATATTTTTAAGCAGATTTTATATGCTGTATTCTGATAAAATGCAGATTTAAAGACAATTTTGTCTCTCTTTCACATTTGCACTGCTGTCTGTACAAAATAAATGAAAAGAAACGTATCCCGCTGTATCGAACTTACATCGAACTGTGTCTCTGTGTCCCGTTACACCCCCTACTAATGACACCATCTCATATTCATGTCTAAATGAGTGGAATTCCCCTTTAACGTTTTTAACTTAAAATACCGCAATGGAGAAAGTAATAAAGACCTTTCTCATGACAGCAGTTTTGACCCGTGTTTGCAGGAAGAGCACAGGTGTAACTAATAACATACCGAGGGTTGCATTCCATTTAGGTGTCCAGTAAGTTATGACGGTGAGCCAGCAGACACAAGGCAAGGACCTGAAACTAGTTAACCTAAATGGAATTCAGCCATTGTTCGTTGTTTTTTTTTTAAGTTACTTCTGGGATCTGGAGGTAAAAAAATAGACTTTATTCATAGGACGGCGGGCGACCCTGGCAAACACGCTACAATTGTCCAAAACACTTTCATTATCATCAAGTAACAGAAAATCAGGGCTGCACAATACATCGTTTTTCTACTGTCATCGCTATATAAACTGCCACAATAAAGACACTGTAAAAGGCTGCAACATACAGCGAAAAGACACTCAAGGATTTTTTTTGTGTTAGTTGAAGAAAATCAGTAGAAAACTGCACTTTAAAATGTAACCGTCACTTTTTTTTAGCGCTGCCTTTTATATTCAACAAAAAAAATGTTGGAAATTTGTTTTAAATTCAACAAGTAATTGCATTTTAGCAGAATACTGAAAGCAGCAGAAATGCAGAACTGAGAACACTTTACCATCGGTTTATTTATCACAAGAAAAGTCCCTGTCACGATATTCAACAACGTTATCGCATATTGCATATTTTCCTCATATCGTGCAGCCCTACATACCACAGTATGATAACATACAAAAAACAGTCAACCTGAGACTCAGGTCTAACTGCGTGTCAGTCACTGCTCAGGCACACGCATTTCATAGTGTCCTCCCCTTCCCCGTGCGGCAGATAGATTTCCTCCCCTTCCCCCCTCTTCACACACGCTCTATCGTGCACAGATCTCCCTTGTGGGGGGAGGGGCTTAGGAGACCGTTTGGGCTTTAGCAGAAAGGGGGGAGGGACTGAGAAGTTGTTGATGTCAAATTAAAGTCCTGGATCTTCACATTCCTACCTGCAGCACCTTTAATACATGTAATCTCTCTGCAATGTCATCTGCCATGTCATGTTGTAAAGTGGGATGGCCTGAGGAACTTCCGTTGTGTTGACTGGACATGCAGCGCTTTTCTGTTGCAGGGTTGGGGTTAGTTAGTGCGTTTTTGGGGTTTGTGTGTTTTCAACTTTGCGTCATTTCTGTATTTTCTGCATGTTTCACCTAATGGAAGTGTTTTGGGTTGTAGCACGTTTGCCCTGGTCGGCCACCACAGAAAAGCATCAGTGTAAATTGAGAAAATGATTGATAGCTCAGTCCCAGGGCCCCGGTGAGCCAGCATGCACAGAGCTAGGTACCTGGCACTGGCACATTACGTTGTACACCTGTGTTTTTTCTGCTGGAACATTTCTGTAAAGAGAAAATCTTACTGTTCTTTAAAAACACCGGCAGTTTGTCTGCAGTTTGGTCAGTATGGCAATGAATATATATGAATGAATGAATAAGATGGCTGCAAGCATTTGTATACCTTTGACTATAGCTTTTACCTATAACCATTGCAGTTGTAGCACTGTAGCTTAGTGGTTTTAGTTTTAGACATTTTAATCCTGCTACTAATTGCTTTTGATTATGTCCCTTGGGATCCTAACCCCTATTTTCCACAGGGCGCGTCCCAGAAACATGTAGGAAGCGGCTCTTCGCTCCGCTAAATATACTCGCCAGGTCTAGTTTCACGTGAGCCACGGCGCGTTCAGACAGCTGGGCAGGAAGTGAAACAGCAAACACCCCCCCAATATGGTATATGTCTCCTCTACAACACCACAGACAACGAGAGATTCATCTTGGAGGCGGGAAAAACATAAGACATCACAGATCTTTTTATAAAGATAACGCCAGAAAAGAGAAGGCATGGAGTTTAATTACAGGAGTGGTTGGAGTGGAAGGTAGATACTAGCTGAATAAACACCTGATTGTTCTGTTAAGTACTTGTAGAGACAATATAATCTGCGAGTCGGGCAGCAAGACGCTCCGTTTCTGAGACGCTCCGCTGCTGACACGCTCCCGGTGTGGTATGGCGCGTGGCGGATGACGGAACAAAATGCAACGCATACGTGCCTGGTGGGAAATTGGGGTAGGCGTCTTTGGGAAGGTACAGGTTTGGAACTTGCATTTGTTTAATCAGAGATCGAGCCCTTAATCCAGACACAAGTACCAGTCCTGACCCCAGTGGCAGCGGTATCCCAGCCCTGCAGCCTCCACATTCCTACCTCTAACTCTCTGTCTTCGTCCTAACGCCGCCCCCCCCCCCCCCCCCCCCGCCCTCATCTCCTTCTCTGCTCTTGAAAACCCTAGCTGCTCTCCAACCTCGGTCCCAGCCAAACAGATTGGGGTCACTTCGAGGCAGGGGTCAAACGGATCAGAACCAGAGCCGAGTGGATCAGCTGTCTCCCACTGTGACGGGTAGAATGTGGTCAGTAAGCCCCGGCTATCCTGTCTGGGGTTCAGCAGATGGATGATCATGTCAATGACACGGCCGCTGTTGGTGAAATGGTATTACTTATCTCCACGCAAGCCTCTCGCTCTCTCCTGAGGGAAGATCAGCTCGCATGTGCACTGGCTTACTCTCCATAGCAGGAAATACACTCAGTAAATAAACAGGGTCCCTACAGAGAGAAAATGGGGATTTGCATCATGCAGCAAGCTTCTGCTGCTGTAACAAACCCTTTCAGAGTTGTTCTGTATCGCATGTTCAAATGCTTCTACTGTCAGGGGCTCTCTTACAAAGGCTCCTTATAGCATCTTATTCTTTTTAGCAGCATAAGCAGAAATACTTCTATACAGAAACATTTCGTTTGGTAGGGACCATTTAAAGGGTAAGTCTGGTCAACATATTCTCACTCCCGTGGCGTCAAAAAGTGACGATTGGTCAGGTGCCTTTGGCGTCACTATTTGAAGATCTCGGGACTCCCAGCTAGCCCTTTAGCGTCATATTTAGACGCGCTTGGTCGGAACTCTTGGCGTCACTTTTTGACTCTCTGGTTCAGGACGTACGTTTAACTGACATGCGACACAAGAATGGGACGGTTAGGTTTAGGAAAAGATGGTGTGGGGGGGGGGGGGGGGGTGTTACAAAATGTACGTTTCAGTGACACGCGGGACAAGAACGGGACATGAACCCCAGTCTCCTGGGTGAAAGTCCTGTGTTCTTTGACCCATCCACCCCCCCAACCTGCCTCCTACCCGATGTGAGTCGAGTGCAGATGTGAGTTGCGCATGCGTCACTTTGCGACAAGGGCTCCCCCTCCTCACCAGCCCCACACAGGTAGGCTAGACCAGATTTCAGATCTGTTTTGCTGTTAGCCACAGAATAATGAGATAGGTTCATTACATATCAGTAATTTATTATTTAAGGCATCAGATTTTCACGGCATAATCCCTGATGTCAGTTCTACATTAGAGGCTGAAGTAGTCAATACAATAAAATTGGACCTACATAATGAAGTTTATTCACTGCTGGCTACAAGTTAGCAATCAAACACCACAAAGGCTGTCACTTGAATGGCGTTTTGAGCTAACATTAGCAATCAAACAATCATAGATAGCTAAAACGTTTTTGAAATGATTTACATCTTCTGTTATTGTTTGTAATGAGAAAAGTTTATTATTTTATGGATTTCACAAATGCAGCCGTCAGTATCTGACGCTGAGAGCCACTGACCAAGCGTCTGTATTTTACGGGTTGGGAGAGAGAACGGGTTTGTCTATTGAAAGACTATATTGTTCTTCTTATCAACAAATTCAATGTTCAGAGTCACACCAACACTGAATGTATGGACTCACAAGTATAGTGTGCATCAAAGCCTGATAGACCTTTTTCCTATCAAAGAGCCACACTGTTGTACTATAGGTGTTCCTTCATCACACACTGCCGTTTCTTTTGTCTCAATTCCACATGCTGCCGAAAATATAGCAAATTCACTGCTGAAAATAGTCCCCAACAAATGCATTGTTTCCCTTTGAATGAGTTTGTCAAAAACTACTGCAACCAGATGTTTTAGGCAATTAGTTGAAGTTCAATTTATTTATATAGCACGTTTAAAAACAACTCTAGTTGACCAAAGTGCTTAACAAGCCCCAACAATAAAAAAAGATCAACGAGATAATATACACAAACAATAAATAATACAAAATAACCAACAGTATAAAAAGGTCAAGGTATCAAAGCTCAACTTTAATTGAAAGCCACTGAATAATAGTGGGTCTTAAGCAAGGACTTGAATGTTTCAACGGTCCGAGCTGTTCTCATATGAATAGGTAGACTATTCCAGAGGTTTGGAGCAGCCAATGCAAAGGCTCCGTCACCTTTGTTTTTTAACCTTGATCTGGGCACATCGAGGAGAACTGATTGGAAGACCTCAGTGCTCTGACAGGAGTGTGGACATGTAAAAGCTCTGATAAATAAGAGGGCGACAACCCATTTAAAGTCTTGAAAACAATTAATACAATTTTAAATTCAATCCTGAAACACACAGGAAGCCAGTGAAGCGTGGCCAAAACCAGTGTAATGTGGTCACGCTTTTTGGTCCCGGTTAAAAGTCGCGCTGCTGCGTTCTGGACTAACTGTAACTGACGAAGGGATGACTGCTCCAATCCAACATACAAAGAGTTACAGTAGTCTAATCGAGATGTATTAAATGCATGGATGACTCTTTTAAAGTCTTTGCGTAGCAGGTAGGAGCTGGAAGAAGCTGGTGTTAACAACAGAACTAATCTGTTTGTCAAATTTAAAAGCACTGTCAAAAATCACACCCAGATTCTTGGTAAAATGAATGTGGGAACCTAAGGTACCAAGAGCATCTACACAGGCACTAAAATGTACAGGACGACCAAACACAACAATTTCAGTCTTATTATCATTGAGAAAATTCTGATCCAGCCATATTTTGAGATCACTCAAGCAGTTCAACAAAGGCTGGATAGTGTCCTTGTCATTGTTTTTTACAGGCAAGTAAATTTGTACATCATCTGCAAAACAATGAAAAGGAATGTTATGTTTTTCTAAAATGGACCCTAAAGGCAACATGTGCAGAAAAAAGAGCATGGGTCCCAAAATGGAACCTTGGGGGACCCCACACGAAAGAAGGGCAGCAGATGAAGAGCAATTCCCAAGGTGGACAGCAAAACTCCTGTCTGTCAAGTAAGATTCAAACCATTTTAGGGCTACGCCCGTAATGCCAACACTTTGTTTGAGGCGGGACAAAATGATAGAGTGGTTGACAGTGTCAAAGGCAGCAGTCAAATCCAAAAGCACTAAAACAGCAGAGTTTCCCGAGTCAACCGCTAAAAGAAGGTCATTATATACTCTTAGAAGGGCAGTTTATGTACTGTGGTGGGGCTTAAAACCAGACTGGAACTTTTCATAAATACTAAAATCATCTAAAAATGACTGAAGTTGATTAAAAACAAAAATTAGACAAAAGTGAAGTATCCAGATTTTTCTTTTTTAAAAGTGGTTGGACAGCATTTTTAAAAGCAGATGGAACACACCCTGAGCTGAGAGATGCATTAACCAGGGAAAAAATACTGGACCCAAGAGTGTTAAAAACATCTTTGAGTTAGCCTGCAGGGATACTGTCCAGCAGGCAGTTTGCAGGATGAAGGTGCTTAACTACATCAGAGAGAAGGTGGAGTGAAACTGGCTCAAACTGCTGGAAGACAGCTGAGCATAAATGAGGAACAGAGGAGTCACTGGTAAAAGCAGGGGATGAAAAACTCAGGCCAGCAATTTTATCAATGAAGTGTTTCAGGAAGTTTTCACACAACAATGTGGATGGCACAGCACAGTCGGTTTCATAAGGGTTATTAACCCTTATGAAACTGACTAAGAGAGTTAAACACTTTAAAAAGAACCTGAGGCCAGATCATACCAACAATTTTTATAGCTTAGTTTTGTAGTACTATAAAGGCTTTAGGCTTTTATTGTAGGCCCAGTTAAATATGTAAAAAGGGGTCCTTGGCTTATAATACGTTGAAGACCCCTGCTTTAAACCAATCACAATCGTCTTGGTTGGCGCCGGACGGAGCCACGGTGCCTCTGCAAAATAGCCTCGGGAAGGAACTTGTTTTGGTGAAACGTGTACATTCAAAAAGTAGTTTTAGTCTTGCAACAGAAAACTCAGATTGGACAGATAGTCTAGCTAGCTGTCTGGATTTACCCTGCAGAGATCTGAGGAGCAGTTAACGGTGACGGACATCCAGCTGAAAATGAGGGAGGAAGCTGTGACATTGTAATATGGAGGCAGCATCTATAGCCATTAATCAGACTCTGCTGTGCAGCATGGCAACATGATTATTAATGAAACAGTTTTAATTGCAGTAATGCCCTAGTCTGATTAATGACAATGATCACATTAGTATGGTCACGTAAAGTTGTGCCAACATGTTGTTGTAAATAACAAGTCTCATGTACAGAAACATAAGCCATCATATTATCTGTGGTTGTCAGTGCTCATTTTTCACCACAAACACAGCTCAGGCAGACACAGGAGGCAGCTCGTTGTCTCTCTCTCACTCACACACACACACACACACACACACACACACACAAACACACACCTCTGCCTGACAGGCTATTTTCTGCAGATAGACCTGTCCATATTCATATAGTCCTTCCAGCGGATGTAATCTTTTGTGTGGCGACAGCTAGTTAACCAGCTCGCCTGAGCCGGGCCTCATCCAGGACATCCTTTAATTTGCACAGACATTCTCAGAGAGTGTGGGAGTGCATGTGTGAGAGAGGTATAGAGAGGCACAGGGCCATGTAAACACCTATCTAAATGAAAAGCACAGGACGGAGCATGCAGACTGTATGCATGTTGATAACCAGCATGCACCTGAAACAGACACTTGGACTAAATAAGAGCATGTATTTACAGACGTGCACATGAAAAAAAGCCCTGGAAATGACAAATCCTTAATGCCGTCAAGGATAATAACACTGTGGAGGTGTGATATCAGAGGAAAATTGGCCCGTGAAAATCTGGTCATAAAAAAAAAAAAAGTTGAGAACAGAAAAGCTATTTCAGGATTTATGTGTTTCTGTTTGCCACAGGAGCCTGACTAAGGTTTCATTGTCAATGGCCACATTAGTGATGAGCAGAGGTTTGTGGAAAAAGCAACTGTACAGACTTCTAAGGAGGACTGTGTGTTGATGTAAATGGCTTGTATCTATCAGCATTCAAGTTACAACAAATCATTGCTGAACAGGCAACAAAATTGAATTTGCCAAACTGAATTTGAATATTACTGATAAAACTCAATCACAGCAGAAGATGATGGGTTAGAGAGTTTGCCACTAACTTAGCTCCCACATACTCTCACACTCACTTCCAAGAATCCTGCACCGAGCAGCAGCACATACAAAGCCTTCGTTTTTCCACAAGAATGCAAGCGGCCCGTTCGGCTGAAGCTTTTGGCTGACATGAGAAAAACTCCAGGCCACCTTGTGACATTCCAGCTCTGCAGACCCTTCAATTTCCCGACTCAACTCCTGGTAGGGTGCCCCTCAACAGTGATGGAGGCTGACCTTTCTCTCCCTCTCTTCAAACAACATGGCCTTTAAGATGCTTCTGACGCTGCATAATTCATCGATAGTGCCCTTCACATGGGCCTCCGAGGCTGTGCATCCACACTCCGACCCGCGTGACAGCCGCAGAGCAGACAGGATGGATGGAAATGTCACCGGCAGGCTCCCTCTGACAGGCGGGCTGGTGTGTGATCGCACGCTGCACACCTCCACGTTTCCATTTTCATCTGTCTCTTCTACTTCGAGCTGACTACACACAAAACTAACAACTAAAACACAGAATTTGATTTGGATGAGAAATAGCAAAGGCTCATGTTTTGTTTTTATATAAAAATAGCTGGAATCTCTAAGAAAAGTTGAGAAAAAGAAAGTTAAAGTTAATGTTTGTTCTTAGGAAATGCCTAAGACTGCCTCCCCCCTTACCCATCACACACACACACACACACACACACAGGTCGGATTCAAACCCTGGGCCTCTGCGTCGAGGAATAAACCTCTGCATGTGGGCGCGCACTCTACCAATGAAATCCCTTTTGAAATCCCTTTTTATCAGGTTTTTCGTCTCTTTGTGTAGCCGGACTGTCTAGTATGTAGACTTTATTTGCATACATTCAGTTCTCCAGTGGAGCTCCATCATGGTTACCTTGCACGGCAGCTGGTTTCTCCTGATTTCAGGAACTCATGCCAGAATCGCGTGATCACAAACACCCATCTTGTCAGGCTCCAATCTCGTAAACTCTACTGCGTTTGTGTGTGAGCTGCCATCCACCAGCGAGGAGCTACTGGCAGCTACGGCCGTGGTTTAGGTGTGTGTGACAGACGCGACCGTTCGCTCAAAACAGCAAAGGCGGACGAGATGGACAGATGGTTGATCCAATCACCTGCCAGGTATTCTTTTGAAAGTGCCTGCCCTTTTTCCAAACACCAAAAACCAATGTCGGCTTCTCAGATGGTTCTGTGCTAACAAAGCATCTGGAGCGAGGACGGGTTAGCATGACGGCACCAGAAAGTGGGAGAAAATGAATGAAATAAGATGCCTGACCCAAATGAAAAAGCCTCTGCAGGGAAGCAGTGTGCAGCTGAGCCTCATCGTCAGTCTGGCCAGCGGCCATCCCACTGTCGGACCTGTCTCCTGTCTCGTCCTATCGTGGTGTGTCTTTGTCTCTGAGGGGGTGGGGGGGCTGGAGCCTTTTACAGATGTGTGCAGGAGGAAGCCCCACTTTTGCCTTCTGGCAAAACAGACAATCAATAAGAAGTCGTTTTTCTCATCTGCCTCTCCTCCTGCGACGCTTTGTGAGAGCCCCCTGCCTGCAGGGCTTCCTCCGCCTCCACTCATCCCTTCATCCAAAATCCATCCAATCTCAGATGCGTATCTTTAGCCTTCAGCCCAGAGGCCAAACAGCAGCCAACATGCTTTGTCTCCATACTTGACGTCTTCCCTGGTCTAACCCCTTTCATACTCCCATCTCTAATTTTCTACATTAATTATTCAGGCCCTTACAGCCTATGAATATAAATCCATTATGTCGGCCCTGCCACACTCTGCTTCAATTAAGAGATTGGGGATGATATTATGTATGGGGTGGGAGGGGGGTAGATCAGACGATTCAGGATTCACGAGAGCTCACTTCAATTTAACATATATATGCCATCCAATAATCCAATGCAGAGATATACAGTTAATATATGTAATTACTTAATGGCCACTGTACTATTGTTCCCCTGTCTGTTACCCAAGCCGTGTCCTGTGGGATGTAGGTCCATGATGACTCAATATTAATATAATTTAGCGTCTGTATGGAATGCAGCGGGCAGAGCAGCAGCTCCACCGCGGCGCTGTAAGATGACGTAGTATTAAGAGAGACAACGGTAGAGAGTAGTATGAAAGACGAGGAGGTTGGTTGGGAGGGGGGTGGATGGGTCAAACAACACAGGACTTTCATCCAGGAGACCGGGGTTCATGTTCTGTTCTTGTCCCCTGGTCACTGAAACGTACATTTTGTAACTCCCCCCCACCACCATCTTTTCCTAAACCTAACTGTCCCGTTCTTGTGCTGCACGTCAGTGAAACGTACGTCCCGACCCAGAGCGCCAAAAAGTGACGCCAACAGTCCTGTCCCAGAGTGTCTAAATATGACACTAAAGGAGACTTTTTGCATCTATAATGAATGCTAAAGTCACCTGACCAAGCGCAGCTTTTTGACGCAATAGGAGACAGAATGTGTCGGATCATGTCGGTTCAATATCCAACCACTGAGCATCTACTGACGCTCGGAACAGGCCGTTTTACAGTTTACATGTCTTCATGACAGAGCTCAAAATATTAGCATTCAACGTAAAGCATCAGCACAGAACCACAGGTATTGTATTCACCTCTGTATCAAACATGCAGGGTTTCCCCCCAGTGTATTCCAAGCCTGGTGGCCCACCGGGCCTAAGTCTCCCCCCACCAGGCCTAGGCCACTGGGAATTATTTTTGTATGTATTTTGATGATGTTTTTTTTTTTAACTACAGTCACAATGGGTTACAAATGGAAACTTAAGATGTAACATTAGTCATATTTTCAAATCTCCAGTTAGCTTTTAGCACTGACTTAATGCAGAGCCCTGTGGAATGGCTTTTTTAAATTCTCAATTTCGCAATTCCATCCATGATTCTGTTATGATCACAGAAACAGGATGGGTACAGATGGATTTGCCTTGTACTGTATGTTTATGTGCATTACGTATTTTAATGAGGCAATGTTTTGAGGCAATGTTTAGGCATGTTTGGTTTTTATGACCGTTTAAAAAGCCCTTCTACAGTAGGGACGGGCAATGCCGTGATGCTGCACGTTGGAGATTTGTTGCACAAATGTCTATGTCGTAGCATCTGTCCCTATTCATACAAACATGAAATGAAAAAGAATGTTCAAACAATACTCCGAAAGCCATATTCCTGTCGTTGTTGGACAGAAAGGAAAGTGGTGTGAGCTGGTGCACACACACTAGGGACTCACCAGGAATATCCTCTCCAGCTGGTCCTGGATGTCCTTCATCCCGGGAAAGGCAGCCACTCCTTGGATCATCTCGATGAAAATGCAGCCCACTCCCCTTGAAGAGAGATGAACACATGGTAAGGCCTCCCATTCAAAACTGTCTTGGATAAGTATTTCAAAATTACAGTGGATTGCTTTAATCTGCCAAAATAGCATTACCATCATTACAATCACTGAAAAAACACACACATGAACAACAACTGGCTGGTTCTTTGAATACATTTTAAAGCAACACTAAAGAACTTTTCCCGCTTTGGCCCCCCTACAGGTTGGAAACGGAATTGTCCATTACATTACATTACATTACATTATGGAAGTTTGCCAGATCCGGGACCGAAGCGGGAAAAGTTCTCTAGTGTTGCTTTAAACACTCAGGGCCAGATGTACGTACATTTGCGAACGTAGCGTTATCAGCGCCATGGCTCACCCGCAGATAGCGAACGCAATGATACCGTAGTTTACGCCATATTTACAAAAACCTGCAGGTCATCCGTAATTAGCGCCTTTCTCCGCCCACTATACCGTAAACTGTAAGTACTGGTGCTATGATACGGCTGAGTGCAGACTGCGATATTCCCACTGCTGATGCTCTGACTGTTTGAAATTATCCTGATGCCAATATTTGTAATGTAGCGAGGAGTTTAACAACTGCTGGAATGTGAACTCTGAGTCGGAGATTCGATGTCATCTTTGATTTCTTCCAGTAACTGTAATCTTGCATGGCTGCTTAATCTGTGATCCTTGTGGCAAAACTCCTTTCAGCTCGTCTCCTTGGCCTATGTCTTCGTCTTGCTCGGATTACTGCTGTCATTTCACCAGGAGGCATATGTGAGGAAACCCGCGTCCAGGTTTACACCTGCTTTTAAGAGGCGGAGAATTTTCACCGCAAAATAGAGGCGCGCTATCACTGGCGGTTTTTGTACATACCGCGGAATACGTAATTAAGCGCTCTTTACGCTTCCCCTCCCATCTCTTTACGGTAAACTCCCACTTTCCCCGCGACCCTCCCATGAATAAATATGCATGACACGAAAAACGCAATTTGCCCTTTTCAGCTCCCACGACATGCAGTTTGCGCTTTTACATCATTGCGGCCTGTTTGTACATACCTCGCCATGATTTTACGCGCACGTTGCGACACAAATACGCCTGAAGTGGGCGCAAAAGCGTTAGTACATCTGGCCCTAAATGTCCTCAACACCCATTAAAGTAAAAGTAATTCTCAAAAGATATGGGTTTCTTTTCTGCTAAAGGCTGTTGGACTGTGAATGTACTGAAATCAGTGAAACCAGTGAGGAGCTGAGAAATATCAAGTACAGTAAAGAGGAAGAGTGAAGGGTTTGTGTGTGTGTGTGTGTGTTTGTGTGTGTGTATGTAGAAACTGTTGTCAGTGCTCATTTGCCAAAGGGCTATTGTTTCCTGACAGATTCACTTTCTGGCTCAGTGGACAGTCACACTCCTTCTCTGGCACACCAGCCATGCAAGGAGGGAGAGGGAGGGAGGGAGGGAGGGAGGGAGAGAGAGAGAGAGAGAGGGAGAGAGAGAGAGAGAGAGAGAGAGAGAGAGAGAGAGAGAGAGAGAGAGAGAGAGAGAGAGAGAGAGAGAGAGAGAGAGAGAGAGAGAGAGATATATTAATACAAATCCATCCCCCAAAATGTCTACATCCGTTCCCTGTCAACAGTCCTGGAGCCTGCCGTGAAAGAAACGCCGTATCATGAAGATCCATCCATCTCCGTGACAGGAGCGTACAGAGCACCTCTGTTACCTGAGTGTGTGTGTGGGAGTATGAGGTCAGCGTCCAAACAACACCATTTGATCTACAGGATAATAATGCATATCAGTTTGCTGTCAGGCCACTGATATAGGCAATAGTGTTTCCTGGCAACGCTGAGAGCAGGTAGACTGTGGGACCACACTGAACAGGAGAGGTGGGTCACCACAATATAAATATAAAGTAATAAAGATAATTGAAAAATGAAATAAAGTGTGTGGATGTGTACCTTTATGTATATGCATATGCATAAACACATACAGCAAAGCCTTCATTTTATAACCCGTCTATGTGGTGTTGCCATAGTTGATAAAAGCCGTGCAAATAAAAATAGGCACACACGGAATAATACTGTCTGTCCATGTGACATAAATGTCATCATCAGAGGGTGTACGCGTAGGCTCTGGGAGGTTTCCCTCTGATTGGTCCCTCTGTGAGCGGTACAGTGGAAGCTATGCTTCCAATAATCTGAATGAATAATGTGCGGGTACTACAGAGAGTGCAGTAAAGGGGAAAGCAGAGGCACAGAGGAAATAAAAAGATTCCACTGACATGCTGTGCACCAAAAACAGAGAGTTAAACCTCTCACTCAAACTGAGCCATCAAACACGCCAGAGATCACGCCGAGGTTAGAGAATCACTTAGAGAATATGATCGACTCGTCTCCTTTTTCCTCTGCTTTGATCCAGACTCCACATGGAGGTTTGTGGGTAAGACTGGCCGCATTCTACTGTACGTTTTTCTGTTCCTCAACAAATCTATTGACGAGACCAAAAACAGCGATGAACTGATCTCACTAACTGTGGAGTTATGATGGTGTCTCTCATTTCTAACAACTGCAAAGGGACAATTTGAGCACAGAGAATAATTTTTCTTTTTTAGCAACGAAGAATACATTATTTTGAGCAATAGAACCCTCGCACACTTGCTCACAGTGTTCTCTCTCAACATCCTGCTCTGTCCAGGATCAGACAGGTGTGTGTGTGTGTGTGTGTGTGTGTGTGCGCGTGCGTGTCTGTGTGATCATGGACACACCTCCAACACAGTTGTGGACTGTGTGTAACTTTATGATTGTTAATAATACTATCTGTATATTATAACAGAAACTGTCTAAAATGTGATTCACAGCTGTATTTCTGTTTTTTTTTTTTTTTACATTTCGAAATTGCATAATATGTGTTTCGGCAACTTTTGTTGGCAACGAAGGGTTTTGGGAGATTAAAGACGTCCAAGTTGTCGCTTTTGTTTGACATTTTTGAAGTTTTTTTCAAATGTTTTTGACGATTTAATCGACATTTTGGGCGATTTGTTTCCAACGTGTTTGGTTGGGGTTTTTTCATTAATTTCAGGAGTTTAGTAACCGAGATCATTTTATAACGGCCTAACAGAAAATGTTATGTATTTTCTTTTGGAATTTTCTTTAGATTATGTTTTTGGCATTTTAGGTCTTTACTTGATAGAACAGTTTTTAGACATGAAAGGGGAGAGAGAGGGGGAATGACATGCAGCAAAGGGCTGCAGGTCAGAAGTGAACCCGCGGCCACTGCGACAAAGACTGAGCGTCTGTACATGGGGCGCACACTCTACCAGATAAGCTACCCAGGCGCCCCAGAAAATGCTGTGTATTTTCACTGTAGCTAAACACATCATTTCCGTTTTTTAATTACTGGGCAAAGTCCGGGTAATGAGCTGCCAGAACTTCCTGTTATTTTACGGATGTATTTCTTAGAGTGTACCGTTTAAGTAGGAGATGTTCTGCAGTGCGGCCTCTATAACTAAACCCTGAACAAGAGTCCGTGCATGACCGCGCCTGAGTGATCTCAGCGTTGGCTCAGATTGACAGGCGTGTGTGAGAGCTGCAGGAAGGTAAAAACAGAGCAGTTCTCTGCCTCGTCTTCCATCACATGGTCCTCACAGATGGCAGCCTGTAACCTGTAGGCCGCTGTGATGGATGCTCCGCGTGGCAGGAAGACAGATCTGCACAACCTTTCGGTCCTGCAAGAGATGCTTCTTCATGGAAGACTGCTTGCTAAGTGACCAGGGGGAGTGTGTGTGTGTGTGTGTGTGTGTGTGTGTGTGTGTGTGTGTGTGTGTGTGTGTGTGTGTGTGTGTGTGTGTGTGTGTGTGTGTGTGTCTGTGGCAGTGTGACTGTCAGTTGGATGGACCACCATCCTGTAGATTGCCCCAGCTGTGAATGCCTTTAAAGCAGACATACTATCCCTCTGCCTCTGAGACCCCCCAAAGCCACCAACTGTTTTTTAATTGGATGCCAGAAAATGCAGCTGGGGTTTATGGGATGTCCCTGCTGACTGTCCAGACAGAAGGGGTCACCAAGGCTCGACTGAGACTCTTACACCAGTGTCAATGAATGAAGACTCAGAGGAAAGGGACACTGGGGCTGCATCTCATGGCCCTTATTTGATAGCTCCTTGGCTGAACCGGAAGTTGTTCTGTCCCTCCTCGGTGAAGGCCGTCTCAAAGCTCTTATTTCTGCCCTGAGGACCGAGGAGGGAGCATCGAGGAGGGAGCATCGAGGAGCTATAGGCGAGGATACAGAGAGCAGCCTTCCTGGAAGCCGTGCAGCTGAAGGAGTTGCTAACTCCGCCCAAACAGCTGACGAATTCATGTGAGGAAAGGACGTCTCATCTCTCTAAAACACATTTGCTCTCTCTCCTCCTCGAGTCCTAGACTTGCCTCCCTTCCTTGCGTCTTAGTCTTAGATAGAGATGCGAGGAAGGGAGGCAAGTGGAGGACTCGAGGAGGCAATTTAAGAGCTATGAGATGCAGCTTGGGTGGAGGACGGCTGGTCTAGCAGGGGAAACAGATACCTCCACCTCTGGGGAATAAACCATTTTCCATTTCCTGTTCCAGCATTTGCTGCAGTTCTGTGCTCAGCTTGATTTGAGCCCTCGTGTCATCTGTCCCTTGTTTCACCCTTGTTACCTTGTGTATTTGGTCTCTGTGCTGTCTTTGTCCCCTGTCATTTCTTTTTGTCTTGGTTTTGACTGCCTGCCTGCCTCAGGACACCTTCATTTGTAAGTCTTTTGTTCAATAAATCCTCTACACTGCATTTTTGGGTCCAAGCCTCGTTTTCCTTGACAAAAATAACATACGACATCCAGGGAGCAACTTGGGGTTCAGTGTCTGTCTCGGGGACATCTTGTGGTTGTGGGGAGACCACTGTACCCCTGAGTCACCTTCACCCTATATACAGTGCTCCGCAGAGCTGTGGAGGAGGGTCTGGCTAGTCCACACAACATTCCGGGATGGTGCTCTGGTTTATTGGCATTTATTTAAACCAATCACAATCATCTCGGGTGGTGCTAAGCCTGCAAAATAGCCTCGGGAAGGAACTTATTTTGGTGGAACAGTATGTATGTGTACAGTACGTTCAAAAGTAGTTTTAGAAAACTCAGATTGGACAGATAGTCTAGCTAGCTGTCTGGATTTACCCTGCAGAGATCTGAGGAGCAGGTAACCATAGTCCTCAGAAATCCACCAGAGTTCAGAACGCCAACACAAAGACAGAGGAAGGTGACGGACATCTGGCCGAAAATGAGGGACGTCCGACGGAATCGGAGCAATCTCAGAAGTGGAACGTTGTGGATATTGACTACCCCACATATAAGCTCTTTATGCTTTTTATGCTCAGTTTCTTTGATACAGAAGAAGCACCACAACTGTATTCCTATGCTTGACAGGCAGAAAGTGGGCTGTGTGGTGTTACTGTCAAAAAGTCTCTCTGTACATATACTATATCTACAATACAAGATTCAATTATTGTCATTTTCTGAGCCGACGTGCTGGTTAGCAGTTAGCTTGGCACAAGTAGTTGTTGTGTGAAAGAGCAGGCAGAGTGTAAAAAATGTAATATTTCTAAATCAAAGCATTATCATATTCACCACCTGCCGGCTACTGTGCAGAGAGCTGTCAGCAGTATCATTAGGATGATAGAGATTGATTTTAATAATGAATATGTGAGCTAAATTGATTATTCTCTCTACAGAAAACTAGGTTCCTCAGAGGCTTTACAAAAAAGCAAAAACTTTTAAATGTAACGTACAATGGCAATATTGGTCAGTAAAAATGCAATTACAGTTTTTCCCCAAATCATTCAGCCGTACTCATATTCATTTGACTTTAGCTGGGGGATAATATGTCTGCTAATGTGTCTACTGTTGTTCTAATCAAAGGCCAATAAGGGTGCAATCAAATGTTGTTTCACACACATCTGTAGCAGCTCCATCTGTGAGTCATTCTGACAACAGTGAGAGTAGTACGTGTGAATGTGATGGATGGGTGTGATAGTGCCTCTCCACATCCACACTGTCAGTGGGAGGATACGGCAGGTGGGGGGTGACCGAAAGACACAAAATAAAGATTAATCCGAGGACCGATCTACAGCATACTGCGGGGAACACACCCTCAGGTTAGGATGAGCTACTGAGCATAGAAGTGGGTTTTAAATAGGTTTAGTGTAGAAAACTCAGATCTACATCTTAATGGAAATACCTGAATAACAGGGCTGGAAAAAAATAATAAATCGATAATCGTATGTATTGTGATTATTTTGGTGACGATTCCCCAGAATATATATTTATTTTTTTAAACCAACATTCACCTAAATATTGTCTGTTTGTACGGTACCACCAATGGCGACTACATCACATCCATGAAATATCCAGAAACTCCATGTTGTGTTCTTCTTTACAAAGTAAATAAATGTGAGACAGTTTTAGTTTAGAAATGTCTCATGATATACTGTCTCTAGAAGTGTATTATTCAACTTTTGTTTTTGTAAAAGAAAGAAAAGAAAATCCCAATACTCAAGACTATCCAATCATAATACTTCTAGAATCACAATAAATGAAAATTGCAACACAAGTCCAATAGGAGCCCAGTATCGGGATCAAATCTGGACAAAAAGCACATCGTCCCAGCCCTACTGGATAAATACATTACACAAAGAGAGTATGAGGGGGGGGGGGGGGGGGGCTCGGTCAGGAGTACTCACCACATGTCCAGGCAGGTGGAGTAGTCTGTGGATCCCAGCAGGACATCTGGAGGCCGGTACCACAGGGTCACCACCTCGTTGGAGTAGGTATGGCTGGGGATGGACTTGGCCCTGGCCAGGCCTGGGGGGGGGGGGGGGACACAACAACAACACTGTCTCAGAAAAGCATTGGCATTGAAAGACCTTCAGCAAGAAGAACACTTATGTAGAAACTACAAGAGATTTTGGTTTTATTGGTTTGTACACATAAATAGAACACAATACAACATAAATCACAACATATATGTCTTTCACACTGAAAGAGAAATAGTGTGTGATGGACAGGTCACGGAAATAATTTCCAGGTTAAAACATACTGGAGATCCCCCTTTAATCTCCAGTGGAAAGCTTGGCATTGCTCTCCAGGTAAGAAAATTACAATTGCTATTATTTAGATTCTGACGCAGTCTGTCGAAAGGAACCAGCATCACTGATGGGTGTGGTCAGACTGCTCATTAAAAGAGTAGAGATGACATTCATCTTCTTTTTATAAGAAGGGATAAATATCCAAGTCCTTCTTTAGACTATCAGCCATGGGACATAGTGTTCCCTGCATGTATCCAAGACAGTCGGATTTTCCACATCATTAATGTTTGCCTGACAAAGGTCTTGACAGTTATAACACCTTCTCATTCAGTTCTGGAGGCCTGTCTGTGGACTGACTTCGGTACATTGAACCGCAACAAGCCTGAGATTGCCTTTTCAAATGGAAATCATGACGGAAGACCTTTGAGGTTTCAGTTAGAAAGAGAGTGATGTGAATATGAGATGAACTCAGAGGCTCAAAATTCCTGTTTCTATGTGTTTCTCTCGATTAAATGGGACATTATTGGAGTACAGTTAATCAACGATGACACCTAGCCAAGCTACTTTTGTAGCTGAAATTTGGAACTATATTAAGGCCACACCAATAGAGAACAATTCAACACAAATTACAACATTTGTATTTTACATGGAAAGAGAAAGAGTGTGTGCTGGACAAGCTAGCTAGAAACCATTTTTTTTTTTTTTTTTTTTGGTTATAGTGAAACCTCACCAGGTCACTAAAAACTCAAAAGAAAATAGGACATGAAATAGCTACAACTAACTATGGCAAAATTAGAATAACAAAATAGTTCCAGGTCTAAACTTGATTTGAGTCATTGTAGCAAACTGCACGAATCACGATACAGTAGAGAAATGCACATTAAGGCAGAACACCTTAAATAAATAAAAATGTATTGGTAGATTAAAAACATGTGTAAATACAGCAGCAGAACATGGTAGGACAAAAAGGCTACATGTCATGTTCATAAAATGAAATGTTGGATGGAATAAATGAAATAGTAATGTTTGTGCTGTTTTCACAAACTGGGTTAAAAAAAAAAATCACATAGGGAATTACATTACTCGTGATTCATACAGTCTGTAATTATGAATCTAATCTCAAAGATCTCTATTTTCGCCATTAAAAGTATTCCAAATGAGCTGTTAGCAGCTCCTGTTTGTGATGTACCTATGGGTCAGATAATTATTAGGCTAGTTGATTACTTTGACACTGAAGAAAACTTAAAAACATAATCAATCATTCTCAGGCAAGTTGTGGAGTTAAATTCATCTAGAGTCTATTCTCTGAATTCTAGCACATTGATGGACATTTACTTTCGATGGACACAAGAGCAAGGTCCCACCAGGTTTCCACAAGTTAAATTTAAGACCTTTCTTATACCATTAAGAATTAAATGATACCAACTTCGTGAACATTCTGGCAAACGTACAGTATGTAGTTCATAATGGAATATCAGAAACAATTGTAGGGTAAAAATTAAAATAATTGTTTACCAAGTACCTTGAACTTAAAACATTTTATTGTAGTACTCAATACAGACGTTTTGTGACAAAGCAATGAAGGAGTTATTTCATCTTATTAAAGGACAATACAAATGTTAGACCTTTGTGAATGAAATTTAAGACGTTCTAGAGAAATGTAAGACTTTTAAGGCCTTGTTTTCGAAATTATATTTAAGACATTTTTAAGACTTTTAAGACCCTGTGGGTACCCTGCAGAGAATGACATCCTTGGAAAGTGTAAGTCACACTTCCATCAGGTCTGTGTGTTTAGATTTGACAGAGTTATGAGTATGATGTTTTCGGGTTTCAACTGCCTCCATAAGATCCGTGTACTGCAACTGCTGACTGTGTTGACGAGTCGGTCAAATCAGCAGGCAAAACTACTACACTATTACTGCATTTTAAAAGCAAGCATTTGGGTTTAATTTTCTAAAGTGACTGATGTTGGAGCATCAATCTTCGAAACTGGCTCAGTATTGAGCAAGACACAAGCTGCAATGTAACGTTAATGGGCAATTATGCACCTTCAATTTACATCCACTAACAGTGCTGTTTATGTAGCTGACAGGCTCAGATTATTATTCTGACAGTGCCTGACAACATTGTGGAAAGGATCCCTAGAGATATAGCTTTTTGTTAAAGATTAAGATCCTTCTTGTTTAACTAGGAACAGCTCGGATGACATTCATCTTTTTATAAGAAGGGATAAATATCTAAGTCCTTCTTTAGACCTTCAGCCATGGGACATAGTGTTCACTGAATGTAGCCAAAAAGTCGGATTTTCCACATCATTAATGTTTGCCTGACAAAGGTCTTGACAGTTAAAACACCTTCTCATTCAGTTCTGGAGGCCTGTCTGTGGACTGACTTCTGTACATTGAACCGCAACAAGCCTGAGATTGCCTTTTCAAATGGAAATCATGACGGAAGACCTTTGAGGTTTCAGTTAGAAAGAGAGTGACGTGAATATCAATGAGATGAACCCAGTAGTACAGTTAATCAACGGCGATGCTACGGCTAGCTACTTTTGTACCTGTAATTTGAAACTATCATGAGGCCTTTACGAGAACCACAACAACCCTATGTGCATGTTTCACCGAAACAAGTTCCTTCCCAAGGCTATTTTGCTGAGGCACCGTGGCTCCGTCCGGAGCTTAGCGTTTATCGGTGTTTTAAGCCCCCAACGTCTCCTTCCAGGCAGCGCTGCCTTAGGTAATGGTTAGGGTTAAGGTTAGGTGCCTTGAAGTCAACGGTCACAGCGCTGCCTGGAAGGAGACGTTGGGGGCTTAACACACCATCGATAGTGAGGTTTAAAGAAATGACAATAAACCAGAGCACGTTTTGTTTCTCCTATCACGGACTGTTCCGGAATTGGCGAAAAACATTCCTTCCTCCACAGCGCTGTGGAGATAGATCAGGCAATGACAGTGCTCCCACGACAGCTAATGGTAGAGCAGCAAGCTTTAATGAGGCTGGTGGCATTACCTCTTTGTCTCCTCCCAAGTGGTCTGAAGGCTTAATTAAAGCATTTAGCTTAGTAAAAAAGGACTTCCTGCCTTGCTGCAAGTCCCCTGTGTGTGGGAGGAAGAGGGGCAGAGGGGAGAATAAGGGAGAGGAGGGAGGGCGTAGTTAACATTTCCTTGTGTTGGAACAGCCGCAAGAGAAAGGACTTTCAGCTGGCATTCATGTCGGCCGAGCACTGTAATGTCCACACGCTGATCTAACGCCATCTGCCCGATTATACTCAGAGGCTATTATTTCCACTGCAGACGCCCTGTGTGTGTGAGCCCCTTATTACTGCACTCATCATAAAAGAACGTCTGGCCTGTTTGTAACATGGAGAAGTGCAGAGTCAAATGAACCAGGATTGTTCATAGCTCTGAATAGCTCAACACACATCATCTGACCTGGCTTTATAACCGAGTTGCAGGTTAGGACCACAGACGCAGAAGATGAGACGAGGAGGTACCAAGATGGATTTTCAGTGATTTAGTGACTTAAACTAACTTAGAGTCCAAGCAGGAAATACATCCAAAACAGGGGGGAACCAGGAACACTGGCAAACAGAGCAGAACAGGCAGAACTTTCTGACACGGAATACAACGACAAAGTGTCACCAGATAAATGAAGCACGCAGACTAAATACACAAGGAGCTAATCACCAGACAAGACAAAGCTGAAGTGGGCACGGAACTGGAATAGAGAGGGAAACACTGATTGGTTAACTAGACAACGAGGACTGGTAACACAAAGGCAGGTTGACGAGGCTAGACACAAAACAGGTGTACAAGGGAAGACATGCCGCAGGGCTACAGGGAGACATGAGGAACACACAGCACAGGCACAGAAAACTCAAACACAATGAATGAAACAAGGAACATGAAGCAGAAAATCCCAAATCCTCTAGAAACTAAGAGTAAATGAAACCAAAGAAATACAATCACACGGTCTTAAACAGAATATTAGACTAACAAGTCCAAAGGCCTCTGAGCAGGACTGTGACACCTATAGATACTGAAGCTAATGCTGCGTTCCAGACACAAGTCTTAGCCCGTAAGTTACGACTTCAAGTCACGACTCACAACTTGGTAGCGTTCCAGGGTTCATGTTAGGCTACACAACGTTAACGTTAGCTAGCGGCTACCTAACGCTGACGTTAGCTAGTGCTAGCTGATACTAGCGATTTCTAGTCGGCGACATATTTTGGGCTTCATTTAATAAACATAACCTGTAGTAGTACACAATCGTATGTGTATTGTTTTGATTACAATGTGCGGAATTACTTTACGTTGCCTATTTATGTCTATTTATTTCTATTTCTCTGCATCTGTACAGCATCAACAGGGGTCGCTATTGTTGTTTATGTGCGTGTGACGCCAAAAACGGTAACTGGGAGTACAACGATCTGGTACGAGTTCAAGGGTAGTAAGTTACGGGTTTGACTGCCGTTCCAGGACACTTTCACGGGTAGAAGGTTGTGAAAACACGGGTTACGGGTTGCCTGGAACGCAGCATGAATTCACTTGTGTGAATATTGACAGGTGTCTGCCCGGCCCTGACTCTTACTAACTTACTCCAAACAGATAGGGGCCTAAGAGGCCATTCTGATATTGGTTAATCTGTTGGTTTCCAAGTGCTTTGACATTTGGATCACCTTGCACAGAGTTGTACAGGGTAAGTAAGCAGCAACATGATGGCGGTGTGGAAATCACAGAGCTCTGACCTGCCCCCTCTAAACCCCATGGGTCTGCAGAGGAGGGTAATACTTCAAAGTGCTGACCTGTGGCCACACACACACACACACACACACACACACACACACACACACACACACACACACACACACACACACACACACACACACACACACTCCTTCATCTGTTGGAGTTCACCAGGTGACCTGCCATCCTGTATAGGAAGCTACTGGGATGAAGGTCACTATCTCACACATAACACCGGGGGTCACAAAATATATGGGGATATAAGAAATGGGCTGGAGGGGAACAGGGGGAAGACAGGATGAACAAAGAGAAGGATGAAAATAGTCTCTGTCCCCGGGGGAAACAGCTCACTGTTCTGTTGAAGTTCATTTGGATTTTAGAGGTAGTTGCTACTCCGCCTGCTTCTTCTCCTCCTGCACTCTAATATGCAGCAGATTGAGAGATGTGCCAAAAGATAGTTCAAATAGCAGTACCTACAGTAATAACTTATTCTAAACATTTTGGACATCATGGCTCCCTAACAAACCAAACCAGCTACAGTGCCAGTGTACCCTGTCCACTTAAAGCTCCAGGTTTGAAATATATTCATTCAGATTTTTCCAGCAAATAAAGTAAGAAGTTGAATCACTTTCAGAGGATTACTATGAAATGTAACGTCAATTTTAAAGATGCTGAGCTTTTTTCACAGTGACATTTTTGTTTGTGTGTGTGTTTGTGTGTGCATGTGCGGTGTGTGTGGTGCACCACCAGCTCATTTCCCAACACAAATTGGACTGTACTGAGCTCAGCATTATAGTAGCCTACATGAAACAGGTTTGGACTTAAAAACACATAGACATCAGTAGGCTATATTAATCTAAAGAATACCATGTGCAGCCCACACCCCAGGTATACACACACACACACACACACACACACACACACACACACACACACACACACACACACACACACACACACAGGTGCAGTGGCGAGGCGCTGGGTGGAACAGCACAACAGGGAGAGCCAAACAGTCTGCTACGGCCGCCTGCGACATTCCACCAGCTCCATTGTCACATTGCTTCACTCCTCACACATCATTATCCCGGCAGCTGTTACTTCACAGCACAGCAACACCAACTTCCCAGAAAATAAACACACACATCAGTACTCGTTAGCTATAGCAGCACTGAAAGCAAAAAATACAACGCTTTCTTCAATGTAGTGCAATCCAATACTTGGGGCCTACAATACCTACACATTCTCTCTCCCATCGCGTCAAAAGGCGACGCCTGGTCAGGTGCCTTTGGTGTTTGTTATGGACGCAAAAAGTCTCATTTTGAGTCATACAGTAAAGGCTTTTGATTGAACTTGTCCTTTTTGTTCTCACGTACGAGTGAGTGAGTCATTTTCTTTTGCTGATCAGTTTGTTCCTCCACAAGAGCACCTTCATGGATCTTTCTGGGTTTTTACAACTTAGGTCTTATTTTTTGGCCGTCGTGCAGAAGGGGATTTTAGTTAGTTTGTTATTATGAGAAGTGGATATTGTCCACTCCAATTGTCCATTTTTTGCTTTCCGATACCTGAACTTGTACCGATCTGATACCAGTGTGTCATATATATTTTATTATGTTTTAACCGCTGTATACTACTATCCCTGTATGTGATAGGATTTATATCTTTGTTGTTCGGTCTGGCTCAGGTTAAACTCTTTGTAAAACATGTACAAACAGGCCATATGACTTTCTTTTATTATCCATTTTGTCAGTCAGTCATAATGGAAAAAGAACATAAACAAACTACTTTAAAGTAGTCTTTTTCTGGGCTAAATTATGTGGTACTGGATCGGTGCATAGACTCCAGTACTTTACGATACCAATACCAGCATTTTAGGCAGTATTAGAGGCTTTTCCCATACTGGTATTGGTATTAGAACATCTCTAATGAGAAGTAATACATGTTTTCGCTTCATTATAGAACTGCGGTGACACTGCTACACAGCTTACAATAAGAATTCTAATAAGAATTAGAATAAAGCCGTTTCCTTTCTTGCACTTAAAGCCAAAGTGGTCGCTCAAATATATCCAGGAGTTCACTTTATTTCACTCAAGATTAACTTTGGGGTTTCACTTTTAGCTTGGTCTGCACCACTGGCGTCTGCCTTGTCCCTCTCCATCCTTCTTGTGATTTTAGCACCACTGAACACAAACTGGCGCTACCCCATCCTGCCCGCCATACACTGCAGGAGTTTCCGGGGCGATTTTTTTCCTTGCATTTGTTATTTACATTTCTTTCTTTCTTTCTTTCTTTCTTTCTAAGATAAAACTTTTATAAAATAAACATTTTTAGGCCTTTATTCGACAGGACAGCTGGATAACCCAGGAAAGGGGAGAGAGAGGGGGCAATGACATGCAGCAAAGGGCCGCAGGTCAGAGTCTATGTATGGGCGCTCGCTCTACCAACTGAGCTACCCGGGCGCCCACATTTCTTTCTTTCACTCAGTAAAGGATGTGATTTCAAGTGTAGCGAAGTACAATACTTCACACTAAACATACTGAAGTCAAAGTAAAATTACAGATTTTAAAAACTACTTCTAAAAGTATGGAAGTACACAAATAAACCACTCAATTGCAGTTAAGGTGCGTGTAACCGTTTACTTTCCAACTCTGGTGATGTGTATCTGTTATGATGACATAAGACATAGGAACACAGTCTAGTTTCTCACACAGATGGAGCCCCAAACACCAGCGCAGTCATTTCATGTGTGAATAAACCCCAGATAAGGATTCTGTGCTCCAGGTTGGCGATGGACGCCGACAGCATACGGCAAAGCGTCAGGGTTTGAGTGCAAACACAAGCAGCCTTCCAGCAGCTCCGAGGTATGTGGGCGTGGAGCCGGGCTCATCTGCTGCTTCATCGGCTTCTATAATTAGGGCCTTGTCATCAGAAAATTGGCTCAAGGCTAAAGTCATTTTGTGTGTGACGACAATGCGCTCGTGTTGCCAGCACGTACGTACGTACGTGCTTGCGCGTGCGTGCGTGTGTCTACAGGAAGGTATATGAAAAGAAAAAAATATATATATCTAATACTATACAGCAGAGATTGCTCACTTGAGTGAGTACATTTTTTGATGATGGACTGATGATGAATGTAGATTTTGATTACCTCAGCGACATTCCAATACTAATTATGATAAGTGATTATCAACGAGATTAGAGAAGTGTTTTGTGTATATATTAGGGGTGACCCCGAATATTAGAATATTCAATGCTTTGATTGAAGGAGCCTGAGTGCCAATCTCACAGTCGAATCTTCGCAGAGGCGTTATGAAATGAGGATGATGCCATTTTGGCCATTTGGATTTTACATAGCACTACCTGTTAATATACAGCATATTATGATATATACTGTATATCACGTTTAATGCTGTATACAAAAATGTGAAAAGAAAGAAGCTTTTAATAAATCCAACCGCCCCATGGCAGATTTAAGTTTCCCTTCCCATGATGTGTGACCGATGGAGGAGCATCTTGGCAGCAGGGATTTAAACCTTTAACTCAAAGTGTCTGGGAAAAAGAAGATCTAAAGTGGGGGTACAATTTGAAATAGTAAAAGATGACCCAAAGTAAGATACAAGTTGTGTGCCACCGCCCGATACAGGAGCAAAGCCGTTATCCGTCCGCCCCAACGATCACCAAATCCTGCACACCAGACCAGCAAGCAGCGGCGATATATACAACGAGGCAACGTTTGCGTTTGCGTCTCGTCACCACATATACAGTATGAAGCTACTCTTGTTATATGTCCTAATCGATTGCATGTTTTCCTACAGAAGGAGCTTTACACACAACCTTATCACAGCTGGATATTTCATCACTGTAGTCACCAGAGGCCCCGCGATACGATATCATCACGATACGATACTATATTATTGCGATTTTTAAACATATTGCGATATTCTGCGATGTATATATTGCAATGTATTACCTTTTTTCCAACTCCAAATGATGTCAATGCCATGTCAAGCGTGTTTCATCTAACATGATACATTTATCTGTAGTTCATCTCACTTCAACTTCATTGCTGTAACATGGGATTGTCAAGCAGACAAACTGACCAAAACGGTCATGAAAACCTCATTAATGTCAATGAATTGCCATGTGCACTTTATATGAAAAAAAAAAAAACTACTGTATACTTGGCGTCTGTGTATCGATTCAGTATTGCCCCCCCCGTAGGCACCTGTAGTAAATCACACAAAACCACCGGTGTGGTCTTTTAAATCATCTTAACTCTAATGCTACTCACTTTTTAATTAAACTAGATTTAAGATGGTGTTTGATCTGTGGTTTTCATTTTATTTTAATTGAAAAAATTTTAATTAGCTAACATAGTGTAAGTGATAGAAAATGCCTGGTCCACTCTATGGTAGGTTTATAGGATCTGTCTGTCCCGTAGGTCCTGTGTGTGTGTGTGTGTGTGTGTGTGTGTGTGTGTGTGTGTGTGTGTGTGTGTGTGTGTGTGTGTGTGTGTGTGTGTGTGTGTGTGTGTGTGTGTGTGTGTGTGTGTGTGTGTGTGTGTGTGTGTGTGTGTGTGTGTGTGTGTGTGTTCAGGCAGTGATTACAGTCCACACAGCTTCAATTAGTCGTGTCCTTGATATGAAACATGGGCTGCTCAAAGCCACATTTACTGTATGTCTTGGTTGTTTGTGTAGCTCATTAAAAACTGAGTCAACCCACAGAGGAGCATCTGCATCCACTCTACAACCAGCAGCAGGGATCTGGAGCTCTGGCCCAGCTACTCATCTACATCTTTACAAAGGGGTGAGTGGAGCACCAACCCATTCCCACTCCCAACTGGAGACCGGGGTTTTACTAAAGTAAAAACTTTGATCATTCATTGTCAACACAGAAACCAGGCAAACAGCCTTGCTGCCAAACTTGTGGTGACTACATTCTCTTCCACATTTAACACGCCATCAATGGGTCTGGTCACAGGCCACAACTGACCACACCCGGCTTCAACTAACTCATATCTTCCAATGCAGCAATACTTCTATACAAGATCTAGTGTGGAGTTGCTCTTTAAGAATCATTGTCTGTGACCCATGAATATCCATAATAAATGTCTGTACCAGACTAGTTGTTGCCATGTGTTGCTCTGGACTGCAAAACTGATCAGTCTGCTGATGAGCACCAAAGGAGGAAAGAAAAACGACTGGAAACACTTTTATTTATTCTAGTAGAATCCACTGCTATCATTTTTCAGCTCACTCATAAACCATCTCAATACATTTCATCATTCCATCCCTTGTCCGTTCCTCTGTGTGCCCTCCATCCTTTCACCACACAGCCTCAGCCTCACTGTTCAAGTTCAAGCTCAAAAAAATGTATCCCAAAAAGGGCAATTGAGTTTTTAATTAATGTAATAAAATTACACATAAAAACAAAGAACAGACAGGAGAAAGTCAGAGACAACACATGATGGCTGGGCAATGGGTGGACATAGTTCAAATCAATTCAAGAGACGCAAGCAGTATACACAGTATTTTACACAGTAAAATACGATGCTAGGTTTAAAAGTCTGATCGAGGGAATGAAGGACACGGAGCGTTCTGCCACCTCTTATTGCCCCGCTGAGCCCATCCTTTGTTGACACTCTGCCTCTGTCTCTCTGGTTTACTCCAACCAGCGCCACGGGCCTCAGCTGTTGGCCGTTAGTATTCCTGCTGCCAAGGCCCGGTACCACAGGGAGCCGCACGCACACACACACACACACACACACACACACACACACACACACACACACACACACACACACACACACACACACACACACACACACACACACACACTTCACCTTCGTCGTCTGGCATCCCCCAGGCAAAGGCTCATTCTGTGTTTTGTGGGTGTTTGTTGATGAGCACAGCTCCAGCGACAGACAGGCCGGGGATTTTCATTCTTGCTCATTTGGAATTATGTCCATTATTTTCTTCTTCTCATTTCCCTTGCAGTAATGTTTCAGCACTAATATACTAATACACGGTTTGCATTATTGATGAAGCTGCCACCTTCCTCCTCCCCCAATGTGTCTGAGCAGAGGGATGGAGGGGCACGGAGGCGGATGGTAGAGGGGAAGGAAGGTTTGAGGGAGTCAGGGAATGGGTAAGAAAAAGAATGAGGGATGTGAGTAAAACACTGTATGGATGGGTAGATGGATAAATGGATGGATGATGGAAGGAACAGATAAATGGATAGATAAATTGATGGATGGATAAATGGATGGATGGATATGGGTGGATGGGGTGTACAGAAGGCTGGATTGCCAGTTTGTCTGCCCCCCAGGATGCCAGACTGGCCATGCAGGAAGTGTTTACTGAGCATGGATCCAAGCCATATGGTGCCACTTCTCACACACACACACACACACACACACACACACACACAGTAACTTTGATGGCGATCTGCTCTTTGGTTTTGATGAGCGAATTATGGCAATAGATGAAAGGCCAGACTAGTCAACTAGTTGTCCAGATATTGTGATCTTGGCCAAAGTGTTGGGCAGATGGCTGGACCGACACACCATCCAAAGCAAGCCCAATGCTGGGACCAAAAAGTAAAAAAGGTCCCCCAAAATGGCATCTCTTTCTCCAAGACACCCATTATTCTGGGATCAGACAACACCATATGTTTGTTTTTTTTAAATGATCTGTGTCTTATTATGATGCCTCATAGATACTGAGAACATGACAGACTACATGCTGGGCCCAACGTAATCTGCCAAGCATAGCTTGCTTTCTTTCACAACTTGCATGACAAAGGAGGATAAATAGAAGGGCGACGGGTGGATTTCAAGTCAGAAGTCAGAGCATCTTTATCTTCTGTAATTAATATACAGCGCAGTACAAAGCTGCAGACAAGCTTTTACCAACACCCATACCTCCCTCAACTCCGTTGTTGGATCAGGAGGGACAGGATACGGGGTGAAATAAACAAATTATATGAAAACAAAGTTTTACTGACTAATATCCAAACTCTGACTAAGATATTGCTCTGCTACCTGCAGTATGATAGTGGTGTGGTTTTATACCATAGACTATATATAAAGATGGACAATGCATAGGGTTGGGTACCGAAACCCTGTGAATTTTGGCCTTAACGACCGGTATCTACCAGACCGAATGATAATGCAGATTAGGGTGCCTCATTTTGGTGTCAGTATAATGCCTGGTGCTCCGAAATGGCTGTTACAGGCAACAGAAACATCAATGCACGTGATGCTAGTTAACATTACACTTAGCAGCAGGTAACGTTAGCCTACCATTAGCTAGTAGCTGGCTTAAACATGGTTAAAATGATGACAACTTAACTGTGTAAAGTGTGACTGTATTTCACTGGAAAGGATTCCAACACCGGGACGTACAGCAGTCCGCAGCTAAAGACACAGAGGACACTAGCTGCTAGTGATGGTCAAATGAAGCTTCGCGGACCACTGTCTTTATTTTCTGAGCTCTCTGTTCAAAGAATAAGGTTAAAGGAACGGCAATTCAGTGTGTTTTCAACCCTTTGTTGAACAGAAAGCGCCATCTAGTGAGCTCAGAAAATAAAGACAGTGGTTCGCGAAGCTTCATTTGACCATCACTACTAGCTGCACTAGAGACACCATAGACCCTGCCCCACCGACAGGAATTAATGGTGCGTTCAATTACAACTCGTAAGCTCATGGTGCATTCATGTTGTAAAGTTTCCTTCTTCCATCTTGTGGTTCTTTGAGTCGTTTGACAGCAATTGACTAGTAAAATGTTATAATATTTTAAATAAATTATTTAAATTTGACCATATGGCCTTAGCAATAAACAAGCCATTCTTTAATGTCACCGAGTGTCGTTTTGTGCTCTTCGGTTCAGGCACTGGCCCCGTTTTAAAAGCTGGTATTGAAAAGAAAAAGAAAAAAAATGGCTTGGTCTCCACTTCCTACCGCTGTACAAAAGTAAAGCCAAAATCTCCCAGATACGGGCGCTGCCATCTTTTACTTTTGGAGCCATAGTGTACACAGTAGTGATCGGGTGGTGGAGCCGCGGTATCAAAGTCCCGCCCATACACCCGCCCGACCAAATCGCGAGTCAATCCCAGCTGTCAGTCATGATGTTTCAGCCCGTTTTTATAGCATCAAATAACTAATAAAAACCAAACTGATCAGCAAAGATGAACACTTCAACATCCTAAAATGACAGAAACCATCTTTGGGAGAAATATATTTGCCATGTATTTTGTTTTTTTTGTTTAGCCCATGGCCCATCCACTAACATGGAGGGGGCGTGGCTTATGACATAACATGTAGCCATCCACCAGTGAGCGATTCAGATGTTTTGGCTTCACTTATACATTCTATGATCAACCCCTGGTTACGATGAGCGAGGTTAGCTGGTCAGCCCGAACCACATTTGATTGGATAAATTTAGGCTATGTAACCACACCCGAGTTCAAGATGAGTCATCCAGAATATTTTTACATTTTACAGGAAGAGAAAGAGGGATTTTCATATAAAAAAAGGGAACAAAGGGACACAGGATTAGAACATCGAAAATGTGTTTTTCATTTCACTGTGTCTTTAAAGAGTTAGCTATGATGGTATAAATGGTATGATTAAATATATGATGATTGACTCATTTATATTGTGTCACTGTATTTATGATCATATCGCCAATCCTAAACCATCTGTGGGTGACAACTGTTTCATTGCACTCAAGACAATTTAAATCCTAATAAATCTAAGAATAAAACTAGCTTCTTAAGTAAAAATAATGACAACAATGACTGCAGTATGTGTAGATTTGGATCAAAAGGTTGGCGTATGAGTAACAGTGTAATCATCACTCTGCTCCTCAGACATCACAGAGGGGATATTCACTCTTACATTTCACAGATACACTAAAAAGCGTGTCCAGCTAGTCTCGCATTGCCAGACCTTCCTCCACAGCGCTGCACAGGAAGGTCTGGCTAGTCCACACAACATTCTTAGATGGGAGAAAAACATGCCCTGGTTTATTGGCATTTCATTAAACCAATCACAATAGTCTTGGGCGGAGCTATAGACTTTGTCGGAATTACTGGGAACGCACACTAAAACGTAATTTCCGTAGGGGGGAACAAACTATTCGAATTGATGAGTGTAGACCTTGTTAGTGGTTGATCTTTACTCTTTGTCATATTTACGATTGTTTTTACAATGCTGAAAAGTTACCGGACACAACGACGGTGCCTCTGCTAAATAGTCTCGGGAAGGAACTTGTTTTGATGGAACACGCGTACGTTCAAAAGTTGTTTAGTTGTGCAACAGAAAACTCAGATTGGACAGATAGTCTAGCTAGCTGTCTGGATTTACTCTGCAGAGATCTGAGGAGCAGTTAACCATAGTCCTCAGAAATCCACCAGAGTTTAGAACGCCAACACAAAGAAAGAGGAAGGGGACGGACATCCGGCTGAAAATGAGGGACATCCGGCCCCTGAACAATCCCGGAAATAAAATGTTGTCGATATAGACTAGTGTCCAGCCTACTCACCGAAGTCAGCAAGTTTGAGCTCTCCAGTGTCGCCGATGAGCAGGTTTTGTGGTTTCAGGTCACGGTGAAGGATGTACCTCTGGTGGATGTAGGACAGGCCTCTCAGTAACTGGAACAGGAACAGCTGGAAAATACAAGTGAACAAGGAAAAAAAGTACATTTTACAGGAGTATATGACATATCTCTATGTACAAACAACATGGTGAAGATGAAGAAGAAGGAGGGCATATTTGTTTCATCACATGCTGGATCATGTACATGAATATACAGTGAATAATCCTTTAAAAACTAGTACCAAATTCGATACTTTTTAAGCACCGACTGAATTTCCTCCTCAGTATCCAGTAATGAAAAATGCCTTGTCATTCAATACCCAATTTCAATACCTAAGGAGTAAATCTCATCAGCATCAGTGAGCCGATCAGCATGCGGCACGCTTCTACCAAGATCTAATAATTTCTGTGATTGGCTGTCTAATGTTACACATCGTAGAGACACGCAGGAAAAACTCTGTTACACAGAGACGGGGTCATGTAGTAGGAGCATAAACAAAAAGACTTTTGCCGTAATGTGTCATTTCTATTTTGCTAAAATGGATTTTATGAAATTAGTATTGAAAAAAGTATTGTTCATGGAACCGGTATCAAAGTCACAGTATCATTTTTGAACTATCCCCAGCCCTGTTTAATATCTATCTTCCCCTTTGTCTCTGCCTAAATGTACACGTCTCTGCTTGTGGCACACGGAACTGAACAACACATTCTCCCTCCCACCGCGTGGGGGGTTACAAAATGTACATTTCAGTGACACGCGGGACAAGAACGGGACATGAACCCCGGTCTCCTGAGGGAAAGTCCTGTGTTGCTTGACCTATCCACCCCCCCAAACCTGCCTCCTTACATGGTCTTTCATACTACTCTCTACTGTTGTCTCTCTTAATACTACGTCATCTTACAGCTCCGCAGTCGAGCTGCTGCTCTGCCCGATGCGTTCCATTCAGACGCTGAAGGGGGATTTTTGCCTCGGTCTCGTACGCTGACCAAGCGTCAGTATTTTACGAGTTGAGAGTGAAAACGGGTTGACTTGAACTGCTGCAGAGTGCAGAGAGGTGTGGAGAAACCCATTTCTCACTCAAGTAGAGCTGTGACTTCTTTCCAGCATAAATAAGAACAGGCATGAACCCCACATGATACAAATCAATAATGAGCCGTCAGTCAGGAACACAGATCACAGACATTATTTCATCCACTTTTGAAACATTATTTCACAGCTGATTACTGGGAACTGCTGCCCTGACTCACAGTGAAAACAAGTAGTGCATTAACCCTCTGAGGACAAAAGAACACACCGGGGAGTCCAAGCTATTTTGACAACACTCTAGGTCTGGGCAAAATATCAATATTATATCGATATCGTGATATGAGACTAGATATCGTCTTAGATTTTGGATATCGTGATACCGTGATATGACATAAGTGTTGTCTTTTACTGCATCACAGTAAAGTGATGTACTTTTCTGAACATACCAGACTGTTGTAACTCTTCTATTATTTGCCTTTTCCCCACTTAGACATTATGTCCACATTACTGATGATTATTTATCTAACATCTAAGTGAATATGTGAATGTGAATATATTTTGTTAAAGCACCAATTGTCAACCCTACAATATCGCCGCAATATCGATATTGAGGTATTTGGTCCAGAATATCGTGATATATGATTTTCTCCCTATCGCCCAGTCCTACAACACTCCTGCTCAATAAGGGATAGAACAAATTTATTTACATTTATTTACTATTTAATTCATATATGGAGCTACTTTTGTGAACCCAAGACTTTTGTTAACTCATTTCAAGCACCAAAACATTTGAGTGTAGGTATGTTTTTTCAAGAGATTTGAGACATTTTCAAAAAAGCAAACATCAGCTTTTCAGCTTTATGGCCAAATTATCTCTTAAAACATTGCTCTGGCACGAACTTGGGCCTCACTTTACAGAAAGCTGAGTTTGTTCTGAACATTCTGATCTGAAACACATGGGGGTCCAGTTAAAAGGTGAATTTAAAAAGATATGTAAAAAAATGCCCTTAGACCTCAGAGGGTTAAACTATCTTCTCCTGCTTCAAGTGACCTCTTCAGTACATACATAGTGGCTGTTGATATAGAGTATCACATTTATATTATGGGGTTGTTTTAAAAGGTGACAGCAGAAACGTATGGGGGTGTGACAGACGTATCTCAAATCACACTATGAGGCTGCCGCCTGATTTGTATTTTCTGTGAAGGGCAGCGAATCGATTGCACAGAAGCATGACAGAACTGCTGACAGCAGGAGGCAGGAAGGCAGCGCGGCAAGAAAAGCTACAATCAGTACACTTTGACCCAGAGGGGTTGAAATAACACACACTTTTTCATCCCTCGCCAAATGATATTTGTCCCTAGGTCCAATCTATGCTACCAAGCAGAGACAGCCGTTGGCCTGTCGTGTTGAATATCCCAGTAATACTGAGTAATACTGATCACGTAATACTTGATTTGACTTTAATTTATTTATTACTCAATGCAGTCTCCCATTAAATGTTTCTATTACCAGTATCCTTGTCCTGAAGTTTACCATCCGTATTCTTAGAAGAAGTATTTCAAAATGGGTGATTGCAAAGCTGCAATAATCCGCTTCTGAGATGCTCTCGGTGTGGTATGGCGCGCACCGGAGGACGGAACAAAACCGGAACGCAGCACAGTGGAACATCGGGGAGAGTCTGTTATTATTGAGCTGGTGATCTTTAACATGAGACAGTATTGGGCTTGTGGGTAATGGTGTTCATTAAAGGCCACTACAAAATATATTAAATAACAGCATTACTTCCATTTTTCAAACAGAGTTACCCACGCAACCTAATGTTGAGCATGGTTACATCAAAGAGACAGAGTTTTAGTCATTTGAGTTACTCTAACTCCCAATTTATACCGGTTGCGTAACGGCTGCGGAACGTCGGTGGAGTCAATCGGTTTCCATTAAAGTCAATGTGTGTATTTCCACCGGTTGCATAACAGCTGCGTCCCGACTCCGGCACGGCTGCGGCGGTCCGCAGCCCTCCGGAGCAGATACGCAGAGCTTCTATTTTTGCTAGTGATGTGCGGATCAATACTACAATATCGATATTTACGATTCCAACGTCTCCTGCTCTAGCATCGATTCTCATATAAAGAGATCGATATTTAAACTCAGTAATTAGGAGTGAGTGTTTATGTTATAAGTAACTTGTTGTCACCAGAAAATTCTAATTATATCCGGTTAGGGGACGGAACTACTTCTCCTTCCGCCGGTCAGTTGTGTGTGCACTGCGGCTCTGTGACGGAGCCGGCCGCTGCAGCAGCGCTTCTTTAATTTCCCGCTACGAAGACTGCAGATTGCAGAGTGACTATGGCTGACCGCAAAAGGAGTCATGTCTGGCTGTATTTTAGCTGTAAAGACAGCAGTGACGCTGTGTGTGGAAAGACAGTGAAATACAGTGGTAACACTACAAACCTCGCTCAACATCTGAGGTTAAGTCATAAGAGTGAATATGATGATATAATGAAGCGGCGGTCTGAGGAGGAGGTCCAGGGCGAGAAGACGCACGGTGCTAGGGCAAGACAGACTTCAATCAGTGAGTCATTTAGCAGCAGCGGCAGATGTTATCCAGGTACAGGGAGATAGAGTGATAGTCGCTTTATCACTGACTGTGGGAAAGTTATTCACGTCTTAAGTTCTTTAGTTTTTTAATGTTAAAGAGTTCCCCGGAATCCCAGCATTCTTACAACAAGCTAACAGCAGTTTGTTCAAATAGAAAATACTAGTGAAACATGAAGTAAGCTATCCTAATTAAATAAATGCAACAATGAGTAGCCTTCCTGAGATCAGTGCTAAGAGTGTATGTATTTTTTTATTTGTGTGTAATTTTCAACCTGTTTTACTGTACAAGTCTCTGAGATTTTCTTTATGATTAAATAATATGACAGTAGTTTATTGTCTTGTCATTATGCAGCTATAATTTGGAATTGGTAAGCCTACAGCCTACTTTTTTACTTTAAACTAGTTGTCACATCACACTACAAATAAAATACGTAAGAAGTATTGGTATCGGTATCAGCAATACCAGCCTGGGTATTACTTGGTATCGGATCGAATAGGAATTAAGTGGTATCGCACATCACAAATTTTTACCGGACGCCGGAGAGCTCCGCAGCAATTCAGCACACGGCAGCGCGGGACAGGAAGTCGAGCACAGAAACAAAATAAAACATCCGGTTAATTTTCTAAATAAAATACACCGTGCTCACGGCGGATCATATTTCCCTTCACTACACCTTGAAAACACTGCACAGAGTTGTTTCCCCTCTACTATTCTGGATGGAAACTAACTGTTGTTGGTTTTGTGGTTCTATTCTACGTGAATTTGCGAGATCTAGTCGGTCCTCGTGACTACAGCTGTCAGTCATGGCCGCAGCCGTGCCGCAACAAATCCGGGCCTGGTGGGTATTGATGGACGGCGGACCACGGAGCAGACACGCAGCGGAGCCGTTCTGCAGACGTTACGCACTCGGTATAAATTGGGGGTAAGGTAGGGCTGCACAGTTAATTGGTAAATTAATCTGGACCTTGATTGTGGCTATGCCATTAGGTTTTACAGAGCCACTGAGGAAAGCCTTCTGTCAACATCCATTGGCCCAGGCGAAGAACGGACTGCAGCGCATTGTGCGCACAGCAGAAAGGCTGACTGGACAGAGGCAGCTGTCAATCAGTGACCTGTATGAGGCCAGAGACAGGAAGAGGGCAGCTACAATTGCTGCTGATCAGTCCCATCCAAACAAATGACATTTTTAGGCTGCTTCCCTCAGGAAGAAGGTACAGGGCAATGAGGACAAGGACCTCACGCCACCTCTATAGCTTTTTTCCAAGAGCCATTTCCCTTCTGAATAGCTGATCCATCCATCACTATTTTATCTTTGGACTATTTTATTCATTAATTGTTTTAAGCATGCTTATGCAGCTATACGCATATACCGTTTGTCGAGCTTCTGTGTTACTGATTGCCATGTCAAATTCCTGTGTGTCTGTTGATGCATTTGGCGAATAAAGTGATTCTGAACATTATTGACTAGGATACTGACGTTTAAAAGGGCACTATGCAGTTTTTCACTGTTTTCTCGCTTTTTGCTCGCAGGTTTCTCTACAGAGCTCCCGCTACAGCTTCGGAATAGATATTTGGCAACACAGTGTAAAAACTCACTCGGTCAGTCTGCTGTTTCCTCTTTCTCTGTTCCTCCGACAATGCTTTCCTAGCTTTCTGTTGTTTTTTTGTTACCGGCTCAGCCATGACGATAGCGTGAAAAACTCCATCGTTACCTTGTTAGCCGGTTCCTGAATAGGCGTATGTGTGCAGCGCCGTGAAGCAATTTGTTACATCGCGAGACCTGATATCACGTGATACTTCCTGACGCTGAGGCTGGCAAGGCTGCTTTTTCCGCTCACAGGCGCTAGGGGTGAGCGAGACGACCACCATTCAACTCGAAAAAAAGTCATATAACGATTCCAATGACTCCGAAGCTGTTCAGTAAAGGTAAATTAAAAGGTATAGTGGAGGATTTTCCTGAATTTTAGAAAAGAACCGCCCTCTCCACTTTTTGAAAAAATGCACATGCACAAGTCTAGTTCTCCTCGTGCACGCTCTGTTTAGGCTACATGTTGCTGTCGGCATGGCTCTACAAGCCTACTTTCCAAAAGAAGATTTGCATTTTTCCCACTATGTCAGACTCGCCACCGGTAAGTGGAAATCTATTTACGACAAGCATCTCTATAGCTAACTTTAGCATGCTACAGGACAACAAACAAGCTATCGTCTAGCATCTAAGTTTTTTTTTTTATTTATTTTTTATTGCTGGTGTGTTTAGAGCTTTCAAGAAGAGTCTTGTGGGATCTGATATTGACTACGAGCCCGTGCCCTGTTCATCCCGACCAAGATCCAGGAGGGGGGAGAGGGAGACGAGGTCTGGGCGGGGGCGCAAGAGCCAGCACCAGCCGAGAGCGGGGAGAAGGCGGTCGTGAGAGAGGGGGAGGCAGCGGTCGGGCTAGAGGCCGCAGAAAGCGAAAACTACCTAGGGACGAGCATGTACGACGGCCTTACGTAAACATATCAGCAGAATGATTGACAACTAGGAGGACCAATAGTCTTGATGATCCACCCGGAAAAAGAAAATCCTCCAGTATACCTTTAAGTTAAAAAAAAACTGCATAGTTCCCCTTTAAAATGCTATGCTCCGCTCACAGAAAACTCTGCTGCATATCAAATCAAGCGCTTCCTATACTAAACCGCCAGCCGCCCGGGGGTGATCGCGATGACTTGGCTTTACTTCTAGGGAGCTGTCATGCTGCTGCGTGCGCCCGTGCCCGTGCCTTTTAAAACTTTCTGGAATGTTGCAGCTGCAGTGCAGAGTAGAAAAAAAAAGTACTTTAAAAGTACTTTAAAGAAAGCAACGGGATGATTTCACAGACAAATATAATATTCATTCATACAAAAAACTCATGAAAATGCATGAATGCACTTTTGCTGACACGTCACTTGAATAAAGAATAAAATTGCATTGGAATTTACATTTTTACAGCCGATCACTGCACAAAGTGTATCTGCTGCTGTCGGTATGAGCTTTCAAAGATGGATAGCAACAAAATGCTAATATGTATTCAAAGTCAGAGTTACATCAAACTTGTTTTGTTTTCCTCCTGAGATCTGGCAGTCCCCCCACCCCCACACACGCAGACGTGTCAATCAACAAAGTAATGAGGTGTGCACAAAACTGTGTTCGATTTTTTTTTCTTTTTTCTCCAAGGCCAGCGCTCCCCTCTCATTTCTCTGCTCTCACTGATACTATAGTCCCGGCCAATTAAGCTGATTGAAGTGCCGTGAAGCCCAATCAGAGCCGGGCCCTGTCTGGCATCTGGAGTCACCGGGTCAACACTTCACTATTCCTGCACTCTGCGGGTTAGAGATGAACTGCGGCGCAGAGAATTAGCATGGGATATGTGCTTACTCATGTATATCAAATGCACTTCTGAAAAGCCCTCGCCTTGTTAGGGGTGCAACTGCACGCTAATAAAATGAAATGAGGAAAAAAAAAATCTTTTTTATTCTCTTCAGTCAGCTCTTCAATTCAAACATCAAACCTTTCTTAAAAGAAGCTTTTTTTTTTCCTTTCTCTGCTCTGATTGGAACAGCTCGGTTCCATTTGCATTCTAATATTTGAGGAAAAGTGACGTGCTGAGAGGCTATTTACACACACCGTTTCGACAATAACAATACTGTATGCTGTTCTCAAGATGGCCAATTTTCAAGTTAAACTACGTAGATTTATACGCAGAGAGGCTCAGCGTGGTCAGTGGTAAACATCTGGCTTGTTGACACTTGTGATATGACTGCCTGCCATACAAGCTCACCCAGCTGTAATAAGTGAGTATGATATGTCCATCTGGGAAACAGATTGAAAAGAAAGCTGGGACCGCACCAGTTAACCACTGGAGTGAACTGGAAAATAAAAACAACAAAGTTACAGGCCCAAACAGAGAGGAAAGTCAGATTCATCTACCAACCCTTGTAGAACTGCCTCAGGTTTGCCTTGGACCAGCTCTTAGTTATGCTGTTATAGTTTTAGACTGCCGGGGGACTTCCTATGACACACTGAGTCTCTTTCTCTTTCCATCTGTGTGCATTCATGTCCCATTAATGTGTGTTACTAACTTAGGATCTTATTCCCAGGAGTAGGGCTGGGCAATATATTGATATTATATCAACATCGTTATATTGACAGTGTTTTCTTTTCCTGGTTTAAAAGACTGCATTACAGTAAAGTGATGTCATTTTCCAAACTTATGAGACCAACTAGCCGTTTTATTATTTGCCTTTACCCACTTAGTCATTATATCCACATTACTGGTGATTACTTATCAAAACTCTCATTGTGTTAATATTTCGTGAAAGCACAAATAGTCAGCACGAGAATAACGCCGCAATATTCACATCGATGTACAACCCCAAATCAGAAAAAGTTGGGACAGTATGGAAAACACAAAACACGAAAAACGAAAGTAGTGATTCCTAAATAAGGGTGCTCCGATCAGGATTTTTGGGGCCGATCACCACTCACCGATTGCTGGAAGACGTATCGGCCGATCACCGATCACCGATCACTTTTATGAACTGAAAATTACGCCATTACGTAACAGTCACACATCTAAAAAACGTCCTTTCAATCACTGCAGACATTTCTTCAGCACACACACACACACACAGACACACACACACGGACCGACACACACACACACACACACACACACACACACACACACACACACACACACGGACCGACACACACGGCGGTGCTCCAGAGGCAGTAGAAGCGTCAGAATTGCGTAATCGCAAACACGTTTGCTGGAGCACCACCGGCGCACCACCGGTGGCAGCCGCTTTTTAAAAGCGGTAGCCGTCTTCTTACCGCCTTCGTTCCGCGGGCCAACCGTTGTTCTACCGCCGTTCAGACACCTTGTAGAACTGCCAGACCAGTGAATGTAGGGACGCCGCCATTTTAGCTCCATGTAGAAAATGTTTTCACAAGTAGTACGCTCTTAATACATCCATGGTAGCGCGTCATCTGATCGGCCTATCTGATCGGCATTTATGGAGACCACCGATCAAACTAAAGCCATTATCGGCCGATACCGATCGGTGACCGATCGATCGGAGCACCCTTATTTCTAAATGTACTTTGACTTGTATTTCATTGCAGACAATACAACAGCACATAACTTAATGTGTTCCTCATGATTTTTATTGTTTGTTTTTTTCAAAAAAAAACAAAATTCCTATTTTGGTTCTTGCAACACATTTCAAAAAAAGTTGGAATAGTAAAGCATTTACCATTTGTAATGTTGCCATTCCTTTTCACAACACTTAAAAGACATTTAGGGACTGAAGACACCAAGTGATGAAGTCTTCGTTGGGGTCTTCGTTCAAAATGTGCCACACATTCTCTATTGGAGACAGGTCAGGACTGCAGGCAGGCCAGTCAAGTACCCGTATCCTCTTCCTCCACAGCCAGGACTTTGTAATGTGTGCAGAATGTGGTTTTGCATTATCTTGTTGAAATATACATGGACGTCCCTGGAAAAGATGTCTTCTTGAAGGCAGCATATTGTGCTCCAAAATCTCTATGTACTTTTCAGCATTAATGGTGCCATCACAGAAGTGCAAGTTACCTTTGCCAAGGACACTGACACAACCCCATACCATGACAGACCATCGCTTTTGAACTTGTTGCTGGTAACAGTCTGGATGATCCTTTTCTTCTTTGGTCCGGAGCACACGGCGTCCATTTCTCCCAAAAAATACCTGCAATACTGATTAATCTGACCACAGTACATGTTTCCACTGTGTAATGGTCCATCCCAGATGCCTCCGAGCCCAGAGAAGTCGACGGCGCTTCTGGACACTGTTAACATAGGGCTTCCTTTTGGCACAGTACAGTTTTAACGGGCATTTGTGGCTGTAACTACGTATTGTTGTACTTGACAAAGGTTTGCCAAAGTAGTCCTGAGCCTATGTGGTGATATCGCTTATAGAAGAATGACAATTCTTGATGCAGTGCCGCCTGAGGGATCGGAGATCACGGTTGTTCAGCTTTGACTTGCGCCCTTGTCCTTTATGCACTGAAATTCCTCCACATTCCTTGAATCTTTTAATTATGGTATGCACTGTTGAAGGTGAAATAAGCAAATGTCTTCCTATCTTTCTTTGAGGAACATTGTCTTTAAACATTTCAATAATTTTCTCACGTATTTGTTGGCAAACTGGAAATCCTCGGCCCATCTTTGCTCCTAAAGGACTAGACCTTTCTTGGATGCTGCTTTTGTACCAAATCATAATTACAATCACCTGTTGACATCACCTGTTTCAAATCACATCATTATTTAACCAATTTACCTGATTATTAGCCCTAAATTGCTCCTGTCCCAATCTTTTTTGGAATGTGTTTTTCTAAGTTATAGTGTGGTCTAGACGTACTCTATCTGTCCTGAGATAACTCCTCATGATTTGACACTATAGATAAAAGTGAATTTAAATTGAACTGAAAGATATGACAGTATAAAAGGTGAAAAATTCCTGTGCATGAAAGGTAGCAGTGGAAACGTTAATGTGGATGTAGTTCAGTTTAAAAAGTCTGATTCTGAAATGTCCCACACACACACACACACACACAATAAAACGAGCTGATGATACACATCATGAATCGGAATGTATAGTTCTTTCATTAAAGAAAAACCCCTGCAGAGTCTCTAGTGTGTGTGTGTGTGTGTGTGTGTGTGTGTGTGTGTGTGTGTGTGTGTGTGTGTGTGTGTGTGAGCGAGAGTGTTTAATCATGATGCATTATTAGTTCATAACTGCGGGCAAAACAAACCGTGTGATCGTAGTTAAATCATCCATTAACATAATCCATCACCTGAGGAGTGACCCTACAGAATGAGCAAAAATCCATCATCAGCACCATAATGAAACGCACACGGCATTTCTCTAATGATGAAACACATATTGCCGTCATACCCTAGGCAAGCAGAGCTCTGGATCAAGATAAGCATTATGAAAAACTGTGGATTGGATCTGCTCTGTTTTATCTGTTCGTGGAATGTAGTGGAATTTGGCTCTTTAGTCTGATACTCAATGTGCAGCAAAGCATGAGGCAATGTATCAAAGTGACAGCAGCACAGGGGGCTTCGTATAGTTTGACTAGGACACAAAGAACGAAAAAAGCACAGAACACAGGAGGTGTGTTCCATATTAATGTGACGTTAATATGGAACACACTACAAGCTAACAAGCTTCAGGATACTCAGGCATGAAGACTGACTGATTTGGGACAAGACAAAACAAGTCTAAAAGTCTTAATCCCAGCAGCAATACCTAAAGGTAAACAGAGAACATACTTAATGTAAATGTAAAGTGTATCTTCGGGAAGCACATGCTCAGTAAACTTAATGACTCGGCTTTGAAATCTCTAATGTTCAAGTCAATGTGACACTGGGTTGTAACGGTACACACAATTTGCGGTTTGTTATTGCCTCTGTTTTTGGATGACGGTTCGGTATGTTTTATAAATAAAAGTGCAAAAAATAACATTTTTTAAGGGAAACTATGCAGTTTTGTTTAGCTTAATTTATCTTAACTGAATAGCTTCGGAGTCATTGGAATGGTTATATGACCTTTTTCGATTTGAATGGTGGTCGTCTCGCTTCCCCCTAGTGTCTGTGATCGGAAAAAACAGCCTTGCAAATTGCTCCGGTGCTGCCGGATGTCCCTCATTTTCGGCCGGATGTCCGTCACCTTCCTCTTCCTTTGTGTTGGCGTTCTAAACTCTGGCTGATTTCTGAGGACTATGGTTAACTGCTCCTCAGATCTCTGCAGGGTAAAACCAGACAGCTACCTAGACTATCTGTCCAATCTGAGTTTTCTGTTGCACGACAAACATCTTTTAAACAAGCACGTTCCACCAAAACAAGTTCCTTCCTGAGGCTATTTTGCAGAGGTACCATTGCTCCCTCTGGTGCTTAGCGCCGCCCAAGACGATTGTGACTGGTTTAAAGAAATGCCAATAAACCCATCCTGGAATGCAGTGTGGACTAACCAGACCTTCCTCCGCAGCGCTGTGGAGGAAGGTCTGGCAGTGTGAGACTATTTATAGGTAAATTGGGTCATTTAAGGCATTGGAATATTTTTTTCTGTGGTGAGGACAGTCTACTGACAGGCCGAGAGGACTGATCAACATCGGCAGTGTGAGTGCTCTATGTTGAAACTATCAATAATACATTTAAGTTCAGACCATCATGAATCCAACACTGACAAGAACGCAAAACACAAACATTTGGCTTCATTGACAAAATGTCTAAAGCAGTGTTTTTGCTGAAATGGATAAAAGTGGTGAAATCAGTGAGGGAGCGCTAAAACGTGAGTGTTAAATGGAGTGAAAAGGGTCTACCATCTGCCAGCATTGCAAAGAGCCCTTATCATTTCCACTAAGCATCTGTACAGCATTGTCCTTAATGGACTGAATCAAGAGACACTGGCCACTGAGAATATAAAGTTCCTGATATGCCCAGAATTGTCTTTGGCTGATGTTTTAATGAGCAGCTGTGTGGTTCTGCTAAATATAGGACAACCGAAACACCAAAGACCAGAAAACAAGGACAAAGTGTCTTTGATGTCACTCCATCATTTCTACAGACATGTTTTGAAGTCTGAATTTGTTTCCTGCTCGTTGGTATATTGGCTCACTCACTGAAGCCACAAAAGAAATCTATATTTGGTCAAAGAAGGGTGTGGACGAGCGAGGAGTAACCACTCCAGCTGACTGTGACAGGATGAGAGACCTGTCAATCAATGCAACATTCTTCTCTTCAAAGATCATTTTTTTGGGGAGTTGTAGTCATTTATTTTTATAGGACAGCTGAAGATATGAAACGGGAGAGAGAGGGGCAATGACATGCAGCAAAGGGCCGCAGGTCGGAGTTGAACCTCTATATATATGGGCACGCGCTCTAACAGGTGAGCCACCCAGGCGACCCTAAAAACTTCTCTTTAAGCCTCAACATTGACTCTAGAAACATAATACATAATTATGATATGATTAGGGCTGTGACGGTATGGGATTTTTTCTTACCGCGGTGATGAAGCAACAGGAAACGCGATTTGGCGGTTAACCGACCCCCCCCCACACACACACACACACACACACACACACACACACACACACACACAAAATCCCCCGGCGGCCGCGTCACACACTCAAGAACGCATGCAGCTTATGTAGTATCTGGAGCTGCTATAGCCTAAGCGAATTTCTCCAGCTCGGGATCAATAAAATCTTGATTGGCGTTTCCATGAGTTTTGCCCAGTTATTTACAGTAGGCTATTTTATATTCCGTTATTTCGTTTCGTATTCGCTTTAAAAATGTATAATTATTACATTATAAACACATTAACAATAATATGAATTAACATTTATTTATAGATTACTTTTTTTCGATACCTTTTGAGTTTAATATGAATTATAGAGCAGGTTTTGTCACCGTTTGCAACCCTTTATTGTGTAGAATAAATTGTTCAAAGTTTCAAGTTGCGTTTGGACGAGTGCGTTTATATCCACGGACCGTTACCTGAAAAACAACCTCTAAATAAAGAAGAATCGGAGTTTAGAACAACTCACCAGAACTAAGCGGTGTTGGGGCAGGTTGTGCTCGACTTGCTCTCTCTGGAGCTTTGTCTTCTACTGCTCTGGGAGAAAGCCGTCACCAAATTTCTGCAGACCCCCATGGCTCGGGCAGTGCGGTCCTTTTCTGACTTCATCGAATTTCTGACGGCTAAATGTAGATTATGGCCAAAGCAATTTAGCCATGTCCAGCAAGCTTTCGGACCACAGCCACAATATTTGCTCCATTGTCCGTGGTAATACAGACCAGTTTCCTCTCGTCCAGGGACCACTCTTGGAAGGAGGACCTGAGGGCTTCCGCCAGGTTGTCACCCGTGTGGCTTTCTGGCGTGAACACAGTCTCCAGGCACTTCGATTTTAGTTCCCAGTTTGCGCTGAGATAATGTATGGTCAGGCTCATGTATAGCATCATGTTTACGCTTGACCACATATCAGTTGTCACTGAGAAATAATCAACGTCTTCGTGGCCATTTTTTTAATAACGTCAGCTAGCGCTGTCAACGGTTATTGCCTATACCATGAAGTGATAGCTACCGGTAGCCTACTTGCAATTACAATCTAACTAACTCCAACTGTTTACGTTATGCTATTGTCTTTTATGCCCGTGTTTGTGTGTATTTAATTTAACATTATCTGTAAACATTACAAGTACTGAAACCTGGCTAGCAGTTAATTAAAAAATCAGACACGCACAAAAAAAATCCCCCATATGTTTAATGGACTGTCCCTCCCTTGCGCAGGAAGCGGGTTTTTTCCCCAGAAGCCCTTGAACATAGGACTCGCGGAAAAAGTCGTTTATAAGCAAAGATTAATGTGTTTATAGTTCAAATCACACACCATATGCAGTCCTGTAACTTTCAGCAAAAAAAATTTAAAAATCATGTGCGGTGATGACCTCACACCGCGGTAGGCATCTCATTAATGCGGTATTGCGGTGATGCGGTTATCGTCACACCCCTAGATATGATGATACATAATGTACATGAGTCGATATCCCCCCCCCTCCTACATTTTATGCAGTTAATGACCATGCGCAGTCATTGACATGGAGTGCTGAGAGCATTCCATGTCAATGACTGCACAAGTACAAGTACAGTACAGTTTGTTGAAGTGCAGATCAGCTGCGTGTCAGATGCTGTGATGACCTGTCCTTAATTTTGAGATGACACTGACGAGCAGCGTGCCGTCAGTAGCTTCCCTTGTAATGCAATTGTAAGAGCTGTTATTTGGCTTGTACACATAGTTTGTGGGGTGTCAGTTTCCCTATTGATCTGTGGAGATGTCATCGAGACCCGGCCGTTCAGCTGACTACATATAATCTAATAAGAGGAGCACTTCAGCAGCAGTCTGCATGAGCTCATACCACTGTACTTGTGTTCAGTTACAGCAGCGCTGCTGACAAACTGCAACACAAGTTTCCAATAGATTTTACACCAGATCCTCTCGTTCAAGCAGACACTTTCAAACTGCAGGAACACACAGAGAGAGAGAGAGAGAGACACACACACACACACACACACACACACACACACACACACACACACACACACACACCCCCTCTCTCTGGTTCTTGATCAATAATTACATTAGCAGTGAGAGTGTGTGTCTCTAAATGTTAATTTGATCTAGCAGCAGTGGAGGTTCTAATAGCTTCTGTGTTTCCGATTAGTAAATAGGAGGATGGATTGAGTGACTGCACTTCCTCACAGTCAGTCATGAAACACACTAATAACAGACATTAACCTCCTTCACAGTGCTTGTGTTTGGGTCCAAATTGACTGGTTGCTGACATCACATCACTGACACACCCATGCTTTCTCTCCGAGTGAGATGAGAAGATTGACATGGATCTTGTGAGCTGGACGCTGGCTAGTCTATATCAACGACGTTTCATTTCAGGGATTGTTCAGTCGACGCCGGAAATTCGGCCGGATGTCTGTCACCTTCCTCTTTCTTTGTGTTGGCGTTCTAAACTCTGAGGACTATGGTTAACTGCTCCTCAGATCTCTGCAGGGTAAATCCAGACAGCTAGCTAGACTATCTGTCCAATCTGAGTTTTCTGTTGCACTACTAAAACATCTTTTAAAATGTACACGTGTTCCACCAAAACAAGTTCCTTCCCGAGGCTGTTTAGCAGAGGCACTGTTGCTCCATCAGGTGCTTAGTGCCGCCCAAGACGATTGTGATTGCTTTAAAGAAATGCCAATTAACCAGAACACATTTTTCTCCCATCCAGGAATGCTGTGTGGACTAGCCAGACCTTCCTCTGAAGAGCTGTGGAGGAAGGTCTGGCAATGCGAGAATAGATGCTGGTTAGCCTAGCGTACCATAATGACTGGAAGCAGGGGAATCTAAACAAAAAGCTCTGAAGCTCATTAACTAAACTGTCTTTTTTGATTAATCCCTTCTGTAAATTGTGATCAATAAAGGTCTATCTAATCTAATAATGGTCTCAAAGACTCAATCAGAGTAAGAGGTTTTGATACTAATGCACGAGACCTTCCTCTTTCAAAAACACAATCGGAGTCTCTTGGTGGCCATTATACTGGGCTTGTTTCCCCGTCAGCTGCCAGGCCTCATCACACCTCCTCCCTGATGTCTACTCCCACAATGCACTTTGTTTAACGTGCCAGTGCACTGCCATCGCATTAGGTTTAGACCGCTCTCCCCGTAGAAAAAACAATAGCTCAGCCAGCACAGAGCGCTTTAACCGCGGTTGCAAGTCGTTCTCTCTCCCAACTCGTGAAATCCTGACGCTTGGTCAGTGTCTCTCAGCGTCAGATACCGACGCAAACATCTCCCTTTTCAGCTCCACCGCGGCGCTGTAAGATGACATAGTATTAAGAGAGACAACGGTAGTTGTATGAAAGACTGAAAATCGGAGTGAGGAGGCAGGTTGGGGGGGGGGGGGGGGGGGGGGGGGGGGGGGGCAGACCGGGGTTCATGTCCCGTTCTTGTCCCGCGTGTCACTGAAACGTACATTTTGTAACTCCACCCACCATCTTTTCCTAAACTTAAAAAAAAATAATGCCTGAGCATCTATATGATGCCATGTCCATTATATTTAAATCTCATTTCAAATGAAATTCAATGCACAGTTTGACATATGACAGAGATAACCAAAAGCTCCAATATTAAAGTCTAACTATACCAAAAGAATAAAGACGCCGTTCTCATTGGGGCGGATTATTACAACCACTGTTATTCATGCTGGGTAGTTGCAGTGCAGCCTGCATTACATGACTGCACAGGAACAAAGCCATAGGCCCTATCACCCGATTAGAAACCACAACTCGGGCGGCTCACCAATAAGTCACAGAATCAGCGGGAGCCAAGCAACACCTCGCTCCGCTCTCTCGGAATAATCCTAAATTATTCATTTAAATCTCAGCGAGGCTGCTGTCAGCAGGTGAAACGCTCATTACTTATGTAAATCCTTAGTGACAAAAAAGGTACGAGCTGTTACATAACAGATGCAGCCTGAACTGTCACATCGCAACACCCCCCCCCCCCCCCACCCACCCACACACACACACACACACACACACACACACACACACACACCAACACATGGCCTCATTCACTCCATCATGATGTCCTTCTACCTGTTTGTTGATGTTACTGACACCAAACAGGACACATATAACTGGGTGTTCACTCATGTCATGTTACAGAGGAGAGGAAGAGTCTATCTCATCATCAACCGGCTTTACCAACACAGTCTCACAAAGGTTTGAGTCCAACATGATGGCATGTCATTTAAGCTGGGGTCTGAGTACTAGTCATTCCCAAACATTCTCACTCCCATCACGTCAAAAAAGCGACCCTTGACTCAAAAAGTCTCCATTAGCGTCACATTTAGACGCGCTTGGTCGGGACTCTTGGCGTCACTTTTTGGCGCTCTGGGTCGGGACGTACGTTTAACTGACATGCATGACGGATTGTTTTATTTGTTCAACATTTGTTTATTATTAGGATAAACCACCTTGAGATGTATCATCTCGTTTCGAGGGGGTCCCAACATATAACACAATCATTACATAACAGAGAAGTGACAAAAAAAAGAAACGAGAAAAAGAACACACGCATATGTTCATCAATACATTATAACCACCAAATGGCCAAGATGGCCAACAATAAGTAAATAAGTAGACATGAGTATGAGTGAATTTCTAACTACAGTCAAATAAATAAACATTAGGTATGGACAGTAGGTATAAGGATTGCCTGCATCTTTAATAACAAAGGCAGTTTATCTTAAAGTGAGCAGACAGGGCATGTTTAAACAAAACAAGTAAAGAAATTGATCTTATTTCCACAGATTATTGCAGATAGATTTTTCCAATTATTCCAATTCCAAAAACGATGTTGGCCTGAAGAGGTCAAACTATCCAATATTCTTGGCGCCCTGGGTTCGAGTCCAACCCGAAACCCTTTGCTGCACCTCATCCCCCTTGCCCCCCGCTTTCCTGTCTACAGCTGTCCTATCAATTAAAGGCCATCAAGCCAAAAATATTATCTTAAAAAAAAGGAACTCCAATATTTTACGGAAGAACAAAGACAAACTTAATTTTGTTCAACACTGCAATTGTTTTCTTGTGACCCTATAGAGGGTCCCGACCCCCAGGTTGATAACCATCCCAGGAGACCATCACAGGGACTCCTAAAATGTTACAAAGTATTACAATATGACTCCATTCTTGGTTTCAAGGTTACACTGCTGCCCTGTTCTTCATGTCGTCCATCTCATCTCTTCCTGTTTCTCACCCACACCATATTAGCATTTAAGACAACCTGCTCATTAAACTACATTTCTTGTGACGGGCATAAGCATACATCCTGTACTGTACCTTCACATTGTCTGGATGGAGACCCCCAGGGTGTTTGTCCATGTACTGACACAGGTCTGTGTGCTGTAAGAGGAAAGCAAAAGAGCACAATATTAATATAGCACCATGAGAAAGTTTTAAAGCTCAACCTGTTCTCACTCCCAGCTCGTAAAATACACACGCTTGGTCAGTGTCTCTCAGCGTCAGATACCGACACAAAAAGGTCAAACAACACAGGACTTTCCCCCAGGAGACCGGGGTTCATGTCCCGTTCTTGTCCCGCTTGTCACTGAAACGTACATTTTGTAACCCCCCACCATCTTTTCCTAAACCTAACTGTCCCGTTCTTGTGCTGCATGTCAGTTAAACGTACGTCCTGAACCAGAGAGTCAAAAAGTGACGCTAAAGGAGACTTTTAGCGTCAATAACAAACGCCAAAGGCACCTGACCAAGCGTCGCTTTTTGACGCGATGGGAGTGAGAATGTGCTGTGAGATGTGTGCTGGATAAGACAGGATGTCAAACTGGTTCCGTCTGACAATGTTTGATTCCAATAACTTCCGGGTAGAAAACCCCTGCGTCCCTTCAATTCAACGGCGCCGAGCAAAAGTGGACGAGGAACAACTGGATATACTCATAACTACTTCATCTAAATCTAAATAATCTGTCAACACTGGTGGAGTGTGACATAACTTGGCACTTGGCCACCACTGAAATACGATTGCCTGCCCGCCCCCCCCCCCAATGATGACCATTGGATCAGAGTACTGTCACTTGGCTGCCTGTTCTGACAATCTTCCCAGCCCTTGTCACATGACCAATTAGTGTGTCCATGATGACTATCCAAAATTGTGACACCATGGAACAGCACTGGAATTGTTTTTCTGTTTTTTAAAAGGCAGACTGAGCCTATCGAAAATGTGTATTCATATATTATATATACACACCCTAAGTTAAATTAACAATGAATATTATGTTTCATTTTCAGCGTTACATTGTGTTGTATCCTATCCCATATTTCCTGTATTTCTGAGCAGATTGTTAATGTTGTATTCTGACAAAATTCATTAAGTCATATTAACACAGTATATTAGCAATTATTTCTTTTGACTTTTCTAACAGTGTACATACTTTGGCCATATACAGTAGGCCATTTTGTTCCTGGCGTGGAGTAATCTAAGGGATTTGAGGGTAAGTGTTCACCATGTGAGACGTGAGGAGATTTGTTTGAAGCCTGAGTTGCTGTCACAGAATGACTGGTAAGACATCCATGCAGCGATGCCGGCCTGCGGTTCACCTCTGTGTTTTCTTAACAGATTGGGGGATGGAGGACGCAGTGGCTCTGAAATCACACTGATATTTACACTCTCGCCAGTCTCCCATGTTGCCTGCACCAGCGCAGCCTCATCTGCTGAATAATTCAGACACATGCTCCAGCTTGGACACGCCTGTCCATCTTACTTTCTCCTGTCTCTCAGTAAATGCATTTTCTTTGTTTTTTCCCCTCACAATTCCCTGTCTGGTCTCCCTATGTATTTCACCCTCAGCCTGTCAATCATCATTAGCGTTAAGAGGAGAACAATTTCTGTGATTGGAAAGCCTTCTGTATGGAAAACAGGCACAGACTGATTACAGCCCTGAAAACTAGATGCTGGATCAACATGAAACCAGTAGTTCCCAGTGGTGGAAGAAGTATTTAGATACTTTACTGCAGTAAAAGTACTAATACCACACTGTAAAAATACTCTAGTAAAAGTCCTGCATTGAAAATGTAACTCAAGTAGAAGTATGTAAGCACCATCAGGGAAATGTACTTAAAATTTTAAAAGTACTCAAAGCAGAAAAATTCTCACATTTTAGAAAATGGTTACATGGTCCTTCGAGCCAGATTAAATGGCCGCTGAACAAAGTTTTCCCCATCGACTGATGAAAAACCAATGTGCATGTGTTGCAGATAGCCAATGAGAATGGAGCCTTCAAAAACTGAACCTACTGAAATGATAAAATGACTATATGACTAGACCAGTGGTCCCAGCCATATTGGTTTGCGGCCCTCTAAAGTGAAGCGATCCCTTTTTACAAGTTGTGCGCTGATAAGCTTCGAGCAGCGCTGGAAGAAGTATTCAGATCCTTTACTTAAGAAAAAGTACCAATATCACACTGTGAAAATACTCTGTTACAAGTTCAAGTCTTGCATTGAAAATGTTACTAAGTAAAAGTGTGTAAGTATCAGCGCAGTAGAAGTAGAAAGTGGCGTGAAAAGAAAAGACTCAAGTAAAGTACCTCAACATTTGTACTTAAGTACAGTACTTGAGTGAATGTACTTCGTTACATTCCACCACTGGTAGTCCCATATTTGCACAGCTTGGAACTTAACACTTTAGTCAAATAAATTACCATTAGCCACCAGGATAAATTCATAAATAGAAAAGCAAGTAACTGCTCATATTCATATTCAATTGTGCTGCATCCCAATTGAAACATATACTTATTAAAGCTGTAGTGCGTAGTTTCTGTCTCCCCATGAGGAATTCTAGGTAATGACAACAAAACTGTCGGTGCATCCACATGACACAAGCCTTTGGTGATCGTGCATCACCCCCACCCCTCCTCCACGCAGTCGCTAGTAGCCAAGGAGAACGCGGAGGATTAAAAAAGCATGATGGACTCTTCAGAAGAAGTAATTATCTTCACTCGAGTTTCAGTCGCCGGACGGCACAATCTTGTGAACATAGCCATACTGAGAAATCCAGAGAGAGTTGCGTGGAGCTGATAGTCTTAATTAGCTTTGTAGCAACTCATTTGGCAATGGCTTGAATGTAACGGACGTTCATTAATATCATCACGACATGAATAATCAAGGAGGATCTTCTGACCTCCCCCCTCTGCTCTCACTCTTTATTCAAACATGACCTGCAGAGCATCAGTTATGTCCTACCAAATCTCCTTCAACAGCTGAACCTTTGACGTGCGTTACGTTTTCAGTCTCATTAACTGAAGCTCCTTCTGGTTGAGAGATTTGGGCTCGCTCAGCGTTTCCAGATCAAAGATTGACCTGAATATCAATGGGACCATCGATGGCTGTCAGCCAAGTATGCCAAGGGATAACAGAGGATTTGGACCGTTCTGAAACGTGTAGTTTCACTCTTTTCCACTTCTGTCCAAAAAGCTATCTAGTAGAACAATGTTTAACAATGTGCAATGTATTTAGCTGCAAAATATGTTTTAATATTAACTAGTAAAGATATCCCAAAGTTTTACTGCCACCAACAATTCAACAGTATACTTTTGACTTTCAGGGATTTGGATTTTAAAAGACTCTTCATCTCAAGAGAAGAGATAGAAGTTCACATGCAGTTTTCACAACAGCAGAACTGTAAAGGGATGTAACATTTAAAAAAAAAGTTCCATGCTGCTTTTCGCTTGCTAGAACACTGTGGACTAGTTTCTAGTGTTATTATCACAGACTACAGAAAAAAAAAAATGGATGCCGTGATCGTGATGTCACCCAGAAATATTTCCGTGGGGATGAATTGGCGCTCGAGTCTGGGCTTCCTGTTCGCCATGGACCGGGCAGTTACACAGAGTTTCTGCAGGTTTCACCAAGTCAAATTTAAGACTTAAGACCTTTTTAAGACCATTATGAAGGAAATGTAAGACCTTTATCGCAACATCAACTAAGCCCATGACTCAGTTTTTTCAAGCCAAGTATCACCTAACTTGCATGTCCCCAAAGCTGAAGAATAAAATCTGTGTTTATGTCTTTAGTACATTTCGAAAGAGACTGGTTGGTCTCATTTGTAGTCATAACACAGCAAAATTATATTTGGACTAGCAACAGAAAGAACTACAACACCATGGAATTAAAAAAAACATACATTTGTTTTTATTTAGAAATGTAAGGCTTTTTAGGACACAGTGGAAACCCTGTTCTGGCTGCCATCCTATGGTGGAAAAAGCTCAGGCTGCTTTAACATTCTCCTAGTGCCCTATAAAACAACAGTATGCCAATCAAAATATCCACAGCTCGTCTTTCTGTGGGCAGTCTTAAAAACTGAAACTCAATCGGCAAGCAGACACGGAGGTCAAAACAATCAAGCTAAGCTTAGCACTGACCTTTGTTCCCTTTGTTTGGAACAAACAGATTCTCAAACTTATTTCAGACCTCTACCTTCCGCCTAGTCTCGCATTGCCAGCTCTATCTCCACAGTGCTGTGGAGGAAGGTCTGGCTACACCACAATACATTCTAGGATAGAAAAAAAAAAAAAAACGTTCTGGGTTGTTTGCATTTCTTTAAACTAGGGCTGTCAAAATAACGCGTTAATTTCGATTAATTAATCGGAGAAAAAATAACGCAGATTAATCCATTCTATATTGACCTTTCACCCGGAGCCGTTCTAGCCACCATTCGACTGTTAAATGAAGGAAGGAGACGAGAGAATGCGTTGCCACAGGCAACAGAAACACGTGACGCTAGTTAACACTACACTCAACAACAGGTAACGTTAGCCTACCGCTAGCTAGCAGCTGGATGGAAACATGGTTAAAACTCTGACAGCTAACACTAAACGGTGTAAACTTTGACTGTATTTCACTCACTGTAGAGGATTCTGACATTTCTGCAGCTGCAGCCGTTGTTGGAAAAATACATACGGAGACGGTGCGTTCAATGAAACTGGTAACCTACAGCCTCATGGTGCATTCAAAGTTATTGTAAAATCTGGTGGATGTTTTTGTCGTTCAATAGCAATTTACTAGTTAAATAACCCTATTCCCGAAGCACTTTTCGAATATATTTCCTCATATATATATTTCCTCATATATATATATATATATATATATATATATATATATATATATATATATTATTTGAACAGTGGAAATAAGTTTTTTTTAACTTTAATGTCACTAATGCTGATTATTCATTGATTCATTTGAATTGAAATATTTAAAATACTTTCACAGCAAAAATTATGTATGCGATTAATTTAGATTAATTCATCACAGAGTCTGTAATTAATTCAATACAATATTACATAAAGTTAGATAAAGTTAACTGTTGACACAATACAGTAACGTGAGATATTTAAATTAGCTGATACATGGTTAAACCTCATCAGCTCTTACAAGTGTATCTCTGTGTGTATTTTGTCCACAGCAATCCCACCAATCGCTCCTAAAACCTCACAGTTAGAGAGGAAATGCCCTAAACATATTCTTTGTAAATCGTTACAATCATTCCCCGAAAGAACCAAGCAGGCCTGACTTGTTACACCATCCACATTTCCAAAGAATAGTGCAGAGCCCGTTGAAAATGTGCCTGTTTGGAACGGCCGATTGCTTGGCCTGTGGTATTGCTGCTTGTAGAATTCATCAAAACCAAATTGTAGCCTACCCCAAAATTACTTACAGAAGGACCCCAAACCACTTCATGTGACCTATGGAACAGAAATCTGGCTGTGGTGTGGGGCTCAGGGCTCTACAGGGGGTTGGTCAGGGGCTACTGTGAGTGAGTGAGTGAGTGAGTGTGTGAGTGAGTGAGTGCAGAGAGCGGGAGAGAGAGACGTTGTCTTATGTCGTATGAGCGCTAAACAGCACATATCTGCATTAATCACCACCAGAACCGGACCATGTGTGTGCGTGCAGAGAGAGAGAGAGAGAGAGAGAGAGAGAGAGAGATGGTGTTGTTTCCTGTTGTAGTGGTCCAAGCCCGAGGCGGTAGGCCTACTACTAACTTACAGATTTACCTGACAGAGAACGTTGCAGATTCAGAATTTAATCACAAAATATCACAATGACAATGTGGAGTAATCAGACATAGCGTCATGGACTCATGGCAGTGTGCTACCCACCGGCCGTTATGAGCGCTAAACAGCTCATATCTGTGTTCATCAACCACCAGAACCTGTGTGTGTGTGTGCACAGAGAGAGAGAGAGAGAGAGAGAGAGAGAGAGAGAGAGAGAGAGAGAGAGAGAGAGAGAGAGAGAGAGAGAGAGAGAGAGAGAGAGAGAGAGAGACGTGTCTCGTGTAGTAGTGAAAGCTCAGAGCGAGTCACGACACAAACAGGTTTAGTGCTCAGTGTTTGCATGCAGTGTGAGAGGGGGATTGGCCAGCGGCTAGAGTGGCAAAAGCCAATGTGTGCTTCTTTTACCTATATATTTAACGATATCTTTTGCATTTCTAATCCAGACAACATCCCACCCACCCACACACACACACACACACGTTCCTGTAATTTATAGATAGATGGCAACACACAGAGAGCGGACACCCGGCGCCTGATGTCAGGCTTTATCCTGAAAGTGACTTCGTTGATCCAGACTACCCTCCGCCCCAACACATACTCACTACCATCGCGTCAAAAAACAAAGCTTGGTCAGGTGCCTTTGGCTTTTGTTGTAGACGCAAAACGTCTCCTTTAGCGTCAAATTTAGACGCGCTTGATCGGGACTCTTGGCGTCACTTTTTGGCGCTCTGGGTCGGGACGTACGTTTAACTGACATGCAACACAAGAATGGGACAGTTAGGTTTAGGAAAAGATGGTGGGGGGGGGGTTACAACATGTACGTTTCAGTGATAACGCGGGAAAAGAATGGAACATGAACCCCGGTCTCCTGGGGGAAAAGTCCTGTGTTGTTTGACCCCAACCTCGGCCTTTCCTACTCCTCGCCACCGTTGTCGCCCAAAAAGAGTCCGATTGGGTGATGCCAGTGTGCAGACTCACCACATATTCGAAGACCAGAGTCAGGGTTTCCTTGGTGTGGATGATGTCATGGAGGAGCACGATGTTGGAATGCTTCAGGCCTTTCAGAAGAGATGCTGCAGAGACAGAAGAGAGAGTTAATGTGTTAACATGAGGCACATATTGAGCTACCGGAGGAATTGCTATGATCTATGCCTTCATTAGCTGCAGCATTAGAATGCAACACAGCCCCTGCATAATCCTCACTACATACATACATACATACATACAGGGGATCAGGAAAAGATTCAAACAGAGGGAGAAAACACAGGGTGGATTACGGCTGGAAGTTCTCACACTCATTTGTCAACGCATTTATGATGTAATGGACAATGTTAATAAGTACAGCAGTGAGAGGATGTGTTGGTGAGATGGTCAAATTGCCCATTACTTCACTGGCGAAGCTTACAGAGTCTTACTGTGGAGGCAGGCTGTGATTAGCACATTCTGGGATGGACTTGTTAAGACTTTCCCATGTGATTCGCTTCATCTGAGTCAAACCGGGAGGATTTTGCAAATAATAGACACAGAGAGATATATAAAAGCCAATTTATTGTCCAGCCAGCAAGTCAGTTTTGCGTGAGCAAATTCCACACCTCTAAAAACCTTGACTTTTGAGTTGAAAGATGAGAATACTTTATCACCAGGCATACACATTTGAAGGGCTTGGCCTCACTGATGTAAAAACATTATTAAAAAAACAGCTTTGAAAGGAAGATGTACAAATGCTTTCAATTATAATGCTCAGCTTTCAGACATAACTCACATCTTGATTTGCTTGTGATGACCTGTGACATGACAATTAACAATCTCACAAAGGCAGTCCTGGTTCATTTTAGAACACCAAAGCAAAAGAAAGGGGAGAGCTGCAGTTGGATGCTAACCTTAACTTGGCACTGTGGGAACTTGGACTTGCCATAAAGGAGTTGAGATTCAACACAAGACTTGCTGTGACGAATTTACACTGTGGTCATTTATTTATAGAAGTGATGACTTTTTTATTATTATTATAATTCTATATCTTTATGTCCCGTAGACGTTCACTTAAAGTTATGATCGTTACGATTCCAGTCCTTTTTGAAAACTGATTGTAATGGAAAGTGTGTTTTAATAAACAGTTCATAGCCTGCAACACTAGACTAACTTGCAAATGCGTACAAGTCTGGAACCTCTCAGTTCATTTCCGAATACCAAGGACAGACCAGCTATTGGATAGACCTACAACCAATCAGAGCAATGAAACGACATAGCTCTGTGCGAGCGATTTGATCAGCGGCGCCTAGTTTGACAGTTTGATGTGAGTCTCATTAGCCTGGTGCGTTGCGCTGGGCGCAGTATTCCTGTTGCGTTCAGTATTTACGTTGGGTAAGCTACGCTCCTCTATCAGGTCATTAAACCCGCCTCCTATGCGATCATTTTAATTGTAACATAGAACTTCTCTCTCTCTACACCTGTCTTACATGCAACATGTCGACTACTATTATACAATATAAAAACTTGGCAACTAGCAAATATCAGTAGTCGTGAATCCCTGACAATCAACCTCTGGAGGCAGCAAACCAGAGCAGATTCTCTGTAAGCAACTTATGTATCAGTTTATAGGCCGAGAGGATCGCTCAATGGTGTTTTAAGCCCCCAGCGTCGACTTCAAGGCAGCGCTGCCTGGAAGACGACGTTGGGGGCTTAAAACACCAAACACCGAGAGGATCCATCGCGTCCTCTTTAAAGAAGACAGTTAACAATGTCGTCCAACATGAAAATACTGAACTCGTGACTGAATATTCAATACTGAATAATATGGTCTACGCGCATGCACCGGCTGTTCTACTTCACGTTCAGTACGTGCATGCATGCATCGTTTTCTCTGAATCCCCTGTGTGGGTGTGCAATTTCAGTCCTGCAGAGGCAATTTGGACTCTGCCAATGCTAATGAAAGCTACTATATGAAAAAAGCTAACTCTACAGAATGTAATTAAGTTGAATGGCTACTCCTGAAGAAATGTTGTGGGGGTATCAAAAATGGGGTTTGATGTAATGAAAAGCGTAAGTATGTGCTTCAAGTTTTAAAAAATCCTGTCAATAAAGACTAATATATCTTCATCAAAAGAAGATTCCCACATATTTCTGTCAAGGTTCCACTGTGGCCTTAGTAAATGTTTTGGAATGTCATTTAAGAGCATTTCCATTTCACCAGCACCATACTGATTAGTTAGAAAAACATCCCTTTTTGCCCATAGTGGAACTATTCCAGACTCTGAAGCCACTGTATATACTTGAGCGAGACAGGAGAAGAGGCATGATTATACGTAAGCAACAAACTGAAAAGCTTTCTCCGGTAATTACAGAGATAAGATTTGCAGGCAAACAAACAGATGACAGAAAAAGTCATCCAGCCACAGTAAGGCAATACAGGGAAGAGTTTCATTAGGACAGAATGTGAGAGCAGCATAATAAGTGCAATTTTATGATGAAGCAGAGACGGGATTTTCAGACAGTTGCCAATGTGATTAATTAAGCCAACACAAAGTTATTTTCCAAGGGCACAGGCGAGCTCTGACGCACAGATCCTCAGAGAGCCGGCGAGTGATGGGCCCTCATGAATACATTCATCCTGTATCAATACCTTAAGGTTCAGACACGGCAGTAAGCAGGAGGTTAGTGCTACAGTCAGATACCTCAAAGATCCTGTGACCAGTTTGAAGATCCAACCCCCTCCCTCCCACCCCGCACACACACCCACCCCATCTCTAGTAATGGGCATGAGTGTGTGCAGTTTTAATAAGCATGGACACACACACACACTGGATATATTACTTTATTCAGCAGCAGTCTGTGATGCCGCTTACATGTCAGCGTCCTGCTCAGTAATTGCTGAATTAGTTAAATTTCAAAGCAGCTTTCTGATCCGCTCACAGGGAGAGTTAGTGTGTGTGTGTGTGTGTGTGTGTGTGTGTGTGTGTGTGTGTGTGTGTGTGTGTGTGTGTGTGTGTGTGTGTGTGTGTGTGTGTGTGTGTGTGTGTGTGTGTGTGTGTGTGTCTAACTTGACCAGGCCTGGATCACACACAGATCAAACGGGCAGCATCATTTTCTCATCTAAATTCTAATGCCAGTCATGCGTGCGTGTGAAGGTGAGTGTGTCTTCTTAAAGTCCATCCATCCAGCTTCAGGTGCCACACACACACACACACACACACACACACACACACACACACACACACACACACACACACACACACACACACACACACACACACACACGTTTTTAAACCTAAAAAGGTATGGTAGTGTAGATGTAGCCTAAATGTAAAACCAACTGAATTAGTTTTTTTCAGTTCCAAAAGTCAGTTCTTCACCTCCCTTCCATGGCCTTTAGTTGTCTTTAGAGTCAAGATACAGAATGGAGATGAATAGGATTCTAACGTTCATCATGGTCAGCATTAGTTTTATTAATGTGAGAAAGCATAACTTATCTTACCATGTATGAAAGACGCAAAAGCGAGTTTCTATCAAGTACGTTTTCCTAAAAAACGAGCGGTCTCCGGACAATGCATGCTGGGAGTTCTGTTAAAATGCCAACTATTTCATGTTTTGTGTGAACTCTAATTCTAATTCTCAAAGTTGTCTATTTACCCTCTACACCTGCAGCGCCATCCGGCGTAGGATTGTGTGAGTCACAGGCCAGACGGAGAGCTTTTGCTTTGGGATTGTTTTTGTTTCTTCAGTTTTTTGGAGCACAGCGCTGTGAAAACGTCAATCTACTGTCAGCAGGGGAGGGAAACAAGAAATAAAAACAGAAACTCTTAAAACCAAACTGCCAATACGCTCATTGACAGTCATTCAGTCGTTTCCTGTATATCGGTAGTTTAATTTAAAAGAAATATAGACACTTTGTGACCCATTTCTGTGTTAAAGGGCCACACACACCTCACGTAAAAAGACCTGTTTTTACGCTTGCAGAGCGGATCTCCGGGGAGCATACGCACCACTACGCACTGCTCTCGTGCCCGGTGTTGCCAGCGTCATAGATTATAGTAAAAGCGTAGTGTTGTAACATCCGCTCCGAATATGCAATGTAGCCTGCCTGTTGTAGCAAGCTGTTCGGTCGGGGTGCCGCTGGTATTTCATACCGACTGCGCTCAGAGCAGCTCAAAGAACGGACTTCTTCTCTCCTGTAGCCAAGCATTGCGAGGCGGTCTATGCGTTACAAAATCTTGGAGGTGCGCGGCTAGGCGATCCCTCTGCAGACCCTCCGTGCCACAGTCGACCAGGACGCATCTGCGTCATATCGCCGTCCGTACCTACCCTGGAAATCCAGAGTTCTCGCGAGAGCACAATTTGAATTTGCTCAGAGAGTCACTCTGGCATTCAGTAATGCCGCTCATTAACTATGCCCTTGTAGCCGAGCTGCACCAATCACATCGGTGTATCTGATATAGGCGGGCCAGAGGCGAGCTAAACAGATGACGACAGCGCTGCAACATCAAAGTCATTAGTAAACATTGCAAGATGGCTAAGAATGAACACCAGTTGTTTGAAACGGCTTTGGCCGCTACAATGAACGAGTTAGACTTGGCTTTTTGTCTAAAAGAGGAACAGAAGACGGCGCTCGAATCATTCTTTTGCAAGAAGGACGTTTTTGCTGTTTGCCGACCGGATACAGCAAGAGTTTAAAGTGCCCATATTATGAAAGAATCGCTTTTTCTGGGATTTGGGGTGTTATTTTGTGTCTCTGGTGCTTCCAGACGCATACAAACTTGGAAAAAAATCTATCCATGCTGTTTTGAGTGAGATACGGGTTTCTGAATGTGTCCTGCCTTCAGTCTCTGGGTGAGCTGTTCAAAATCTGCACGGCTTTTTACGTCAGTAGCTGAAACTAACTGTAGCATGCTAGCGCTAGCATGCTAGCGCTAGCATGCTAGCTCGTTCTCAATGGCAAAACACTGCTACAACACACACGAGTTCACCATAATCTACAAAAGAACTACTTCGTCTGCAGGTATTCCACGCAAATTTGGAAGTCTCCTGGCTAATCCTGCCTTGTAACTGACTGACGTTAGAGAAACAAACAGCTATGTGGTGAGAACCTTATAGCTACTGAGCATGTGCGACTCACTACATAGATGGTAAAGAAGTGAGATGTCTCACTCTGTTGCTAAAACAGAGAGCTGAACACAGGCGGAAAAGAGGGTGAAAAGAGGAGCTGCAGCAATGTGCAGTACAACAAAAATATAGTATTTTTTGAAAATTCAACCATGTAAACCTATTCTGGTACAACATCAAAATACAATTATGAACCTGAAAATGAGCATAATATGGGCGCTTTAATCTACCCGTTAGCTCCGCTGGTAGGGGCTTAGCAAAAATCCACTGGTTATTGTTGTGATTGGTCGTAGTGTTATCCAATTGCGTGCAGTGAGATTTTCAAACACATGCTCGAGTTGGGCCATTTTCATTACTCATTGCCAGACCCTCAATCTTTCGGATTTCGGTCTGGATTTCCAGGCTAGTCCGTACTGCGCTGACCGCGCTGAACGCAAGAAGCATGAAACAGCTTTTAGTCTGCGACAGTGGAATCACTTGAAGAATCGTTTGGTGTAAGGTCAGCATAACCGTCTCTGCTCTTGGCTTTCAACCTCTGGACCTCTCACCTTCTCGTATGGCGGTGAACGGCGTCCCTTCCTCCTCTTGCAGACGAATCACCTTCAGAGCCACCAGCTTCCCATTCACCCTGGCAACAACAACAGAGGAGAGAGTAAGTACGGGCATCCTGCGCCGTCTAAAGAATCTATTAGAACCAGTGAAGCCGGAGAACAGCGAATATTGTTAAGTCAATGAAATGTAATTTAGCAGCAGTGGAGTGAGACCTGGGGACAAGGCCACGGGATTACAACTGAATGAAGCTCACCAATCAAAACTGTTGTAGTGGTGAGAAACGCAAAATAACATCATTACTGAGCAGCTTAGAGTCTGCAGAGTTTTGTACATTTACAGTGTGTGAACACTTCATCTTCTAGAATTTGATTAACAAAACCTGGAAGGAAGGCAGCAAACCATAAACTATTGAATCAACTGAATAAAAGCATCCATCCTATAGCGATTCTGATACAAGAAATGCATTGCATTACGTGTGTGGGACTTGCAGCTCTGCAGGGGAGACAGATTATTTACATAAAACTACACTGTAACGGTTATTGCTGTTTCTTTTAATGAATTCATTCAGTTACGGCTCTGCTCCTGTATAATTAAATGTAATATTCACTGCCTGCACGAGTGGCTCTTATGAACTATAAAGAAGAGTGACGGGATAATGCTAAGGATTCGACACACACACACACACACACCTACTTACTTGCTCTTTCCTTTGTAAACTGTGGCGTATGAACCTTCGCCCAGTTTCTCCAGCTTTTCATATGAATCTGCTTTTCCAAACTTGGGGCTTGTAGGCTAAAGGGAAAAAAGATACAAAAAGGTAATATAAAAGCATGGATTCAGTAACCCAGAAAAATAACTCTCTCGGAGGATCTCACACGAGACAAGTCTGTGAGAGATATTTTAATCTGGAGGCACCATCCCGGAGGTGTAATGTGAGGAGGAGGAGGAGAGAGAATCCTTCATGTTAGAACTCTAAAGACTACTTTTCACTGAATCGTCACCTCATAACGTTCAGACACGTTTCATTGAAAGAGGTAACGACTACAGCTTGGAGGAAGTGTGGCCCAGAGCGGAATGTGGTCATACCCAACTGATATGAAAAGGGAAAAGTAGCTCAACTCTAAAACGTATGAGATACTGTAGAGCAGTGGTTCTCAAACTTTTTTCAATAATGTACCCCCTTTGAAATATTTTTTCAGTTAAGTACCCCCTAGTCTATAAGCTACTTTTAAACATACACGTTCCAAAGCATGTTTTTCTCCCATCCCAGAATGCTGTGTGGACTAGCCAGACCCTCCTCCGCAGCGCTGTGGAGGAAGGTCTGGACATGCGAGACTTAGTATCCCCAGGCTAGCACAAATAATCTGTTGGTAGAATAAAAGGCTATATAAAGAAATTACATCACTGCACAATCCGTGTCTGTGTAACTGGAAAAAAAAAACACTTCAATGCTACCTCAAATGTTTAGAATCCATAACTAAATTAATTTATTATTATAGTATAATTGTTCCAGGGAATTATGCATGACTGATATTTTTTAACTACAGGAAAATTGTCTGCGACAGTGGAATCAATTGAAAAGTAGATAAGAGGGGGCAGCGTCAGTCAATTAAAGCAACACTATGTAACTTTTCCCGCTTCAGTCCCCCTACAGGTTGGAAGAAGAATTGTCCATTACATTACATTGTCCAGTTCATTCGAACTACAGATCCGCTACCCGATCTGGCAAACTTGCATAATGTAATGTAATGTAATGGACAATTCCGCTTCCAACCTGTAGGGGGACCGAAGCGGGAAAAGTTACATAGTGTTGCTTTAAGACACAAATGTGTTTGACCTAAATTGGATTATTTTCAGGTCTACAAACAACTGGCTAACTCCTCCTCACATATGGCAGTTCATCTGACCAACAACTGCAGATAAGTGGCTAGTCAAACGATGTAAACCATGTAAACCATAATTATTAACATTTGATTGGTCACAATCAATTATTAAAAAGGGGCATTGTGTAACACGTACAATGGAAAAAGGAGAATTTATTCAAATAAGCTTATTCTAACTTGGCCAACTGACATGAGTGCAGCATTGACATAAAGTGTCTATGCTGATTAAAACCATTATCTCCAGATGCAGGCCATGTCTGATCCCCTAGCTCTTTTTTTTTTACAATCCAAGAGGTTGTGTATGAAACATAAAAGTTGAGTTGGTTGGGCAGGCCTAAACACAACGACCATGAGCGGGACGATTTACATATTTTCATAATCACAGCTGAAACAATTCATTAGTGTCTCGCAGCGATGCTGGCAGGCAATCAGTCAGGCCTCATATCACACTTATTAAATCTTATTTGTGTGCACACTCATTAGGCTTTTCATATTTGGAGCTAAATTTAAAAAAAAGGAACCAGCATATGTATAAAAGCTGAAAATCTCATTTGCGTGAGTGAGAAAATGAAGTTGATTATACACGGCCTTCAATTAACCGTGCGCGGTTGTAAAGGCTGGCAAATGAGTTTCAGACGGAGAACAGCTTGGCTGCCAAATCAAAGCACCTGAGGAATACAGAGGTAACTGGTGCTTTGACAGCATCTGAAAAGCCATAGCCATGTCACAGCCAAGCAAGTGCATGCTACTGCAGACACATTTCTGGGGTTTGATGTTGAAATATAATATGTTTTGGAACCAATCTGCCTGTTACCAGGGGTGGGGCTAAAAGGGGGGCATGGTATTTGTTGTTTATTTCATATTCAAGTGCTCATATTATGCTTTTTGGCTTTTTCCCTTTCCTTTATTGTGTTATATATCTTTTGTGCGTGTTATAGGGTTAAAAAGTGAAAAAGCTCAAAGTCCCCCCCCAAAGGGACTCACCATCTCCAACAGAAAACTCTGTTCACAAACTGCTCCAAACAGCTCTGTTGTAGTCCAGCCTTTACTTCAGAGACGAACGTGCGTCACTCTGTAACACACATTATAATGCTCGCCCAGCTGCTGGCATGGCACGCCCTCATACTCTGCTTCTGACTGGCTAGTAGTACTTACTGCACATGTGCGACTCCCAACCATGTACCAAGATGGAACAGAAGTGAGTTGCCTCACTCTGTAGCCAAAACAGAGAGCTCAACACACAGGGTGAAAAGAGGAGCTGCAGCAATGTGCAGTACAACAAATAATATGGTGTTTTCTGAAAATTAAACCACATAAACCTATTCTGGTACAACCTCTAAATACAATTATGAACCTGAAAATGAGCATAATATGAGCACTTTAATGTTTAAAATGTTTGTTTGCAAATTCAACATAAGTGTAACTCATTGTGGCAATAAACCCTTTTCTGATTCTGATTCTAATTAAATACAGACTTTGCTTATCCCGTCTAAATGCTGTGCACCAAACACAGATAGAGCTAAATTATGAGCAAGAGAAAAATGACCACCTCTACTCCCCCCATCCTCTCTCAGAACCACAAGCTGTGTTTCCATGGCAACGCTGGCACAACTGTTGACTGCTTTGTCACCCACTGCTTATCAACTCAAACAGAGGTGACTGCCCACCAAATAGTGTGTCATCATCGGCACCACCGCTGATGGCTTTCTCCTGCTTTGCTATTCCTTCTCTTCTTTTTGGGGGAGTCACATGTTGGGACTATTTCTTGGTGAACAACACCTAGGCACTGAGACAAGGTGAAGCTTCCAGGACTCCTGTCACAGTGAGATTGCCAGGTTTGGTATCAGAGACCTATACTAAGGTTACATATACACTGATACGGTTTGCTTTTTTTTTTTAATACTCTTTATTTGGCATTTTTCTTATTTACAACACAACATACAAAGAACAACATACAAAGAACAAGGGGCACTATATCTTATATAACACTAAAAAGTATTACAATTGTTCCACTTCTTTATATGCAAACCATTTTGTCCAGCGCTTATTATATATGTGACCTTTGATACGTAAAAAGTACGTCATCTTCTCCATTAAGTGTATCTCCTCCACTATTTCTTTCCATTGTTCAGTACGAGGTGGGTCTATCTTTAACCAAGACCGAGTGATAGCTTTTTTACATGCAATCATTAGAATTTTAAAAAGATAAATGTCATCTTTTTGAACCACCTCATCCGGTAGTAGGCCTAACAAGAAAATCTTAGGGTCTTTAGGGATGACATAGCCCATTATCCTCCTAGTAATTAAAACAATACTGTCCCAGAATTGTTCTAACTTTGAACACGTCCAAAATATATGGGAGTGATTGGCGTTCTGATGACCACACTGTCGCCAACATTGCTGATGTTCACCCCTTTGGTAATAAATAATATTAGGTGTAACGAAAAATCTGACCAGACTCTTCCACCCAAATTCCCTCCATCTTTTAGAACTAGTAGACGTCTGTTGTGTCACACACATCGAAAGCCAATCACCCTCTGACATTTCCATACACAGCTCCTTTTCCCATTTTGACTTAATATACAAGGTATTATTTCCATTTTGTTTCTGCAGTGCTTTATACAATTTAGAGATCGTTTTACTTGGCAGGAGCTTATAAGCATTAATAAAAACTTTAACAATGTCATTGCCTTCAGGAGAAATACCTTTTTTTATTTCACTGTTATAGAAATGTCTCACTTGAAAATATTTGAATAGATCTCTGTTCTCAAGTTTGTATTGACTCTTAAGTTGTTCAAATGACTTAAAGGTGTTGCCGTCTACGAACTGATAGAGGGCCGTGAGGCCTTGATCTTTCCAACTCAAGAACGTAGAGTCTATTTCACCTAGACGAGAACTCGGGTTGCAGGAGGGCCAGATCAAAAGTTTAATTTCATTAGCCAGTTTGTATTTTTTTACAACCTCTTTCCAAATTAATAGCGTATCTTCAACTATACGATTCCCATCTTTTTTCGTGATAACCTTACCTCCTAGACGGGTTTGAGGTTGGCTCTGTCCTTGGGATAGTTCAATCAGTCTCCATCGAGCCTCAATTTCTGGAGAACACCAATAAACCATATACCTCATTTGCGATGCATAGTAATATTCTTTCAAATTTGGAAGGGCTAAGCCGCCATGATCTTTATCAATCTGAAGTGTCCTAAATTTTATCCTTGGTCTAGCCCCAGACCAAATAAATCGTGATATTAGCCGGTCCCAAGCCTTAAAGTGTGAGTCAGCAATCCTGATTGGCAATGACATGAAAAGGTACAAAAATCTGGGAAGCAGATTCATTTTCACTATTTCCAATCTAGCATTGAAGTCTAGTATCAGCATTGCCCAGCGCTTCATATCTTTTTGTATTGAGTCAATAACTTTCCCAAAATTCAAACTAAACAAATCATCTAGATCTTTGGAGATGAATACACCTAAATACTTTAACTTTTTAGCTTCCCATTTAAGTTTATAATTATATCGTATAAATTTACTAGGGGAATAGTTAATGGCTAGGACTTGTGTTTTGGTAACGTTTAGGTGATAACCCGAAAGCTGACCAAACTCTGTCAGAGTTCTCATAAGTTTAGGGAGGTTTATATCTGGATTTTGGAGGTAGATGATAATATCATCCGCAAAAAGTCCAATTATATGTTCTGTATTTGCAATAGTAATGCCTCTAAGCTCTTCATTTTGCCTAATAGCCTGTGCCAAGGGTTCTATGTATAACGCAAAGAGCGCTGGACTGAGGCAGCAGCCTTGTCGAGTACCTCTAAACAGTTGAAAGCTATCAGTTATATGGCCATTAATTTTTACCCTGGCCCTCGGACTATCATACAGTGACTGGATACACCTAATAAATTGATTATTAAAGCCAAGGCGCTCGAGTACCTTGTATAAAAAGGGCCAGCTGACTCGGTCGAAGGCTTTCTCCGCGTCGAGGCTGACTAAAGCCAAACTCAGTTGTTGTTTCTTGGCTTGGTCTGTGACATGCAGTGTTCGTCTTATGCTGTCGTGAGTTTGGCGGCCTTTAATGAAACCTGTCTGATCCTCGTGAATCAAGTCTATAAGAAAACACTCCATTCTCTTAGAGATTATAGAGGTAAAGAGTTTGTAATCAACATTCAGTATTGAGATCGGGCGATATGACTCACAGTATTCTATATTTTTTCCTTCCTTAGGGAGGACAGATATTACAGCCTCTCTCCATGATGGCGGTATCTCTGCTCTACTCAGAGTCCAATTAAAAGACTCCAGCAGAACGGGAGCAAGTTCCTCCTTGAAACTCTTGTACCACTCATTTGGAAACCCATCGCTACCTGGGCATTTGTTAGTTTTCAGATTTCCAATAGCTGCGTCCAATTCTTTTCGAGTTATAGGAGCAGTTAAAGCATCATTTTGTATAAATCCTAGGGAAGGCAGATCTAATCCTGCCAAATACTGTGCAATAACACTTTCATTCGCTGGTTTTGAGGATGTGTATAGTGTTTGATAATAGTTTTCAAAGATTTTATGAATTTGATTAATATCATAAGTTAAACTATCAGTTAAAGGGTCTCTAATTTTGGTAATCGAGTGCTTCAATTGCTGCTTTCGGAGGCGCCTTGCTAGAATTCTTGTGGCTTTTGGACCAGATTCGTAAAAAGTCTGTTTTGAAAATCGTAAATTTTTCTCTATCTCCTCATGTATCATATTATTTATATTGTTTTTAGTAACTGTTATTTGTTCGGTCAATTCTTGATCATTAATACTTTCTTGTTGTTTTAGTTCTAAACTCCTAAGTGTCTTTTCCAACTCATCATATTTTAATCGTTTTATCTTCTTCAAATAGGCAGTTCTTGAAATGAGTCTGCCTCTCATTACTGCTTTAACTGTATCCCAAACCAGAGTAGAATTTACCTGACCATTGTTATTATCCTCTATACATTCTGCTATTTCCTTCTTAATGTCATTCATTGTGGTTTCCTTGTTGAGAATGCTTATATTTAAGCGCCATAGAGTTGTTTTCGGTTGATTAGATAAGCAAATAGACAAATAAACCATATTGTGGTCAGATATATCAGATGTTCCAATTTTGCATTCCTTCACCCTAAATCTGTCAGTGGTGTTCATCAAAAAGTAGTCAATCCTGGAGTGGACTTTATGTGTGAGAGAATAATGGGTAAAATCTATCTCTTTAATGTGGAAATCCCTCCAGACATCGAACATACCCGTCTCTCTAATTAAAATATTAAGATCTTTTGACCTGCCAGTTTTTTGTTTTTTGAAGCTGGTTGTATCCATGGCATAATTTAGGATTGTATTCCAATCACCAGCACAGACTAGAATCCCCTCACTTACTGAGATTATTGTGTCAAAAAGCAGTTTTAAAAATGTCCTATCACTTTCCGGCGGGACGTAAATATTAGCAAACGTGACCACAGCATTATCAATTCTCCCTTTTATAATAATAAACCTGCCTTCTTTATCAACCTTTTCAGAAATTAATTCAAAGTTTAAAGAGTTGGAAATGAGAGTAGCCACCCCCCTTTTCCTACTATTTTTACACCAGCTATGAAATGTATTCGAGTACCCTAATGTTTTGAATTTATCGTGTTCTTGCTTAGACATATGCGTCTCCTGCAGAAAAGCTACTTGTATCTTATCTTTTCTCAATTTAGCTAGGAGCCGTTTTCTTTTCACTGGACTACTCAAGCCATTAACATTTAAAGAAGCAATTTTTAAGTCGTATGACACTGTTATAATAACAAAAACCCGTACATGATTTAGCGACCCCTAAAAACACACATTGAACAGTAACAAAAATGAACCTTAATGAACTGACTTCCAAACGAGAAGAGGCTTCTTCCTCCACCTCTGTAACCCCGTTGGCAGGTTGAGGGTTAAGTCTCTCTGGACGAGAGGGCCCGAAAAAGACAGTACATGTGTCTGGATGTAAAGACACGACCATCCTATTAGTCCAACGTAGACGATAAAGTGTGGCCTCTCCCACGTAATAGATAATCAAGCCCTGGCCTGAAAAACATTGCGTTGTAGCTTGATGCCCTGCTCCTTTTTAATCAGATTATTCCCTCTGGAATTCTTGCAGCTTGGCCTTCGCTCTAAGCGCCACGACGGGCCCGCTGCTGTTCGCCGGCTGCCAGCCCAATAGCTCCCGAAGACGAGACTCTGCGCTGTTCCCTTCGTTGGCTCTAACCGGCTCCTCCACTTGAAATCCGCGCCTCTTCAGCTCCTTATAGGCTTCCCAAGCGCTGGAGTATGTGCGCACGCCTGACTCCCAATGGATCCTCATGTTAGTGAACGGCGTTTGGAAACGTATGCCTTTGTCCTTGAGTATTTTTTTGATGCCGTTGTATTCTCTGCGCCTCTTAACAATCTCGGCTGCGTAATCATGGTCGAAGTGAATAACTGCGGTGCCCACCTGTATCTTGCCTTTTTTCCACACTTCCCTCAGGATCATTTCTTTCGTAGAAAACTCCAGAAAATTGACAATTACAGCCCTCGGTGATGCTCCAGGTGGGGGTTTACTTGCAAGAGCCCGATGTGCACGTTGTATTTTAAGATTAAAATCCTCCGGTAGATGTAGCTGGCTCTGCAAAAGCTTCTCAATAAACTGCTTTACAGAGTCTCCCTCTTGTCCTTCTGGCACCCCAAATACACGTATGTTATTTCTTCTGGATCGTGATTCTAAATCAAGCACTTTGATCTGGAGTTTCCTCTGCTGTTCGAGGCAGGTGTACAGCGCCTCGGTCGCCTCCTCTGCCCAGCCCTCCACCTGGTTCACGCGGGACTCCGCCTCGTCCATCCGCTGTGACAGGCCTTGTACGTCGGTTGCAATATTGTCCAGTTTACCGTTGATGTCTTGTCCCAGTTGGCCAATATCATGTTTGAGCTTTGCATTGTCTCCTTTTAGATCAGATTTTAAGTCCTCTATTGCCTTAAGTACCCCGGCAGTGTCCGTGCTTATCCCGGGGCTCCTCGTTCCCGCGTCAGCCGTGATGTTGCTAGCTTGGTCCGGTTGGGTGTTAGCTTTTGCGGCCGAGGCGCTTCTATCCTGAGCTTTGGGCATTTTTATCGATCTTTTGTGGCCTAGCGCGCTTCTTCTCCCTCTCATATGTTATTTTGTTAAAGATAACAAACAAAATAGCGAGTTTAAAAGGGATTTTCGCGGTTAAAGTGGGAGAGGGGTTTCAATGCGACCGACTACTCCATGAGCACAACCGGAAGTCTCATACGGTTTGCTTTTTAACCCTCCTAACCCAAAAACCCGCTGGAGGGTTGGAAAAAAGCAGGTTTTGTTTAAAAGATCGCCAAAGAAGAACCGTTCACCCCAGAAAGAAGCTGAAAAAAACTAATTGTTTGTCGAAATTTTCCAATTTCCGACCGTCCATGAATGAGTCTCGGTAGAACGTGCCGCCACTATGTAAAAAAGCTTTAAAGTTAAGCCAGAAAACCACTAAATGGATTAAAAACTTGCATAGAACATGTCCAACTTCAAAAATGTGCATGTTAAAGAAGCTAGAAGTAAGATGCATAAAATTACGGATTTTCAACAAGGCAGCCATGATTGTTTACAGTCATGCATAGCCATGTGATGAAAATTCATCCAATCCGCGACTAAGAATGCACAGCCTAGTGTTAAACAGTGGTGGAAGAAGTATTCAGATCCTTTACTTCAGTAAAAGTACTAATACCACACTGTAAAATACTCTGTTACAATAAAAGTCCTGCATTGAAAATGTTACTTAAGTAAAAATTAGGGCTGACAAAATAACACGTTCATTTCGATCAATTAATCTGAGAAAAAATAACGCGTAAAAAAAATAACGCGTAAAAAAAATGACGCAGATTAATCCATTCCATATTGACCTTTGACCCGGAGCCGTTCTAGCCGCCATTCAACTGTAAAATGAAGGAGGGAGACGAGAATGCGCTGCCTGGATCATTGATTGAAACATTTACTTAATAAAAATCTTCTTCCTGAATAGGGTTGGGTACTGAAATCCGGTGCTAATACGCTAGTTAACACTACACTCGACAGCAGCTAACGTTAGCCAACCGCTAGCTAGTAGTTGGATTGAACACGGTTAAAATGCTGACAGCTAAACGGTGTAAAGTTTGACTGTATTTCACTGTAGAGGATTCCAACAGTGGGATGTAACAATCTGCAGCTGCCGTTGTCGGAAAAAACACAGACGGTGCGTTCAATGAAACTGATGGTGCATTCATTGTTATTGTTAAATGCCCTTTTCCCATCTGGTGGTTGTTTTTGTGGTTCAAGAGCAATTTACTAGTGAAATAACTAATTGTTATAGTTACATTATTATTAAATCATTTAATTTTAACCATATGGCCTTAGCAATAAACAAGCTGTTCTTTAATGTCGCCGACTGTTGTTTACTACCCTTCATTTTTTTTCTTTTTTTCTTAAAAAGTATCGGTTCAGGCACCGTTAATGCACCATTTTAAAAGTACCGCTTTAGCACCGAAGTCGGAAAAAACCCAAACAATACCTGAAGCACTTTTGAATTTCTTTCCTCAGCATATTAGGTCATATTGTTGATTGTTATGGCCATTATTTGAACAGTGAAAATAATAATAAAAAGAGCTTTTTAACTTTAAATGTCACTAATGCTGATTATTCATTGAATCACTTGAATTAAAATATTTAAAATACTTTCACAGCAAAAATTAGGAATGCGATTAATTTAGATCAATTAATCACAGAGTATGTAATTAATTAGATTACATTTTTTAATCGATTGACAGGCCCTAGTAAAAATATGTAAGTATCGTCATGAAAATGTAGTTAAAGTATTGAAAGTAAAGAAGAATCCTGGTCTGGCAATGCGAGACTGCTGTGAAACAAGACTTCATCAGGTGGAGGACTTTGTCAAATGTGCGGTTACAAAAATGCAATGTGGGTCACAAACATAAAGATAAGGATGAAGGATTTTTAATGGCTAGCTGGTGTATTGATAAACAATACGCTGGCTATTTCAGGGTGTGAAAGGTGTACTTACAGAACTAGGGCTGGAGTGTCGGCGCAGTTTGGGCGACTCCTTGCCGGCGGACGAGCTCTTGGCGCTGATGCAGGCATTGTTCTCAGAGTGGACCCTCTTCACCTGGCTGGCGGGCTTCTCGAACGGGTCGAAGCCGCTCTGCGTGCGCTGCACTCTCACCTTCTTATCCTCAGGGATGGTGTCCAGGGGGGGCTTGATGACCGAGTCTGTTCCCTGGCAGCTGCGTGTGGACATCTTTGTGACACATATCTGCCAAAATGGAATAGGGAAAAAGGAAAGAAGGGGAAAAGATAAAAGCGTTAAAGAGCATTAAAGAAAAAAAACAAAGGAAAAAAACATCCATCTGCGATTCTCGGTGTTCATCCAAAAACTGACTGTGCCCCCGTCTTCCAGATCCTGCTTGTTTTTAATCTCTCTGTCAGCCTGGGTCTCTTCCCTTCCCGTAGAGCCTTGCTGCTACCTCTCTGCTAGGATGAGAACCTTTTCATCTCCATCTCTCTTTTCTCTGATCAAAACAGATCCAGCCTCTGTGAGCTGTGCTGCGCGCGCACACACACACACACACACACACACACACACACACACACACACACACACACACACACACACCTTATCTCTGACACACATCTACACATCCATACCATTGTGCCGACATGCTACAGATTGTCTCCTAGAAGCCCGTGGTGCACACACCGAGCCCTGCACTCCCCCCCATTTGCAGACCAAATGTTGCTATACAAATAAGTGTCTCAGAAATAATTGTCTCTTTCAGTGGAGGGTTATTTATTAATTTATTACTTTTCAAAACATAACAAAAGTTTTGAATGGATCCCAGGATCCATCTTTTGGTTATATCACTGTTATGTGACCCAGGTAATGTAATAACAAAGGTATGCAGCGTAAGCAGTAAACCACACCTCTTTATTATCATAAAACATAGTATATATTTTTTTTATCCTAAATGAACATAACATTGACAATAGTACAGTATTATATAGTTTTCCGGACCTCAGCTAATGTTAGCAATTAAGAGCGGTTAAACAAAAAGAACCGTAAAACGGATGTTAAAAAAAAGTTTGGGTTAGACAGTTACATAATAATTGTTACAGGCCTAGACACAAAGCACCTTACCCGCTGCTCCTCGGCGATAGACTGTGTATATTGGACACAAAAGGCGCAGGCGGCATGACATGTTCTGCCACGGCTCCCTCCAGATTAAATATTTAGGCCCGGGCTGCCCTGCAGGAGGAACTTCTAATTACTCTGATACCGCAGGAGGGGTCGTGTTGCAGCTCTTTGGTCTTTAACATGGGCCAGGTTCCATGACACAGCAGTGCATCTCCCACTACAGGCTGCCTTCTCTGTGACACTAATATGGAAACTTCTTTTAAGCAATCTGAAAGCAACAATTATTGATCGTGTGGTTGATTACAATCATAATGAGGAAGATGACAGTGTTTTCCCTTGGTTTGTGGAAGACTTAGGTGCATGTATTTGGCGGAGGGGGGTGGTGGGGTGGGGGGGGGGGTGGGTATGCAATTTGACATCATTTTGGAACGTTATTTCCATATCTGTGTCTTAAATGTTGGAAAGGCTACAGCAGATAAGAAATAAATAAAAAACTTCAAGACAAAACTTGCTAATGAAGTCCACTGGGGACCAACAACAATCATTAGATCTGAAAAAGTTAGTTTTGTTGCTCACATTGATTTTACTTTGACTCAGCTTACCTTATTTTGGCGTTTTTGTTACTGTGTCAGGTATACAAATATGCCCATCTCATACAGGCTAATAAGACACTTAGAAATGACTACAAACCAGATCCAGAATGGAACATTGCATAGGGCTGAGTGAGTTTGAGGAAAATATTTAATTGCGATCTCTCTGGCCAATATTGCTATTTGTTATTATTTTCTACAAATTTAAATAAAAAGGTCTGCATTTGTGTTCTACATGGCATTAAATGCATGTTTTGTACCGAGCATAATACAAATGTATCTTGTTTATACATGAACAATATCAGATAAAAATAATGCAGTTGTTATTTATTTTCATGTATTCATTTTCTGTTCAACCAGTCAGCCAGACTGTCAACTTTAACCGATAATAGCTAGTTTTACCAATTTAGCGCACATTTATTAAAATACTATATTATTGGTATACCTTACATGGTTCAATCATATCCAAAAAACAGGGCTTAAAACCTGTCTGTCTAAATGATAAACACGGGTGTATCTTCTTCAGAACCATCCAGCCGAGAGAAAGCGGTAAAGATAGCAAAACTCTTGTGTTGTTTTAGACTCACAAAGTGAACATTACTTAGCTACAGCGGAGTTAATCCCTCAGATAATCAGTTGTAACAGCTGGTGAAATCAAAAGTCACCAGCTTCAACTGTGCACTTCAGCTCGTCAAGACACTGAGATTCTGTAGTTTCTGTAGTTTTAATCATTGCTTTTGTTGAACTTTCTTTCTTTTCTTTTTATTTGCAATTTAAGTATCTTTCTGCCTTAGTGAAGCACATGCATTTACCACTCCAAAAACAAATAATCTAAACAATTTACATGATTTAATAATCTGATTTACAGATGATCATGGTGACAGCAAATTCATAAATAACTATGCCCACATTGCAGCCTACTTTGTACAAGATAAACTGGTGTAGAGGCGGCCACTAGCTCACCCAGTAAGAGCGTTCGCCCCCAAATCCGACCTGCTGCCCTATGCTACCTGTCATCTCCTCCTTTCATGTCTATCCACTTTCAAATAAAAGGGAAAAGCCTCAAAAACATAATCTTTAAAAAAAGATAACCTGGTGTATACATTAAATAAATATGTAATACCGTGCCTTTCTTCAAAGCTTTTGAGAAAAAGTAAGGACATTAGCAATCTTCCAACTTTCCATTTTGAGCAAGAACTAAGATGGACGAGTTCCAATAGAGGGAGTAACAGAAGAACATGTCTAAGCAAATGAGCATGTGAAATGGGCCAGGAAATACACGAGAGAAAATAAAATGAAATGAGGAGTTTGGTAATGATGCAGCCAAGATGTCATAAACATGAGTCCCATGCATAATATCCAGTATGTCCTTAGTGACAGCAGTTCTCTCAAACAGCACATAAACCTACAAAAACAAATACCGTAATTCAGGACCAATCAGCCTGCAATGCATCAATACTTGATGAGAGTGTCTGGGAGGATGTGTTCAACAAGGCTAATGTTCCAAACACTTGATTTGAGCTACCCATTTTATAATCATGCTCATAGAAACTGCTGTTCTACACCTACTATCACTACCTCACCAAACCAGAAGAGCTCTTCTTACTGCTTCTGGCAGATTTCTCAATGAGGTGTTAATTCCGTAACAGTAACAGCTTGTTTTGGTCTTGTGCCGTGAGTCCCATCTTCATTAACAGCCTCTGTGCTGAGTATTGTCTTTGGAATATGATACCACCTGTTAGCCACGCTGCTCTTCTCTAGCATTATAAACACCTGTGCTTGGTAACAGTTGTCAGCTTGCATACTCACAGGGGCATCTCCCCAACATATTCACTGCATTAATAAACTATTCTACTGTATGTACATACATCAGGACTGTTCTTAAATGACTGCATATCTCAACATCTACATGGTTTGGCACACACTTTTGTACAGACATCCATGGTTTCCAGAGGATGAATCCTCTTTGGTGACTTTGGTGATTCAATGACTAGGGCTGGGTACCGAATTCAATACTTTTTAGGCACCGAGCGAATTGCCTCTGAAGTATCGAGTATCAAAAAATGCCACGTCATTCAATACGTAATTTCAATACCTAAGGAGTGTATAAGCAATAAGCAAAACCAATAAGCATGCTTCTACCAAGATCGTATAATGCTGCTGATTGGCTTTCTAACATTACACGTCGTAGAAACACGCACAGAGATGGGGGTCACGTAGTAGGAGCTGAAAAATAAAAACCTTTGTGCCGTAATGTTGTATTTTTTTGTTTTGTTTTATAAAATTGGTATAGAAAAAACTATAGTTTAGGAACCGGTCAAAGACACTGTATTGGTATCGGTACCAATAATTTTGGAAGGATACACAGCCCTACCGATGACTTGGAGTGAAGTATTAAAATTGTCTCTAACGCCCAAATAATCCTATGTAAGAGCAGCAATCCTTTGTGCTGTGTTGGTCATAGAATGGCTGACCAGGCAGTAGTTAGAGTAGCTCCTCCCAGAAGGAGCTGTAAAATCCTGGAGGAGAAAAAGTTGAATTGGCTGTAGGGATGGATTCCAGTAGCCAGGTCCATTTTGAATCCGGTTCCAAGTTGGTAACATACCCAGATTCGTTAAACTACGCGGCCTACAAAGCCCTCATCAAATCTTACATTCGTGATCTTTCTCAGATAATTTTCTGACACTACAGGCACCTGCAAGACATACGATGACGTACAGAAACACTAACCGCTAACACAGCTGTTAAAAAGACCGAACGACTGAACATGGCAGACTCAAACTCTACACATCCATACCATACCATACATACATACATACATACATACTCAAACATTCCAGAGTGTGAAAAAAACTTCACCAAAGGCAACCAACAACTGACAAATGCAACAAGGGTCCCTGCAAAAATATTTATCTACCGTCCGTCATGTTAAAGTAAGAATTTGTGTTATTTTTGATCATTTGAGAGTTCTTGGCCTTTAGGACACGGACTGTGTCAGTGCAACAGCCATTTCGCCTTCAGGTAAAATGAATGTTCTATGATGTCTTTATTCCCAACCTAACCCACTACCTAATTGGATAAGCTGATTTGGAACTGGATTCAGATTCAATTAAATGCTATTGAACCCCATCCCTAATTAGCTGCTTTGTTGCCCCCATGACCCTGACAGGACAAGCAACTAGAAATGGCCGGACGGATCGATGGAGAGACAGCTGGATGGATGGATGAAGACGGATGCATCACCGGCATGTTCAATACTGAATCTGCACGAAACTTTACATGGGGAAGAAAAAGTTGAACCAGATTGAAAAAAACATTAGAAGCTAGGGCTGGACGACATGAAGGAAAATATCTAATTGCAATAATGTCGACTTATATTACGATTGCGATATGATTCACGATATTGGAGGGAAAGAAGGGATAATTTTTGCAAAATTATTCTCATTTTTATTGAAAAATATAATATATTATTACATAGTTATATTGTGATTTTTGCGAGGATCTGTACCAAACTAAGATGTTTTCTTTAATCTGTAGGATGTGATTTGTAGGCCGGGAGGTCTCTGCAGCCCCACAATGCTTAATTTAGAACGGTTAGACACATTGTTTGCCTTAACAAATGTTGCGCACCTCCTGCTGTTTGTATATTGCACTAGTCCATATTGCGATTTCAATAAAATCGTGATTAATTGTGCAGCCCTATTAGAAGCTTAAAACATATGTTGGCTGTCAGTGGTAGTGTTAGATTCACATGGAGCAGGATGTGCACATATGTATCACATCTAAAACAACTGACATGAAAATGAGCAGTGTGGATCCAAAACTCATGGGGATGTTACGCACTGCTGCGCTCTGCAGACACAAACCAGCACTGAAACATCACACTGCAGGTATAGGGAATCATATACAGCAAATAAGATATCACAAAAAACCTGACTTATTTTATGCCATTTAGTACCAGGATTATTTAGCATTAGCTGCAGGGCTTTGCTCCCATTCCGCCACAAAAGCATTAGTGAGGTCCATCCCTGATTAGGGGATAAGGCCTGGCTCACAGTCAGCGCTCCAGTTCATCCCAAAGGTGTTGGCTCTGTGCAGACCAGTATAAGCGCACTATGGTCTAAAATATGTATGTATGCTGTAGCATTAGGACTTCCCTACAACAACACATCAACCTTCACTTCAGGCTGCTACAGAGAACATATTAATCCTGCACCTTTCCCTGATGGCAGCATGATGGAAATTACACAGGGGATTCACCCCACAAGTCTACTATATTATTAAAAATCCTCTATGCAGGAAGAGCCCTTTATAGGCAACTATTGTCTTCATTACTGTAAAACAATCACTGCCTGCAATTACTATGTTACTTCCTGAGACAAGATGCAGATTATCTCCTCAAACCTGCCGGTATCATCTTAAACTAACTGCTATGGAGGGCATTAATTATTCATCTGTCACCATGGATACTGATAGTGATGGTCAAATGAAGCTTTGCGAACCACTGTCTTTATTTTCTGAGCTCTCTGTTCAAAGAAAAAGGTTGACGGAACGGCAATTCAGTGCATTTTCAACCCTTTGTTGAACAGAGAGCACCATCTAGTGAGCTCAGAAAATGAAGACAGTGGTTCGCGAAGCTTCATTGTAGCCGATTCTGTGGTCTGGCACAGACCAGTGGTCACAACCACTAGGGGCGCTAAAGACACTGGTCGCAACCAGCTACTCAGTGGTCTGCCCTGTGGTCCCTGTGGTCTGTGAAGCGGCTTTAGTATTTTCTCCCCTTTCCTGTCGTTTTGGCAGCACTGTTAGCTGGATAAATGTCAGAGATCATAATCTTTTTTCTATAAAATACACTATATCAGATGTATTATGACTATTATTGTTATTATTATTGATTATGAAGATCCGTGTGGTCAGGACCAGCAGGTCTCTGGCACAGACCAGTGGTCACAACCACTAGGGGCGCTAAAGACACTGGTCGCGAGCAGTGGCACAGCGGTCATGACCAGCTTCTTACTGGCACAAAGGGCACTAAAATGACTGGTCCTGACCACCTCCTCTGTGATCTGTTCTGTTGTTTGGACCAGTTGAGTGATCTGTAGAGTGTTTGTTTGTATTTATTTTTTAATACAACTTTTCGCATTTCTCACTGTTAGCAGACTCGCCTAATGTGAGAAGCCATAATCGTTTGTCTATCCAATGTTATTGATCACTATTATTAATAGAAACCATAATAACAATGATTAAATTATTATCATTAGTCGTAGTTGTATGAGTAGTACTATCGACTATGCAGGTCCGTGTCTTCCATCATCAATGATCAGGACCACTTACCCTAACTCTTTCTTGAAGAGAATTGAAGACTAATTTTCAATTGGTTTTTCGATCATGCCATGGCTTCATGGCCACTGCCTTTAAACCAATGAAATGAAGGAAACGGTTGGTGATTCAGTTCCTGGCCAATCAGGAGCCATTTCCAATGAATGATGCCAGGTGTGATCATATTAATCATATGCCGTATGCTCATTCTAAAACCATGAAGAGCGGCAAATATGGTCTAGGATATACTTTCCTTGGATTCCTTGGATTCCCAGGCCCATTCCAAGGATATGTGTAAGAGTTAGGGTAAGTGGTCCTGATCATTGATGATAGAAGACACAGAGCTGCATAGTCGATAGTACTACTAATACAACTACGACTAATAATAATAATTTAATCATTATTATGATTTCTATTAATAGTAATGATCAATAATATTTGACAGACAAAAGATAATTATTTTTATTTATTTTTTTACATGTATTCAGCAGTGTTGCCAACACAATGAGAAAGGGGAGAAGTAGTTATTGTACATTTAATACACATTAAAAACTCCAAAGACCACTCAGTAACTGGTCAAGACAACAGGCAGATGACAAGGACCACAAGACAGACCAGTGTCTTTAGCGCCCCTAGTGGTTGTGACCACTGGTCTGTGCCAGAGACCTGCTGGTCCGTGCCAGAGACCAGCTGGTCCTGACCACACGGATCTTCATAATCAATAATAATAATAACAATAATAATCATAATACATCTGATATAGTGTATTTTATAGACTAAAGATTATGATCTCTGACATTTATCCAGCTAACAGTGCTGCCAAAATGACAGGAAAGGGGAGAAAATGCCGCTTCACAGACCACAGGGACCACAGGGCAGACCACTGAGGAGCTGGTCGCGACTAGTGTCTTTAGCGCCCCTAGTGGTTGTGACCACTGGTCTGTGCCAGAGACCAGCTGGTCTGTGCCAAAGAGCAACTGGTCGCGACCACTGATGAGCTGGTCGCGACCAGTGTCTCTAGCGCCCCTAGTGGCAGTAACCACTGGTCCCTGCCAGAGACCATGGTCCCGGGACAGACCACGGAATCGGCAGCAACCCCTGCTGCATCACTAGATACTGATAGATGCTGTGCTTGGTCTGTTGTTGGCTTACTGTATAGTATGTACTGCTTAACTGTAAATGTAAATGAAACTGATAATAGTAGCGGTGTAAAGATTCACCAATATGAATCGGTAATCAGTTGGATTATAACAGATACGACTACCCTGATACACGGACCCCTGGATCAATCTAACTGGACCAAGAATCAGACGATGGCCCAATTCTAGCGATGCAAATCGGTTGACAGAAGCTATTCTGTTACTCCACAGCACTGTGGAGACAGGTCTGGCAATGGGAGACTACTTTGTTAACTTTGCTACACCTCGTAAAGTCTGAGGCCACGTCCACACGTACCAAAACAATCTTTTTTATCCCTGTCTTCCCTGGCATCGTTCCAAGAATATTTGATCCATTTGTAAATGACTCAACACGCTACTTCATATTCCAGGCCTATAGGTGGCGCTGTTTCTGATACGAGGCAGAGCATGTGCATGAAGCAAGGCCCCAGGAGGAGCGCCAAGTCTATATGCCACCATGGGCTTAGCGGCTAGCGGTGGTACTGCACTCCATGGCCCAGAAAGACTTTTCACATAGACTTTACATGGCGAAAGAATCTTCAGCGAATCATTTGTTTCAGGGTATATAAACTTACCAGTCTGAACACTTAAAGGTTCCTTGTTTAAAATGTCATGTTTTTAACATTTTTAACATTCACTAGTAGCGAATACAGAATTATTAAATTAGAAATGATGAACGCGCATAATGGACGCGTGCAGACCCGCGGGACTGCGCCACCCACTCACATGACTGTTCTCCCGAGGTCATGTAGCTAGCTGTAATAAATAATAGCGCTAGCTGATGGTTGTAATTCACCATGTGTTATATGAATACGCCCATGGTATTATTTTATGAAGTTATGATACATCCGAGGGATGTGTGTGCTGTAAAGCCTGTTACATGGATGTAACGTCATTAGCGTTTCCCAAACTGGCGGGGCTATCATCAGGGTAGCTAGCTATATACCTACACAACGTTACTACAGACATAGTGATTACATTGCCTTGGTTCTCTCTTATGATACATCCGAGGGCTGTATGCTGTAAAGCTTGTAACGTGGATGAAGGATGAAGCCATGGATGAGCTTTGTTCACTAAACTGCAGGCTAACTGCTAGCGCTAGTTAGTAGCTAGCTAGCTAGCTAGTAGCACGACGTAATTATTAAATCTCCTTGGTTGTCTAGCTAAATACATCTATTGTTTATTTAGCTAAGCATGTAAACGATCGGGAACAACGAAAACACAATGTTGAACGTTGAAGTGAATGTTTTAGACAATAAAAACGGCGAGTTTGGGAGTTCGCCACTTGTAAGAGACACGAGAGAGAAGCTCATGAACGAGCGTGTTGCTACCGGTTGCTAAGACAACGCAAACAACTTGTTGCTAGTGCGCGTGTCCATCGTGACGTTATGGGCCAAGAATGCGGAAGATCCGAGCTCCATGTTGTCTTAATGCGCTTTTGAGCACTTTCATTGGAACGTACGGGGCTTCCCGCCGAACACTGTACCCAGTTCTCTTAATACATCCATGGCATGAAGCTTGTGCGCTGTATACAAACAGACAGTAGAAGAAGAAACCAAACACAAGAAGAAGAAAATGGCTCAATATCTACTCCAGCAGGAACACAAGCATGTAGTCCGCCATTATTGTTGTTGTTGTTGTTGTTATTATGAGACGTCGTCGCGGGATTAGAGGTCGAAGGCTAGAGGTTGAGGGGTGTGGCGATGACATCATTGATACGCAAGTATGTGCCTTTGCCGTCCAAACGAAGACGCAAGGGCGGCGTTTTCAAATTTTTTCTCCCTGGGACCAGGTTTCAAAAAAGTGCATCTTCAGGCAGTGCGTTTACAGCATTCGTTTGGACGATCGGCCAAAACGAAGCAAAACGTGCGTTTATACCAAAAAGCGTTTCTGTGTGGATGGCCCCTGAGAAACTCAAACGGTTGTTGTAAAGTACCTTCTGCCATCTAGCAGCTGTTATTGTGATATTGCCATCAGTACTGAAAAGTTTTTTTTAATCGACAATTGAATTGAATCGTGACCCTAAATTGAAAGTCAAATCGAATCATAGATTTGGAGAATCATGACATCTTAAATCTCTGTTTCCGTAAGCTCTAAGCAATTTAATATTAGTGTATATGTGTTACCAGTAGCCAATTATGTTCTGGGTTAGGGTTAGTACAAATACGTCTTAAGCAATTCTGGTACAATTCTTGTCAACATACTTACATAACACCGGTTAAAATAAGTACGTGAAAAGTGGTGAAAGTGGTCACGTATAGTAACAAACCCACAGCAACAGCTTCACGGAGGTATACTCCACTGTTCTTATTAATCTATTAAGAAAATAAAGCAGCTTTAAGTCCAAATAAGACAAATAAGGGTAACAGGAAGGTGGACTTTGCTCATTGGTTCATGCCAGCATGGATTTCCTGCTACATCTGGCTTTCCTCTGTTGCCAGGTTGGAAACACCCCGCCAAGACAGGAAAACCCCGCCTCGGATGCAATTACACCATATTGATTCTGGTTGAAGGACAGCCTCTTTAATCACTATAACTATCCCCCTCTGCCACCACCGCCAACACACACATGCACACACGTAAACTAAGGATGATCAACTGCAATGTTTTCCTATCTTAAAATGATTCTGTACTGCTACAGTGACCCCATTGCCCCACAGGGATCTTTTAAGATGTATTTTATCTTACAGTTGTCATACAGTAATGGAACATGTAGGCAGCAACACAGTGGGCAGGCCCAGGCTAATGCAACTATCTCCAGAGAAGTAGATACTGATGACATTGACTTGAAGGATGACAAGGACCACATAGGCCATAAAAGACCAATCAGCCATAAAGCCTACTTACGTGCTCTGCTAACTCACGGCTATCAGCCATATTAACTGGGCCCAGTCAAGGCTTACCCACTGAGTAAAACACATTTCCATTTCACTGAGACAAAGCAGGGCTATCGGCTTGCCTGGGCTCATCATCCTGGGCTCCAGACGATAGTGAGACGATACACCAGAGGAGAAACTGGAAAAAACACCTCATCCTTCTCCCATTCACACTTACTGGAGCGCACAAGCCTTTGTTTCAGTGTTCTTGAATGGCAGATGTGTGTGTTTGTGTGTGTGTGTGTGTGTGTGTGTGTGTGTGTGTGTGTGTGTGTGCGCGTCTAGCTGGTGTGTACTCAAATACAACAGCTTTTGTGTGATGCCTTGGTCACTGCCTGCCTGCAGAGATTTGAACTATAGATGGGTGAACGGAAAGGAATGATATGATATACTGATACAATACCTAATGACAGTTAAACAGAAGAAGATGTGATTGAGGGGCAAGCTGACATGTCAGTGCGGTGATATTTCAGTAACAGTAGGACTAAGTGATTTTTTTCAGCGGAACGTGCTGCCTCATGTCTCATACTGTTGATATGGATCGTGTAGTGGAGCGGTGTGCATGTTTTTGTATGGCTCAGATTGGGCCTTTGGGGGGTGACTACGCACAACAGTAAGCATGATCGGTCCGCGTACAGTAAAGGCAAAGAGTCTGTGTTACCTTATTTGACAGAAATCTATGCATTTTCCTGTTATTTCTGACAATTTGATGAACAAGAGTTAATATTATGCTTGAGTAAATAAAACCCCAATTAATTGTCCCATGGCATGAAAATTTCACTTGAGGTTGAGACATGAGGTTTTTTAACATTAATATGAGTTCCCCCAGCCTGCCTATGGTCCCCCAGTGGCTAGAAATGGTGATAGGTGTAAACTGAGCCCTGGGTATCCTGCTCTGCCTTTGAGAAAATTAAAGCTCAGATGGGCCGATCTGGAATCTTGCTTGTTATGAGGTCACAAGGAGCAAGGTTACCTCCCCTTTCTCTGCTTTGCCCGCCCAGAGAATTTGGCCAACCCATGAGAAAGAGAGACATCACGGCTTTCAAACGAGCAAAGTAGCAGTTGGTCAAGGGGAGGCAGCGAGGCAGAAGCCGATACACGGAAGCTACAAGCCACACACGCTTTGATGATAAACACAATTGAAAGACAGTTTTCTTGTTCCCCACAACACAACTTGTTGTTGATGCACCTTTTTAAAACCCGAACTACCACATGGAGAGCGGTCTGGTTAAAGTCCTGACGGAGAGGATGCTGGAAGGTGGACACGCTCCCAACGACGGACACACCGAAGCCAGTAGCCATCTTCCGACTGCGAACCACACAGCGGCTGGGTGAGTCAGTTAACACGGCACATCTCCTCTTAAGAAGTACAAAAGATATACGCTTATCCAGACAAGCTTAGTCTTATTCTCAAGTTAAATGCAACATGCAGAGAGAGGAGACAATAATTCATATTACCTGCTAGGTTAGCCTTTAGTAGTACTGTGCTTCTTTGTACTACCATCCAAGGTTAGCTTAGCTGCCGTAACAGTTTATCAGAGTTCTTTGACTGAATTTGGGGAAATTGGGGCGACAGTCGCTCAGTCTATGGGGACTTGACTTGGTAACTGGAGGGTTGCCGGTTCAAGTCCCTGCACAGACCAAGTACGGAGTGTGGACTGGTAGCTGGCGAGGTGTCAGTTCACCTCATTGAGCAAAGCACCAAACCCCCAACTGCGGGATTAATAAAGTTTACTTTTTTGGCAGTCTTATAGTACTCGAGATCAGTCTTGGTCTCGAGTCTTGTCTCAGAATCGGCCGCATTTTTACTAGGCCTATGTCTTTACTATGTCTCAGTCTCAGATAAAGAGTACTCTGGATTTTATTTCAAAACTGGTCAAGACCATGACTGCCTTTTGATTATTTTATCAAGGCCTTTCTCATGATACACTTATGGCAATAAAAGAGGTGAATGAAGAAGAATCGTAATTTGTTTTCTGTGGGTGTTTTTATGGGAATGTGGATCTTTCAGATCAATCTGAGGAGTGCCTATGAATGGCATTTTCCACATTTTATTGTGGCATGCAGTGCTGGACTCGCACTGGTCTGGTCTTGGTCTTGACTCGGTTTCAACCCCTCAAAGTCTCGGTCTTGATACACTCTGGTCTTGGTGATGGCTTGGTCTCGGTTTTGGTGGTCTTGACTACAACACTGCTTCTTGGTAGTGGGACTGAACCAAAGCATTAAAGTTGCGGGTTGTAAAAAAACGCTCAGGTGATGATTCCCTGTGGGTTCATCACTATGAGCACATAACATGTAGTCATTGGATCAACTCATGTAAAAAAAGAAATATATTGATTTGTGCTACTTTAAACACCCCGCCTCATTACTCTTCTGTTCACATTAATCTATTCCTATTGTTAACTTTATCTGGTTTAATGCATAAATAATACCTTATTTCTGTGAATCAAATGTAATCCCCAAAGCCAACATTCTTTTATGTAAAGAAGGATTATCACAAGAGAAATGAATTGATACTAAATATAGACTGGACTGGGCTCTAGTATGAGTATCTAGTATTACTGCAAATAATATTATCTTTCTAATCACATTTTTTTAAAGCCACACCAGCAAATTAGGTTTGTATTTCTATATTGTGATTCAATCACAGAATTTTGCTGAAGGCTGGGTTGAACTTTTCTCCTGAGCTATGTTTTTGAATCTTTGCACACCAATTCTCGTCACTTTTCGTGTAAAACCATGACTATCTTCGAGGAGACTCACCCAAAGAGAGCACTGTTCCATTTTAACGATGTTCAATGGCCATTGTGAACAGCTATACAAAACTTTTGTCTTTAGACACTTGGTATGTACTCGTTCCCATACCTTGGCCTTTGGGCTCGAATTGTGATGAAATCTCGACACAGATACACATGAATAAGATTTATTAATCTGTGAGTTTTAATATTTTAGAGGTTATTTTGTGATGGAATACACCAATTTCCTTTTTGGCACACATCAACCTAGTTTCCAATATCCTTCAGTTCCGTTGGCCTCCTGTCAAAGGCAATGTGACTCCTCACTGCAAGTCACTCTCATTAAGTGCACCGGCAAAAAAGAATATGTAAATGCATTTTTTTTTGGTTACTTTGCTGCTGTGCCTCTTCATCATTTTGAACACCAACCTTAAGATATTTTGGAATTCTTAATTAACATGTGGTGGTATAAGCCAACTGATGCCCCCGATAGTGTCTCTTTGTTACTAAACCTACATTACTGCAGAAACAACTTTGGATATATTAGAAACAAATCCGGATATATCAGAATGTGTTTCTTATTAACTTGATGAAGCAAGTTGTTCCCCTCAGATTTCTGTCCAAAAGGCAAAGCTAAATCTGATTTGTTTGATGGATCTCAGTGGGAAACTAACTGTAGCATATTGCACCATCGTGAAACTACAGGCAGCTGTTTTGCTTTGTGATGATCACAAACTGGACCATGACCCGCATGTTTTATCCCCCATTTTATGCATTTATCACTGTGTCGCTGCTTATACTTCTCCCCATGTGTATCAGTGGTTCTAACTCCAAATAAGCTTCACAGTTCAAACGTACTGACCATTGCCCGCCAGCAGCCGCCCCTCCGAGAATGAAGGTTTCTGAGATCCAGCAGGCTACTTGGATGAGGAAAAGTTCTGACCAGTTAGTGACTCAGCCAGGCCTTCTACCTCCCATTGATTAATACAACTGGACTTTGATTTGGATTCTGGAGAATAGAAAGCATCGACATATAAATGACTAAATTGGCTGGCTTCCCGGCACTTCCGGCTTCATGAGAGCGCACAGTCACTCAGGAGAATGGCTGTGACCTGCCAGCACCTTACCTCAGCCTCCACCCCACCAACTTCTTTTTTTTTTTTTTTTTTTTACCAGCCCTGACAGCCTCTACCCTCGCTCATCTTCAAAAACAAAGTCATATGATACCGTTAAAACTTAAGCAGGAGCACAGCATTGTAATAACCATACTTTATTAAACGGAGAAACCTTTCACTATTTTACAATGCTGGTGGCAATTTTCTCTTTCTGTCTCCCTAAAGACAAGGGCTGCTCTGAGATTTATTACAGCGTTTGGATGCATCATTAAGCTGGAAAAGCATCAGAATAAGTTGTCATCACTTAAAGGGGCTTTCACATCACCGCGCGGTAATTTGCCGCATCCAGTCATTTCAATGAGGGGAAGACGGCAGATAGGAAGCGATTTTGATCACAGTGGTAGGAGTATGAAGAGGTTGCAGCCCACGTGAACACGCACAGATTCTGCTCTGCCGCACAGAGTTCACTGTGCTGAACTTTAAGCGGTAAACGTTGGGCAAAAGGAACCGCTTCTGACAGCGCTTTTGGGAAACGCTCTAGTAAGTAGGCGGTACCGCACCGCGGTATAAACTAGCTTAAGTCTGGCTTCCAAAATTACTTTAAAAATTCTTTGCAATTCCAGCATCACTGCTTTTCTCTTACAGTGCACTAAATGTACTGTTCTGGGGGTCGAGATAGGAAACAAACAGAAACATGGACACAAACAGTATTTAATTTCCCATATGCCATACGATTCATCATTGTTAGTCAATTGTTGACGTTAGCTAGTTCATTTACAGATTGTCTGCAACACATTCACCTGTACTATGTATTTCATATACACATCTATACACTTATATATGATTAAAGGTGTGATTTAGTATTGCAAGTGAATACGGTTCCATACTCACAGGAGACAGATTACAAAAATAATGGTCAAAATCAAAGCAGCAGAGGCCAAGATTTCAATATGGGTTATACCGGGTCATACATTGCCAATAATGTAAATTGAAAGCATATTTTTTGTAACACCTGCTAGTAAGTGCCTACTCCACACCACCAGCAGTTTGAAACACAAGCTTTCCATTGTAAATGAGTATTTTCATAACCCAAATTGAGATAACCCTGATGACATCATCGGGCAAGGTGTTTTTCTCAGACTAGACAAAGCTCCTGCAGAGGCACAGCTTTACAATATAGGCTACACCATACATTAAACTTTCACAGGCTGAATACTACTCCCCATGGTAAACTGATCATAGTATGTAAAAGTGATGCGTTTCCCTTTAAAAATACATCGTGTTTAGATTGATTTAAGGTCGTGCAATGCTGAAGATCAAAACATTTTCAACAAAACAAGACAGAGTCTACAGTCACGCACAACTGAGCTGAATGCTGACCTCAACATGTTAACATTCACACAATCACAAATGCTTACCCAGTTCCCCATCTTAGTTTAGGATATTAGCATGCGGACATTAGCATTAAACACAGTAAGAATAAGTGCAAGGTGAGGCCGGTGGGAATGCCATTAGTTTTGCAAGTATTTTGTCATAAACAAAAGTATCAATCACATTGGGATCCTGAGGGGAGCATGAATGGCTGTACCACATTTTATGGCAACCCATTATGTTGAGATATTCCAATCTAGGCCAAAATGATGGACCAACCAAGAGTTCCATCCATAGACAGCCATTAGGATGCAGTACTGTAAAGTCCTTAGTGTCTGATGTTGAGATGTTACAGAAGAGTGTCCACATGAAATCAGTGTAACAAAATGGCATTAACTGGATGTGGATCACAGGGCTAGTTGGGCATTCACTGCTGACTCATTGTCACAAGTGCCACTTAAGCAAACACCTTCATTTTGTAGCCACTTGATATGAATCACACTGTGCGCCATTGACTCCATCCCTGGGGAAATGCATATGAATTAAAGCATCTTTTGTTAGATACCTGACCTCTCCTTCCAGGAGCCAGCACTGAACCTCTGGATTAATTTGATGAAGTATTCCAGTTAGTAGTAACCTCTACAGGAGACAAGCAAAACATGCCTTGGAGGGTACACTACATCGAGGACAAGATCAAAACAAAGAGCTGGTATGAATACAGAGGAACATAAACTTTGCTTTCAACCATTTGCTGCTTGAATACAGCCCCACAAAGCCTGCCTACTTTCAGCCGCTCAGTTTCCACAATGTGATTTTAGTCTGGAAAACATCCATCATGGTATCGACTGAGAATGATAGTTTGAAACCGGACCAGTCAGTTGACTATAGGTAGTAGTGCTTAGATCAGTGGTTCCCAACAGCTTTGGATAAACTGCTCACAGCTCATAGTAATAGGTTTGTTTCTAACGTCAATAACCAGTACAAGAAAAGTCTGTTCCATGACCTAGAATTGTCACTAGTGACCCACAGTGCTGCCTACTCTGTCACTAAGTTGTAGGAGCCACAGGGTTTTGTTTGACCAATGAGCAAAGTCCACTAATGCAAGTCCATCTAATAGTTTCCGGACTATCAGAAAGTACTATCTCCAGAGCAAGTACACTAGAACCTATAGAGGATATGAACTTAGTATCTGGTTCTTGAAATGGTTTCTGGGTTCCTGGAAAAGTTCCTGCAGTGCAAACAAGCTCATGGTCATTTTGAAAGGGTCACAAGTCAAAAAGTTTGGAAATCATTGGTTTCATTGGTATGCTTCAAAGAAAGTTGTGTAGCAGATTGTCAAATGGCACTTTGGAACTCCCCCATTTCAAATGGCCCGATGTAACATTCCAAATCAGACAATCCAACAATCACGGCCACTTTAAACAGTAATAGGCCAGGAGTACGGAGATGGGAAAGTAGGCAGGGTTTGATCTTCTTTTTCAAGGAACTATCCTATCCACACAACACTTATTGCTACTGGTGTGATTGCATCAAGCCAAAAAAAATTGAGTTCTTGGAGAGAGATCAGGGAGACAGTTGGAAGCAGCCAGGAGGAGGATATGGCGGCAGGGTTTTGGGCTGCCATTCAAATCAGGTACGGACGGAAGACAATTTGTACAACGTAGTTTGTGTGGAGCATACAGAAACCTTAAGGCTAAGAACTGTCACTTAAAGCCTACTTGAAATTACATGTGTTCCCCCCCCCCCCACACACACACCTTGCCAGGGCCACGATAAAAGAAGTGAAAATTGTGGGCAGGCGTTGCAAGGCTACAGATTTTATATAATTAAAACAAAATAAAAGAAGTTGTCTAAATACAAAGGAAGGTATGCTTTGCTTACACTTATTCCTTGCATTTACTGAGGCAAACTTTGGATTTGCTTCTCAGTTAAGAGGACACTACTGTAGATTTGGCCCTGTATCCCGACAACACTTATTCTGTCTCAAACACGACACCCTGACGCTACACTCCCCCTGTTTCAGCCCTCCTTCGTTATTCCGTCTCTGTCTCTCTTTCCTAACAGCCTGGCATGCTGCCTTCCCAAGGAGCTGCATATGGCCCTGCAGAAAGCCCTTCTTAGCGTCCACGAGAAGCTGCCACAGATGGTAAACGGCCTGTCCCCGTCTCTCTTCCTCGTCCTCCCCACAGTGCCCACATTCCATCCCTCTGGGCTCGGAAAAGACTAGCGTGTTGCAAATTTGCCCAAAGTAGGACGACATATTGTAGAGTGAGCAGGAAAACGCTGCAGCAGAGCATCCCGTCCATTAGACCAGTAAACATCAGCTCCCATTTCCACCACCACGAACGGAAATGCTACCTAATAGCACAGAAGGGATGTGTGGCAGTGATGGTGGTTGGTGGTGAAGAGGTGTGTGTGTGTGTGTGTGTGTGTGTGTGTGTGTGTGTGTGTGTGTGTGTGTGTGTGTGTGTGTGTGTGTGTGTGTGTGTGTGTTCGGGGGGGGGCAGTCCTGATGTGTCAGACATAAGGCAACAATGAGACTTTGTAGCAAAAAACTGCAGATAAAGCTAAACACACACACTGCTTTCTCCCTTTTTCCCGCTACTTCCTCCCTATCCCTAGAGTCTCTCGTCACATCCTCACACTGAGACTCAGGTGGGCCATCCACTTTCCAGCTGTCATGCTACATGAGAGCTCATCATCACCCCCCCGCAAACAAAAAACACAACACACACACCATGCATGCATATCTACAACCAATATCTGCCCTATATTAATGCACATACTGTATACTGACATGCCTGCGCATCTGCACATCGCCTCGTACAAAGTGTGTGGTATGTCTGGGGAAGAATCTTCATGCTCAAAAACACACTCAAACACACAGGCTAACAGAAGCTATGTATCCAAAGCAAAGGAAAGAAGGGGGGGTAGTGGCAAGGGATGCAGGACAGAATAAGCACTAATCTCAGCCTTCTTCTTACCTTCCAGGAGGAAACAGCTCACCTGGATGCCTCTGAAGAGCAGACAGAACGCATTCAGGCCAACCTCTCTCCCTGCAAACCAGCTCAAAACATCTCCCTCCCTCCCTCTCTCTGTCTGTCTCTCTCTCTCTCTATCTCTCTTCCCTCTCTTCCGCTCCCTTTGCAAGCTGGAAATGATGAGATTGTACTATGATCAGAGGGGGGAGTGAAACCTGAGGCGGCCGAGGCTATTAGGAGGCGGCGTTGTTTCTGGCCGACAGCCCTGCAAGACTGTGAGCTTGTGGCTCAAGAGGGACAAAGAGGGGAGGTTGCGAGGGGTTGAGAATGGGTGCGATGCAGCACACGAGGGGGAAAAAAGTCTACAAGGACATCCTGAAACCCTAGAGGACCCCCCGCTCAGCTGAGATGGTAGAGCCCGGATGAGTGTAAGGAAGCAAAACAGTGTCTGCAGCTAGCAGCTAGCAGCTAGCAGCCGAGGCTGCAGTGATGCAGCTTCGGCACGGATGTGTGTGAATGTGAGCTGAGCTAAGCTAAGTGAAGATGAGCTGCGTTAGACCTGGCTTGTTTTTTTTATGCCTCACTGGGCTGCTGCAGCACCTCAGATGAAATTTGAAACCTGGGTGCCTGAGCAGCCCAAAGCACTGAGTAGTGTTATAACATTCTACGATAAGAACGCATTAAACCCTCCTCATCATCCATGACCTCACTCAGTAAAAATGGGGTTTGTTTCCAAATATGGCAGGAGAGGAGTAACTAGCGTGCAGCACCTTTTAAAACTAATACTGAACCCCAGGTTCTACTGACATGCACACATTAACTGTTTTAGGATTGATGCTTTTGATCTCTGTCTGAATAATATACAGTATTTGACGACTTTTTGTCTGAAACTTCATTTTATAATGTACTAAGTGAATTGTATCTCACCTCTTGAAGGTATAATATGCAGTATTTTACTAAAAAAAAATATATATATATATATATATATATATATATATATATATATATATATATATAGTAGGGCTGGGCGATATGGAGAAAATCAGATATCACAATATTCTTGAGCAAATACTTCGATGTCGATATTGTGACGATATTGTAGGGTTGATGTAACCTGACTCCGCCAGATGGATTGCTTCGCATTTGCTCGGCATATCCATCTAGGAACTTTGCGAACTTTTGGGAAGGGGTGAAAATACTGGTTAGCTTATTGGATAAACCATCTGTCTATCACCACCTATGTTGGTGATAGACGGGCCAAATCAACCAATCAGATCAACGACGAAAATACAACCACAAGCCAGGCTACCCCTGATGCTGCAGGCAAAGCATAGCTCGTTAGCTCAGCAAGCAAGCAACATGTCGGTAAAGGATATTTGCCGTTTGTGTAACGAGAATCTACGAATAAAAGGCACCATTTCAGGTTCCCGGTCCATATTCCAAAAGATCCAAGAGAAAAAAGCATTAGCGAGCAGCTAACAGAATTAGGGCTACCGCTGTCTAGAGGAGGTCGGATTTGCAACAGCTCCAAATTATCTCTATCCCCATGGAGCCAATACAGATGAATTGAAACGTCTGGAAGGTGTAGCCACTACCACAACAATACAGTATGTTTAACAGTCTAGCAGCACGGCAGAGAGAAGACAATGCCATTTCTCCTAACTAACCACTAGCAGAGTTAGGTCGATTTCCGGTTTCACCGGTCCGGTCCAGAGTATGAAGCTAAACCGGTTTCCTTTTATGCTAACCGGTTGCACCGGAATTTGTCACTATGACATTTTTTTGATTAAAAAAGTAGCCACGCATTAGCAACCTGTGCCAGCGGCGGTTCCTGCGCTAAATCCAACTTGTATTGCAAGCAGTGTTTGACAGTAGACATATCTAGTTTAACTAGTTCTCAATAGCAAATCAGGTTTTCAGCAGCTTAAAAGGCAGGGTTGGTAATGTTGATCAATATCGATATTTATCACAATATATAATTTGATAATTCTGCCAGTTTGAATATCCTGATAATGACTGAATCCTGAAGAAACAAGAAGGTTCATCAGTTAAACTTTAGAATATAGTTTATTAACATAAAAAATAGAATAACATAATGTAACATTTAACTGTGCAAACATGGCTTGGTTTAGAATATATTTTGTGATAAAAAGAATATATTGAATAAAATCTAAATGTAAACATCAGCAACCTTGCAAACATGCTTTATCTGCCTTAACAAAACAGTACAAGTTAGTAATGTAAATGCAAATAATGAGAAAAAACTAAAAGCTGTGACTACTATCACATTCACTTTTCATATGGGGCAATGGTCGCAAAAGACAAATTGTTGTTTTTCAGCCCTGCTAGTGCTGCTAACAGCAGAAGAACCACTAGGACATTGGACAAAACTTGTGGGCAGACTAACGTTAACATGGGCCGGCATTTTCAAACTCTCGCTGAGTTCGCTGGGATGGTACCTTTTCAAATGACAGAAAATATTGGTTGTGTGGATTTTTTGGGCTGACCAGACGAGGTATGGCAGTCTCAAAGAAAACTTGGCGTGGCCGATATGGAAACATTTAGGATTTCAAGCCAAAGAAGTGAGCCGAAAAAGACGAGGCAAAGTGTAAAGCTTTCCACTGCTATACTGCCACTATGTGGACTGGAGTTGCTACACTGTCATTTTGTGCTCTCTTATCAGTCTCACTCAGCAGTGGCTGTGACAAGTACACCAAGTGGTAAAATTCAGTATACCGGTCCGGTGTTAACTTTGATATCAAACCCGTTTGAAAATGTTTACACCAGCGCAAGTCTAACCAGTAGGCAAAGACCGATAAATGTATGAATATGTGAAAATACGGGTGTTGGATTCTCCAAATCCTCGATTCGTTTTGACTTTAGTTGTAAGGTTACAATTTAATCAAATTTTCAATTGAAACTTTTTTTCTTCCATCAATGCCACAGTAAGAGCCACAAGATGGCAGAAGGATACTTTACAACAACAGTTTCTCAGAGTTTACAAGGTGCAATTGATTGCACCATTAGTTTAACGAGGTGCACCTGAATGCTCCACGGAGACCCGTCAAAGCCCACATGCTTAACTTCGAAGTTTGTTTCCATAACTCAATCACGGGGAAGGCAAAATTTTGCCACGGTAACTTCAGGGAAGCAGGAAGGTTTTCTGTTATTTCTCCGTCATCCTCGAATCCGGGAGTGGCCATTGTGTCTGGAAAACCGTTAAGCTAACGTTACCCTGTTTCTTTAGCTGCAGGTTACCAGCCAGTTAGCTAATGTTACCCTGTTTCTTTAGGTGCATGCTACCAGCCGGTTAGCTAACGTTACCCTGTTTCTTTAGCTGCAGGCTACCAGTCGGTTAGCCAACGTTACCCTGTGTCTTTAGCTGCATGCTACCAGCCAGTTAGCTAATGTTACCCTGTTTCTTTAGGTGCATGCTACCAGCCGGTTAGCTAATGTTACCCTGTGTCTTTAGCTGCATGCTACCAGCCGGTAAGCTAATGTTACCCTGTGTCTTTAGCTGCATGCTACCAGCCGGTAAGCTAATGTTGCCCTGTGTCTTTAGCTCCATGCTACCAGCCGGTTAGCTAATGTTACACTGTGTCTTTAGCTGCAGGTTACCAGCCGGTAAGCTACGATGCGTCTGTTGTGTTTTCTTCAGATGTGCGCAAGTAGGCGGGTGGAGAGAGAAAAAAAACTGGGGAAATCGCCAATAATGCTTTTGATTTCGATAGTTATGATCAAAAGCTAATTTTGATTTAAAATCAAAATCGTGGCACTCCTAAAGTAATACTTTAAAAGCACCACACCAATGATATAGAATGGAACTTAATGATGATCACTTCAAATATAACATGGTATAACGTGATACGGGAGCAGTGTAACATGTATTTTGAGTACACCTCCATAACCTGTTTCCTCAATTCATCAGTGCACACAGAGGACAAGCTGCACAAATCACGTCACGCTCCTTCACGCTACAAAATACTAATCATCGGATAGAGGAGACTTTTCCTTTGTTCGCATTCTCACACAGTCTCACTCTTCTCCGTCTTTCTCTCGGTCATGGATGACCTTGATTGACAGGCCTGTTGCCACAGGAACCACACCATGTCTATTGTGTTGTAGTGAGCCAGAAAGGTGTGAAATTCACAATAAGCCTCAGATGGGATCTAAACCGGAGTCGATTTCCAAGCCACGGCAGACAGCAATCGGTTGAAACCGTAAAAGACTGCAGAGGAGATTATTTGCATCTTAAAACACACACACACACACACACACACACACACACACTTTAAATGTGTGCAAGCGAGGTGCAGAATAGTGAGGGGAAAAGCCTGTAGGACATTAATTATTCAATGTTGCACACCCTCCCAACTCTATCCGGAAGCAGGTAACACACACACATTCGTCCATACATATACTGTGAACGGGTAACTAGGGTAAGCAGAGTCTAAAATACACTTTTGTTTGGTCATTTGCAGAGGAATAAAAGCCCCTTCAACATGTACGTATAGAATCAGGTAGGCCTTCTGCAGTGGTGGAAGTACATTTACTCAAGTACTATGCTTAAGTTACTTGAGTTTTTTCTTTTCATGCCACTTTTCTACTTCTACTGCGCTACATTTCAGAGAGAAATATTGTACTTTTTACTCCACTACATTCATCTGAAAGCTTTAGTTACTAGTTACTTTACACATTAAGATTTCTGCACACAAAACACATGTAGTTTATAAAATCTGATGTTTTATTCTAAATGAAACTAGCCAACAATATAACTACAACTACCTACAAGTCCAGCTGAAATGATTAGACCATTAAACACACTGTTTGGATCCTTTACACTTTCTACAATGGGAGGAGAGTTCTGCATTGAGTAATTTTACTTTTAATACTTTAAATACATTTTCCTGACGATAGCTACATACTTTTACTAAAGTAACATTTTCATGCAGGACTTACTTGTAACAGTATTTTTTTTTACAGTGTGGTATTAGTACCTTTACTTAAGTAAAGTATCTCTTCTCTTTCACCGCTGTATCTGTGAAATGAAAGCATAATCGTCCACATGATTAACAGCAAAAGTGTTTGATTTAACTGGCTCAAAGTCAGAGAGAGTGTGTGCACAGCCAAAGGCCACAGACCGCACATAAAGCAACCACTGAGATGTTGCCTCATTAAACAGTAGCTGGCATGGCAGGAGACTCATATCGATGGATCCGTCAAAGACTCATTTCAGTGGAATTTGGTCCTTGATGGTTGGTAACACAAAGCTCAGACGTGGAGCAGACACAGCTCTGATTGAACAGTCACATGCGTTCTTCTGAGCTGAACACTTGCTCGTGTTCTTGTGTCTGCTCTGACCTAGTCTCGCATGTCCAGACCTTCCTCCACAGCGCTGCGGAGGAAGGTCTTGCTAGTCCACACAGCATTCCGGGATGGGAGAAAAACGTGCTCTGGTTTATTGGCATTTCTTTAAACCAATCACAATCATCTTGGTGCGAAGCTAAGCCTGCAAAATAGCCTCGGGAAGGAACTTGTTTTGGTGGAACATGTGTACGTTCAAAAGTAGTTTTAGTCGTGCAACAGAAAACTCAGATTGGACAGATAGTCTAGCTAGCTGTCTGGATTTACCCTGCAGAGATCTGAGGAGCAGTTAACCATAGTCCTCAGAAATCCACCAGAGTTTAGAACGCCAACACAAAGAAAGAGGAAGGTGACGGACATCTGGCCAAACATGAGGGACATTTGGCGGAACTCCCGACGGCACCGGAGCAATCCCGGATATGAAACGTCGTCGATATAGACTATACTGTATGTGACAGGGTGAATAAATAGGTTTAAACACATTGAATATACAGTGGGTAAACACATGTGATCGGAATAGGAATGTGACACATGAACAGCAGCTGTATGTTCACACCGACATTAGTTACCTGAACAGGAAAAGTCCAGAGTGAGATCAAAGAGGCGGGGTCCGCCTCAGGTGGCTATTAAAATGAGCTTGCTGTGTTCACACATCCTACCTCACGCTGCCCGCATGGAATAATTGGCAGTACACCCTGCACGGGGTGCAGACACACTGAGTCAGATTCTTTAAAGAGTGTGTCACAGAAGCTACAGAGAATATGTAGGAGTGAGTATCGGCCTGCTGCTGACCTTCACTCCTCCTCGTCGATAAAAAAAAAAAACCAAACACATCTAACCGCCACATACCTCTCGGAGGGAGGAAAGTGCCAATCGACTGACAAGGACAAAAGCGAATAATGCCGCAGAAGCACCATATCCACTTAATGCTGGCCATGACGGAGAAGGTAATGACCTAGAGAGGATGAAGCCCCCCAGCTGCTGTGCTCAGCGCTCCAGCTGTTTACACGGCTTTCAGAGTCTGTGTGTGTTTGTGTGCGCATTAGGGCTGCATGATATGAGGCAAATATGCAATATGCGATAACGTTGTTGAAAATCGCCATAAGAATATTACTTGCAACAAATGAACAGATATTAAAGTGTACTCAGTTGTTGCATTTCTGCTGCTTTCAGTATTCTGCTAAAGTACAACAAATTGCTTTTTGAACTTAAAACGAATGAAAGGAAATCATTTCCAACATTCTTTTATTTAACAAATTGAACTTTGAATTGAATATAAAAAAAGGTACCACTAAGAAAAGAATGAGTTACATTTTAAAGTGCAGCTTTCTGCTGATATTTTCTTTCAACTAACACTAAAATATGTCTGAGTGTCTTTCGCGATCTGTCGCAGCCTTTCACGATGTGTTTATTGTAGAGATTTTCCGATATCAGTATCGGAGAAGCCTCTGATACTGCCTACAATGCTGGCATCGGTATCGGCGAGTACTGGAATTTATGCAACGATCTGATACCACGTAATTTAGACCCAAAGATAATATTATTTTAAAGTAGTTTATGTTCTTTTTCCGTTATGACTCACTGTCAAACTGGATAATAAAAGAACGTTCTACGGCCGTACAACAAAGATAAAAATCATATCACATCCATACAGGGATTGAGGTATACAGATGTTAAAACATAATACAATATATGACACACCCAGGTATCGGAATCGGTATCAGGAAGAAAAAAAATGGTATCAGACCATCTGTAGTATATTGCGCCAGTTGATATTGCATTTATGATAAAAAAATAAAATAAAAACATATTGTGCAGCTCTATTGTGCATGTGGACAAATGTTCAATAATAGTCACACCCTTGCTTGGCCTAAATCCCCCTTGAACTCAGATAGCACATCTGTGTGTATCAGGATTTAGGATCCTGCTGATGCCTCTGGCTTCTCTCCAGAAGAAAGAGAGTGTCCATGTTGCCCCTCCATCACTCTGTCATTGTTATTCTGCAGTGCGCTCCACATTGCCCGCCACCTCTGGGCCCTGCAGATCAATAGAGGAGCAGACCCAATCACGAACAACATCACACACACAGCCACTCAGAAATAGAAACATTTTGTCTCAAGAGCTCAGCGTTGCAATTCATTTAGGGCTAATTCATATAACAATAGGTCGGCCTGAAGGAACGAGCCTTCAAACAATTACTTCTTCATAGTGGTGGTCAACCAGCTCATCAGTCTGCCGTTTTCCCGCCACGAGGGATAAACCGCGGCTTTGTGCCGCCGACGAGCATCGGAATGCAAATCAGCACATCAAACAGACAGAGCTACTGCAGCATTTAAAGAAGCACTATAATCCCTATTCATCACTAAGCATACTGCTCCAGGCCCCTCAGATTAGCGCTTACATTTTACTGTAGTGAACCGGCACAAAGTGCCAAAGTCTCCTAAGTGTGCCGTGCTATAGAAGTGTGACTTCCAAAGCTGGATTGACCTTAGCTTGACTCTGAACTACAGAGAGAAGAATACTTGGCTGCTGGGGCACTGATGCTAACACTGCCAACTGTGTTGAGAGAAATGTCTCACATAGCCTTGATTGTGGAAATCAGTCTCTGTGCTGAGGTAACAGCTGGAAAAACTGCTGCTCTGGAAAAGACAGATGTAAAGGGGTGGTGTGTGTTCACTGGCTGGTTGTTGTTTTTTTGCCAGTGCTAGAAATGATGACACATTGACAGAAATTTAGGCTCAGCTCGGCCAGCAGATGGCAATGAGTCTCCTACGGGTTGGTACAACGAGTCTTCAAAGACCTGAGATACATAAATGAGATCTAGACAGATTTACAATTCTTTTATGTATTTTTCCTCGCCAAGACAGTATGTTCATGAACATAAAAATCAGTCAGACCGCTGCAGCTGATTCAGAATGCTGCTGCTCGAGTTCTCACTAAGACCAAGAAAGTGGATGAAATCACTCCAGTTCTGAAGTCTTTACACTGGCTTCCTTTCCATGAAAAGATATCATTTTAGTAGTAGTAGTAGTAGTAGTAGCAATAATAGTATTTTAGTAGTAGTAGTAGTAGTAGTAGTAGTAGTAGTAGTAGTAGTAGTAGTAGTAGTAGTGGGGCAGTTGGGTTTGCAGCACAGTCGCAAGGCACTTCATGACAAGACATCAGACATATGATACAAACAAATAGTCACCGACAGACATAACATGTTGAACATACATCACACACTACAATACACTATACACTCTTGGGTATGACCCAAGTATTGGACGTCTATCTTATTGACTGATTTAAGGCTTTTATGGCTTGTGGTACAAAAGAGAATTTGGATCTGTTCTTGGTCAGAAGGGGTTGGCAGAAACGACGCATCGATGGCAGTAGTTTAAAATGAGACGCCAGGGGCAGTCACATACAATGTTATTGGCCTTTCTCACCAGTCTGTCTTTGCAAATGTGTTCAATGCTCGGTAGTGTTATACCAAGTAACTTGCTGGCAGTTGTAACTGTTTATCTGATTGTCTTTTTCTGTGACTCAGTGGCATTTCCGAACCAGCAGATAATACAGCGAGTTCTCATGTTGGTTTATTAACAATGAACGGTTTGAGGCTAGGGCTAAACCGTTATCGTGATATGAGACTACATATCGTCTTAGATTTTGAATATTGTAATATGGCATAAGTAGATTACTGGCATAACTAGTAGATTACTGGTTACCAATGCTGTTGCAGATCAGGACCAGGCTAGATTCAATCAACAAAGCTACAAGTCGTATGACCGGCTAGGCTCTGAAAAGACTGACAAACTTCTGCAGAGAGTTGGAATGCCCTATTGCCAGATTTTGAAAAATATTTTAAAGAAAAATCTGTGCTCTGACCTGATAAATCAGTATGTAGGACATATAGGGCTTTTCCCAATTCCCAGATGTGTACCTCCTCGACTCCTCTCCAGGCTTCTGACCCGGAAATAATTCTCTGTGCGTTGAAGGACGTCCCAATTCCTAAAATGCCCATTGAGGAGTGAGGACCGAGCGTCGAGGAGGCTCGGAGGAGAAGTCGAAATCGAGGATACACTGATGTATCCTCGCGGAAGACTTTTCACCCGCCGCATGTAAACAGCATAGAAGAGCGAGAGAGAGAGAGAGGGGGGGGGGGGGGGGGGGGGGGGGGGGGGTTGGTTAATCGTGGTTAATCTAACGTTACGGATTGGGGCCGGTCAGATCTTCGAAATTAACATTCTGATTAATAGCTGGTGGGTGAAATAATAATAATACACAGTTAACGAGGAAAATATGAATTAACGTTCTCTAAAAAGGTGAAGATAGCAGAGCTGCTGTCGGACAGACAGCTTCCTTTGTAAGATCGTCTGAGAGACGCTCGAGAAACAGCAATTTAACTTCATTAGGATTACTTCAGAATGTAAAGGTCTAGTTCTGTTCACTCTGTCCAGTTTATATAACTGCAGTTAGTTTTGCTGCTCAAATATCCGATGATATCGGTCGGCAGCAGTGGCATTTCTGCGCGCATGGAAACGTTTACACACAGCATCTCTAATCATTAAAGTAAATTGTTACAGAAAACACTTCTACATTAATACAATACATCATTTAAAAAGCAACGGAGCCTGCAGGGCAAGCCGAGGGCCAGTTAAACGTCCACGCGGGTCTCTAAATCTGAGAAAATTATTCATTCAGGTGGGTGGCAGGTGGTAGATGTTAAGCGTATTCGGATAAAGAGCAGATCCACGCAGATAGAGTGTGTTGGGTGTATATAATATATGCATAGCCTTTATATTTGTATAGTTATTTTCAAACAAACATTTGTAGTGTTTTACACTAAATATAAAGCCATACTGTGTATGTAGGCCATAGGCTATTATAAATACATAGGCCTAGGTTTGTGTATGTGTTACAAATACAAATACAAAAGTACGACCCCTGTACATTCTCATCCACGTTGTGAATTGAACTCAAAGTAAATATATAGAAGTGGTCATGAACACGTCTGCTCCTCTGACAGAGGTCATAAAATGCAGCGTATGACAGAACGATAAGACAGCTGATGCAGTGGTGCTGCTCGCCATATTTAACTGGCGTCGCTTTTAATGACGGCTCGGAGGCAGAGATGTCTCGTGTTTGTTAAATGGATGATGCCTCGACTCCTCTCTCCCCGCGGCTCTTCCTCGACTCCTCCGCTCCGATCTCCTGTGGGCGGGACTAAGACGCGAGGGGGGGGAAATCGAGGAAAGGAATCGAGGATGCACAAACCGGGAAATGGGAAAGGCCCTCAGAGTCATACAGTATAGGCTATTCAGCATAAAGTGAGTTCTGATAACAACATCACTACAGTCTCATGATCCTCTGGTATTTTACACACATTTTTGTTCCCTGAGGCATCATCATTTGGGAGCGATCATAAGCAAATACATCAGAGATGATATCACTCCTGATCCACCCTCCAAAAGCCCAGAAAGACTTTTAATATTGACTTGAAAGTATCTAGTATTGGCCATAATACAAAAAAGGTAAATGTGTCACTTCACTGTCCATATCAAAACAGCTTTTAAGAGTAACGAGTTTCCTCCAACTTTTATCAGAACAGGAAATGGGGTTATAAAGCATGATGGTGAGGTCAGCTCAGGCATGTATGGACCCTCTGTCTGGCTGTCAGCCTTTTTCTGCCATTGCCTTCAGACCATAACACTGCCTAATGTGACAATGTGCCAGAGTTTGTATTTTTTATGTGACCTGAAATAGTAAAATTTGCAGTCCTGGTGTCACATGGAGGATTTACTCAATTAGTACAGGCATAATGCTACATGACCCCACACAAATTGCAACAAAACTTCTTTCAACTGATCTGGTCTCATAAAATCTTCCTCAATAACCTAGGAGATCCAAGTGGTGGAAAGTATCGAAAAATACTGAAATTGGTGCATCAACATCCTCAAAAAGCAACGCTTGGTCAGGAGCCTTTTGCGTTTCTTACTGCCGCAAAAAGTCTCCATTAGCTTCATATTTAGTCACTTTTTGGCGCTCTGGGTTGGGACGTACGTTTAACTGGCGTGCGGCATAAGAACTGGAGAGTTAGGTTTAGGAAAAGATGGTGGGGGGGGGGGTTACAAAATGTACGTTTCAGTGACACACGGGACATGAACCCCGGTCTCCTGGGGGAAAGTCCTGTATTGTTTGACCCATCCACCCCCCCAACCAACCGCCTTACTCAGATTTTAGGTCTTTCCTACTACTCTCTACCGTTGTCTCTCTTAATACTACGTCATCTTACAGCGCCGCGGTGGAGCTGCTGCTCTGCCCGGTGCGTTCCATACAGACGCTGAAGGGGGATTTTGCATCGGTATCTGACGCTGAGAGACACTGACCAAATGTCAGTATTTTTACAAGTTGAGAGAGAGAACGGGTTGGTTGCACTCGGTTCTGTTTATAGGATATCGGTAGGAATAAATGCAGCATTAACTTCTGCCGTTAACCATTACATTTTCCCTACAGATTATTGTCTTTTATCTTAACCCAATGCTTTAGCTAGTCTCAAACTGAACCCTGACAATGACTTGTACTTTAGGGAACAAGATGATGACGCTGCAACATACCAAGTGAGCAAAAGCTAAGCAACTTTCTTTAAACAGATGACTGGATTTACTGAAGAGGGCCAGTTTGTGTGTTGTGTCACAGTAAACTCGACACATTAAAGATGACAACACTAAAACTATATTATAACAGTGATTGCATTAATAAAACTAGTGTACATTTTATTTAAAAAAAAAAAAACAACAACTACCGTACATACATTCAGCAAGAATAAGTATTCTCCCCTGGAACCAGTCAAGGACCCCTGAGAATCTGCGGTACCCTACTTGTTCGAGTTCGCTGGACCAACACAGTCCACAGGCTCAAAATTTAACAGCCAAAGAGATGTGAGGAAAACATCTAAAACTGCCACTTGGGACGAATAATTGAAACAATACACCATCCCGTTTTCTTATTCCAATGACAGGCAGGTAATCTAAATATAGTTCATGTTGAAAATACATTGACTGGGATCGTGCACAGTTCTGTGTTGCTAGAAAAGTGAAGCGCTGCATCTTAAGCAGTTCTCCATTTGAGAGGGAAGACGCCTTAAATCCTGTGGCTTCCGTATTGATAAACTGTTGAATGACAAAGTTTTATCTTCATCTGGGGCTAGATAAGGGACGTTTGCAGCCTCCTGCAGATAGCAACGCAGCCACTGAGGATGAAAGACATCCTTTGTTGCCAACCCAGATTCAGCGAGGGAAACTGTCAACAAAGCAGCGTTTACTGGCTTTCTGCAGCAGATAAAAAAAAGAAAGAAAAAAAGATTGTCATATGGCCGCCTGACTCGTCTGTGAGCTCATTGTGCTGTTGTGTGATGTGCAGAAGCTGATTTAATAGTGGTAAGAAACACATTTTACAGGCAGAGTGGGATAAGTGTACCGATTCAGTGGTGATATGCGTCAGTTAGACACCAGTATATCAGCTGATGTTGATGCTTTTGTGTAATTATCATTACACATGAAATCAATGTTTGTTAGCCTCTACGTCAGCAGTGTTTCTCAATTTCATTATGGTTGTTTCGCAAAAACCTGTTTATCTTTTTAAGGTATGTCTTTTATATATAATAAATATGTTTTTCTCATCTCCGATCTCATCTAACACACACATCACCCTATAATATTTTACCAAAAACTTCAAATGTTGTAGCATTGTGCTTGAAGAGCAGCATCTTTCTCCCAAGGCAATCCAGCGGATTTTTTTGTGGGATATTAAATCTAATCACTAAAGCTTAGATCGGGCCCAAAAACGTCAAGCCTGACCCTACCCTGTACGTTGTGTCAGAGCTCGGCCCGACACATTAACTGGAATTATGAGCCTGAGCCCGATTTAAACCCGACAACTGACGTTCTCAACTACAATTCCGAGTTGTTTGAACTACAGAAACCTGTTTAGAATTATCTTAATGAATAATGCAACAAGGACGAAGCATGTAACTGCCGTTGTTTGTTTATTCAGAATGGAATGGATCGCAAATGGATCCGAATGAAGAACTGTTTGCCTCACCCTCAGGGGTACGCTTGGAGAAGTAGCAAAAGAGGACATTGGAGGCCGACTATCATCTTTTCTGCCATGGCAAGCCTGCTTCATGTGTCTGTTCACCGTCAAAGTCCCCGTTTTGACGGCGTCGACAAAGCCAACACATATGTCGTCACCGCCAGCTGTCTTTACATCTTCAAGCTCCATGTTGCTCTTAAGCTACACAATACAGCACAGCAGGCCCGGTGTGATGCGTGCGAGTGGAGGAGACGCTGCGCATGACACATGTTGCATTTTGTAACTTTGTAGCCTAACTTGTGTAACTTTGTACACATTTTTTTACTTAGGCCTAAAAATATAGGCTATATAATATTTCTGATTATGGCAAAACCTTCTCCCCACCCAATTAAAAAAAAAACACAAATGCTTGATCAAGGGCCCGGCCCGAGGATAGTGGCGGGAAATATCGGCCCGACCCGACCCGACCCAGGCTCGGGCAGAGAATCTAAACTCTATTAAACACAGGGAACATTCCAACTTTTAGTAGTTGTAACTCTTGTTCCCCAAAAAGACTCCAAACTGCACTATTTGTTAGAACCGGGGATGGAAAACTCTGTCTAATAATAATAATAATAATAATAATAATAATAATAATAATAATAATACAGCCAGACAGTAGCTTAGCTTCAAGACAGGAAACTGGGAAAACAGTAATGCTGGCTGTGTCTGACGGTAACAAAATGTGCCCACCAGCACTTACAAAGCTTGCTTATTAACAAGTTATATCTCATTTATTTAATCCATATAAAAAACTAAGTGCTGGCCTAGGTCTTTGGATATTTCTGGGCTATTTCTATAAGACCATTGTATTTAACGTTGTGAAACGGAACTAAAGTTTAAGCAGTAGGCTGTGAATATGGGTCAATATAAGGCCAATACAGCGTTTTTTTGGGTGAGGACAGTCTGGAATGTGGCAATGATTTATTTAGCTCAAAATGATACTGACTGCACCTTTATTATCCACAGTGGTATGCCTATATGCACCCAAATACACACACTGTCCCCTGTGAAACTATTGGAACAGCGATTATTTTTTTATATTTATTTTTGCTGTGCACTGAAAACATTTGGGTTTGACATCAAAAGTAGAACATGAGAAAAGAAGATCAGCATTCCAGCTTTTATTTCTAGATATCTGTTACATAACTTAGCACCTTTTGTAACGGAAAACCAACATTTTAGGTGAGAAAAAGTATAGGAACAGATAGACTTAAACTAGATTTCTGAATAATACCCAATATGTAGTTGCAGAGTCTTTGCTTGCAAAAACTGCGTCAAACTTTCTTCTGTTGTAATGCTTTTCCAAGTTTTCACCACAGCCTGTTTTTTTTCCGCATGCCTAGGATTAAAGTCTGGATATTGACTTGGCCATTTTAAAAAACTTCCCCCTTTCCCCCTGATGAACTCCTTGGTTGTTTTGGCAGTGTGTTTTAGGTCTTGTTTCCTTTTTTCAAAACTCCCGATCAGTTTGGATGCATTTCTTTTTAAACTGGCAGACAAAATCTTCCTGTAGACATTGTGCCACAATGTGTCAAGCCCAAGCCATGACATTACCTCCACCGTGTTTCCCAGCTGAGTTTGTGTGTTTGGGATCATGAGCAGATCCTTTCTTTCTCCACACAGCCTTTCCATCACGTTGGTAATGGTTCACTCTTTGTCAAATCAGTCCATTAAATTTCATTCCAGAACATGTGGGCCTCATCTACTTTTTGGCTAATTCCAATCTGGCCTTCCTATTATTACTGCTGATGTACTTTTGTTCCCAAAGTCTTCTGCCAATGGTGGCTTGTGATAGCTTTAGTCCTGCCCTGTGGGGTTGGGTGTCGTTTGGATTTCAACTATTCTGATTCCAATCCTGATTCTTCAGTTTTAATTCTGATTCTTGGAGGGGTGGAGTTTAAAAACGGGTCACATGCATATTTCACAGATGAGAGGTACATTTTTTATTTTTATTCAATGGTGATTTACAGTTTTACCGGGCTGTTTCAACGTAAAATAAAGCCACACTACAGTGTTGCTTACTGCTCTCCATGGCTGTAACACAACAAGCGCCAGGAAGTACGGTGGTCGCTACGGAAACCAAAACTTGAGTGTTGAAAATTTGGAACCGATGATGGGATTCAAAACCAAAATTTTACAAATGATTCCAATAAAAAAAAAAAAAACGATTCCATTGGAATCATTACTTTTGAAACGATTCCAAGTTGGAAGCGGTTCTCGATGCCGATCCTTGTTGCTGGTGGTCTTTTTTTTTAATACGTTGTTGGTGATGTCACTGGCAGTTGTTTGTGTTTTCATTTTTATTTTACAGCTCTCACAATGTTTCTGTCATCAACTGCTGATGTTTTCCTTGGTCCACCGGTTCGGCGTCTGATGCTCAGTACACCAGTGGATTATTTCTTCTTCTTCAGGACATACCAAATAGTACTGCCTATGACCAATGTCTGTGCAATGGCTCTGATTGATTTTCCATCTTCTCTCAGCTTTAAAATCACTTTCATCAGAGTTCACCCATGGGCAGCTCTCTGGCCTTGTGTTGGTTAGGGATATTTGCCTGACAACCGATAAAGTTAACAAATTAAAAAGTGTTCTACTTTGGCTCGGCTACAGCTCGGTTTCACTCACCACTGACTTAATGTCCCGCCCACAATTAGCCTCGCTGTTCCAGTAGTTTCGGAGGTGGGGGGGAAGGGGTCTGTACATCATGTTTGATTTAACCAGCTGCTTGATTAGCAGTCCATTTATTCAGTATTCTGCAGTCATGTCAGCATGTGTTGCAGTGCTGATTAAATATTCAGACTTTGGCATTTTTCTGTATTGTGTTTGGCACATTGCTACACAGTGCAGCCGTCCGGGGCCACCAACACACATCATCAATGTTTATGCTTGTTGCTTTGATTTAAATTAGGTTTGACTGAGGAGACAGAGTGTGCTGCCGCCATCATTCAAGGGTGATTAGATGCTTTAATATAGGCACCAGCTGCTGCACACCATTTAATCACCAGTATCAACATGAGAGCCTCCAGCTCTGTAAAAGCTACCCGACGCCTACAGGAGTCTCCCTGCACTCACTGCCCCTCACTCACTTTCTGTGCAGAATAGCCTCATAATTGTCTAAATCGCAATATTTTGACGTAACTGCGCTTTATTTGTTTAACCACAATTTACTGCTAACATTAGCTAAGGTCTTAAGGGGTATGGCTGTTGATGGTCATTGTTGATTTTGCATACTTCCCAGAGAGGGAGAGAGAGAGATAGGCTGAACTAGGCTTTAGCATCTGTGTTTAGGCGCCTGCAATAAGAGATGTCCCGATCAGCTTTTTGGACCACCCCAATCAGATCCGATATTTTAATTATTGAACATCTGCCGATACTGAGTCCTGATCCGATAATTGTATTAGCTCAGATAATAGAGCTGCATAAGCATAATACATTTAACCTAGTGCAGCAAGTGAGTCTTTTCTCTCAACACCAGAACAGTTCTCTTTAGGATCCCAGCAAACCCCCAACCAAAAAATAAACAGTTTTAAGTTCCCCGCTGGACAACGAAAACTAGATTTGTGATTATCTATCTATCTATCTATCTATCTATCTATCTATCTATCTATCTATATCTATATCTATATCTATATCTATATCTATATATATATATATATATATATATATATATATAGTTGGGACAGTACGTAAGTAAGTTGGGACAGTATGGAAAACAAATAAAAAAGGAAAGTGATTTCTAAATGTACTTTGACTTGTATTTCATTGCAGACAATACAACCGCACATCATTTAATGTGTTCCTCTTGATTTGTATTGTTTGTTTTTTTCAAATAAACAAAATTCCTATTTTGGTTCTTGCAACACATTTCAAAAAATGTTGGAACAGTAAAGCATTTACCACTTTGTAATGTTGCCATTCCTTTTCACAACACTTACAAGACATTTAGGGACTGAAGACACCAAGTGATTAAGTGTTTCAGGTGTAATTTTGTCCCATTCTTGCTGCAAACAAGTCTTATGGTGGGCAACAGTGCGGGGCCTTTGTTGTCGCATTTTGCGCTTCAAAATGCGCCACACATTCTCTATTGGAGACAGGTCGGGACTGCAGGTAGGCCAATCAAGTACCCGTATCCTCTTCCTCCGCAGCCAGGACTTTGTAATGTGTGCAGAATGTGGTTTTGCATTATCTTGTTGAAATATGCATGGACGTCCCTGGAAAAGATGTCTTCTTGAAGGCAGCATATTGTGCTCCAAAATCTCTATGTACTTTTCAGCATTAATGGTGCCATCACAGAAGTGCAAGTTACCTTTGCCAAGGGCACTGACACAACCCCATACCATGACAGACCCTGGCTTTGGACTTGTTGCTGGTAACAGTCTGGATGATCCTTTTCTTCTTGGCATGGCGTCCATTTCTCCCAAAAAATGCCTGAAATACTGATTCATCTGACCACAGTACACGTTTCCACTGTGTGATGGTCCATCCCAGATGCCTCCGAGCCCAGAGAAGTCGACGGCGCTTCTGGATACTGTTAACATAGGGCTTCCTTTTGGCACAGTGCAGTTTTAACTGGCATTTGTGGCTGTAACTACGTATTGTGGTACTTGACAAAGGTTTGCCAAAGTAGTCCTGAGCCCATGTGGTGATATCGCTTATAGATGAATGATGATTCTTGATGCAGTGCCGCCTGAGGAATCTGAGATCACGGTTGTTCAGCTTTTATACCAAATCATAATTACAATCACCTGTTGACATCACCTGTTTCAAATCACATCATTATTTAACCAATTTACCTGATTACTAGCCCTAAATTGCTCTTGTCCCAACCTTTTTTGGAATGTGTTGCAGGTCTGAATGACAGGAAAGGATGTATATTTACAAATGAAATTAAGTTTACCAGCCAAAACATGAAATATTTTGTGTTCACATCGTCTGCAATGAAATACAAGTCAAAGTACATTTAGATATATATATATATATATATAGATATATATATATATATATATATATATATATATATATATATATAAAAAATCACAGAAGAAGTGTGGAGCACTGGAGTAATCCGCTTCTGTAAAAAAAACGGGTTTGAAAGGTTCAGCATCCAGGTGGTCTGGCGGTGCGTCTGTGGCGCAGGGCGGGTGTGATTAAAGGCGGTGATCACTACAAGCTGATGTAAATGAGTAAGTCAAGCGGGGTGAATGCCGATCCCCGATCAGTTAGAAAATGCGAAAATCGGCTCCAATCAGATAATGTGATCGAGACATCCCTTCCTGCAATATCTTTGTTTAGACTGAAGATCTAAACAAAGCAAAACGCCTCCAGCATGAGCGTAAATACACCTTCAGGAAGACAGGAACACACAAACTCAAACTGTTGTTGCAAAGTAGCCACTGCCATTTAGACTGACTTTTACTGTACCAGCACTATGTGCAGGTCAATACAAGAAAACATGTGGTGGTGATCACAATTCTCTCTCTCTCTCTCTCTCTCTCTCTCTCTCTCTCTCTCTCTCTCTCTCTCTCTCTCTCTCTCTCTCTCTCTCTCTCTCTCTCTCTCTCTCTCTCTCTCTCTCTCTCTCTCTCTCTCTCTCTCTCTCTCTCTCTCTCTCTCTCTCTCTCTCTCTCTCTCTCTCTCTCTCTCTCTCTCTCTCTCTCTCTCTCTCTCTCTCTCTCTCTCTCTCTCTCTCTCTCTCTCTCTCTCTCTCTCTCTCTCTCTCTCTCTCAAACTGAAGTGATGGCGCTAGATTAAAACTTTATCAGGTCACATATAGTAGTCTAAACTTCCAAGGTCAAACCAATGCGGTTGTTTTCATGGGGCAGACAGCAGGCAGTCTACTGTATTTTGTAAATACTCAGATCATTATGTCATTTTAATGAGATATTTTCTAAAAGATGGTAATGTTTTCAACATTATGTTGTTCCTGGCAGAGTGGGGAAGCCCTATTTAGAAAATTACACATTAAAAATATAAAAGTCCTGCAGCAAATTGGCAGACATGGGGGACTCGAGTCACATGACTTGACTCGAGTTAGACTCGAGTCGCAAATTTTAGGACTTGAGACTTGCTTGATAAACATTCATAAAAGACTCGACTTGACTTTGACTTGACATTCATGACTTGAGACTTGACTTAGACTTGAGTCAAATGACTTGAAATGACTTGATTTTCTGTTTAATAAATATATATTTTCCCCCTCTGATATTGAGGAGGAGTTAACGTTACGATTTTAGTGCTGTTGCATGCGCGGCGCCCGTTGTTATGGTGACGCGCCACACGGCGGCAGACCTGCTGTAAACGAGACTGGCTACGGCTGTTACTTAACGTCATGGATTCTTCTACACCGAAGATAATAAAGTTTGGCTATAAGGATTACACGTCTGACCAGGCAAAGAAGAAACGAACGGCAGTTTGCAAGGTCTGCAGTACAAAAAAATCCGACGTCAACCACCACCGCGGCGAATTTAATCAGACACTTCAAATCGGGAAAGATTCAGGTTCCAGTCCCCATATTCAGCTGAACCACTATTTGGACGCTTGTGATGAACAGAACTCCCTTCAGTTTTGGGCCATGAATAAGCACACCCTCCCCTCTTTGTTCAAGGTGGCGGTAAGAGCGAATACAGCTAGGCACACTGTATAGGCCTACATACACACAACAAACTGCTCTCTCTCTCTCTCTCTCTCTCTCACACACACACACACATGCAGACACACACGCAGTTGTGCAGATGAAGTATGTGAATGAAGCTAGGCACACATACACATACACACACTGCACTCACACACACCACATGCACACATTCACTCACCAATATTAATAACTTTTCATTCACTCTCTCTCTCAAACACGCACACATTCACTCACAAATACACTGACAAATATTAACATATAGCCTACTATTCAATCTCTCCAAATTATGCAAAGGTGGTGGGATTCAGCTACTCTTAAAGAATGTTTTTTTCAAGAGAAGGAAAGGTTAAATGTGTTTCTTTCCCATAAAAGTGAGGCATGTTTGAAGAATATTATTTGACTTAGAAACCATTATACTTGAATTGTTTGAATGAATTTCATGATTTGATGTCATGTTTGAGGCATATTGATATTTTTGTTGGCCTAATATCAGTTTTAGGCTGTGCTTTTTTAAATCTGTATACATTTAAACTGTTCAGATATATGTGGCTTGGACGCAATGTCTTTTGAATATTGAGTAGGAAAAAATGCAAATAAAACTCCAGCAGTTATAACCACTGTCTTTAGCTTGTTTAAAAATGGAAACTTTTGTATGACTTGACTTGACTTGCTTGACCAAAGCTATGACTTGACTTGACTTGCTTGATTGTCACACAAAATGACTTGGACTTGCTTGAGACTTGAAGGTTAAGACTTGAGACTTGCTTGTGACTTGCCCATGTGTGACTTACTCCCATCTCTGCAAATTGGTAGCATCTGATGTCTCATTTCTCCGGATGTCCCTCTTTTCGGCTGGATGTCCGTCCCCTTCCTCATCCTTTGTGTTGGCGTTCTAAACTCTGGTGGATTTCTGAGGACTATGATTAACTGCTCCTCAGATCTCTGCAGGGTAAATCCAGACAGCTAGCTAGACTATCTGTCCAATCTGAGTTTTCTGTTGTACAACTAAAACTACTTTTGAAAGTACACGTTCCACCAAAACAAATTCCTTCCTGAGACTATTTTGCAGAGGCACCGTGGCTCCATCCGGTGCTTAGCACCGCCTAAGACAATTGTGATTGGTTTGAAGAAATGCCAATAAACCAGAGAACATTTTTCTCCCATCCAGGAATGCTGGGTGGACTAGCCAGACTCTCCTCCGCAGCGCTGTGGAGGAAGGTCTGGCAAAGCGAGACTAGTCTAACCTTAACCAACAGACTGCAATCCACCAACCACAACACTTATGTTCCCATGTCACGTCTTCCATTTCTGGCCCTCCTAAAAATGTCATGCTCCCTCTAAGGGCCTTCACGGGATAAAGATGGGTGTGAGATGCTTTGGCAAAACACATTTACACATAGCCAAGCTTTCAGAAAAGCAGGTCCACAGACTTACACAAAATACCCCACACACACACATACACCGTGATCAAACCATAACCCCTTTTTTCTTTTGGTCTGGTGAAAACAGGGACAGAACAATATTCTGTCAAAAAGAAAAGCTGTTATTTGACCGCGAAGGTCAGAAAGCACCATTTTATTTCTCCTCTCTCCTCCCACACACAGGCCATTCATTAAAGGCAATGTTTACCTTGACATTTAAGGCTGACATCAATTATTTGGGCTCGGTGCAAGAGACAAGCAGTGATGGAAAATAACACAAAGAACGTCTGGATTCTGCCCTGCTATGAAGTGATGTGTTCATCAGTTTTGGTCAGTCAATCTGTCCAACACCTTGGACATTGCTTATGTGAGATGTGTATGTATGACATATCAAAAATTGCAATGCCTAAATGTCATGCTTTATTACTGAATAAATGGAACATTGTTGGCTCTTAACTTCATTACACATCAGACCAGCAGGAGTACACTACAAAAAGATCCTTTGTCATTGCCTTTAAAAAAAAACAAAAAAAAACAAGGGTCATCATGGTGGCCTTGGGGTTTAAGATGCTGACAACATAACCGCAATGTCCCAGTTTATGTCCGGTCGGGGACTTGTTGCATGTCATCCCCCATCTCTCCCTCCTCATTTCCTGTCAACTCTCTACTGTCAACTACATTATATAAGCAACATTTCTGAAAAAAATACTTTAAGGTTTGGGAAAGATAAATAAAAAAAAATAAAAAAAACTGTTTGGTTAAAGTTGCACCAATCGATATTTCTATATGAACACTACATCAACAGACGATGTGTAGGAGCGACCATTACTGCATGTTGTCCCCCCCCCCTTTCTCTGCCCTTTCTTCTCTTCAAGCTGTCCTGTTGATTAAAGGCCATTAAAACACCAAAAAATAATCTTTAAAAAAAAGATGACGTGTAATATAAAAGGGGTTGCTTGTAGGGACAATCCTGCAAAGAATGCAAACTCTACTAATCCCCTCTGCTCTTTGGAGCATTTTGGCACCTTTCAGTAGACTGGGTAAACCCCGCCTGATCTGCCGGCAGTTTGATTTCTCCCTGCAGCTCAGGCTAAAAACCTGTATGTTTATCTATCCTGCTTCTGTAACAATATTGCGGGAACCAATCACAAACTGGCTTATCCACCTAGCGCGCTATTGGCGGGTTTAACACGATGACGATAGAGAAGCGACCAAGCAGCTTTTTGTTTACATTCAACAAGCCGGCCACAGAACCAAGCGTAGCAACCCGTTGATGCCGCTGTCGCTGCTACGTCACCCGGATCGTTGGTCTGATTGGTTGAAGGACTATCCAACTGCGTAGAGTCATTTGAACTATGCCCGTTGGTCCCGCCTCTTGTGCAGTAGAAAATACAGAGCACACTCCCCAGACTAATGTTCAATCTTAAAAGACTGAGCTTGGTCTCCTTTCAGCTCATTTTTCAGCCTACAACTTCACTGCGTAGCTCAGTCTCATCACCTCATCAATACTTGTTTCCAGCAGCAGGCAGCTGTTTTTAGTAAAAAAGCTCTGATAAACCTACCGTACACTACCTGCTAACACCAAAAAGCAGACCAAGTTGCGACCAGCTGCTGAAAATAGTGAAGCATTTAGCAGCTAAGGTGAAAGATATGTTGTCAGGAGTTGGTAGAGACCAAAAACAGAGCCGAAAGAGAGTGAATATTGGACATACATTCATCAGGTGACCAAAAACATGACTTCAAACTAATTTTTTATGTTGCCCTGTGTCTGCTCAATGTGTACATGGACAATGGTTTTCCATATCAACTTCATAAGGTGATAACATGTAAATGTGGGTCAAATAACAACAACAACAACAACAATTAATGCAGGTTTAAGTTTGTAGTCATAGTAAAAGAAAAACTACTTTGTTTATGTTAGAGCAGTGTTATCGCTAGAAAATATTGGTGCCGGTCATGTGACCTGTAAAGTTTCATTTTACCAGTCAAATGGAAAAAGTCCAAGAACAACTGATAGGCAGGCTATATAAAGAATAATATCATCAAGGTATGTAGATTTATACTATTTTTATTGAAATGTAGGCTACTTGCTACAGGCAGAGAGGGCAAAAGAATTAAATCCATATACATAACATTGTGCCAATCTGAATTAAAATAGGCCTATTTTTCATTTGCTATCCTGAGGAAATAAAACAATACAAACTACAGTACAAACAAACCGGCTCATAAAATTATAGAGTGCCGACTTGGATCAAAATAATTGTAAACGAGTGTCTTTCTGCAACTCGCAATGCACATGATCCTTAATAAGCACCTCGCAGGCTGTTTAGAAAGTCAAGCCTCCGTAACGACGGAGAGCTGTCTGAAGTTTGTGACGTTAATGAGAGGGGCTGTAGCTGGCGCCGACTCGTCCTCGCTGGCATTTTCTTGGTTTCATTTTCCTTAGACCGGCTGCTGCTTGGTGTTAAAGGGCCATATTTTAACGATCTAAGCGCACCGCATGAAGCGCCTGTCGCAGGTGCCTTTAGGGCGTGCAAGAATCAACTTTTGCTAGTTTAACGGCAGAAAAAAAGGGTCCGTGCGTCAGGCGCATGGTTCAAAAGGGTTGCACTTCCTGTTTATATTAATCATAGGTGTGTTTTGGGCATAACGTGCAATAAACCAATCAGTGTCATCTCCCATTCCCTTTAAAAGCCAGGCGCGTTTGGACCTTGGCGCATTGCTATTATGATGGAGGATTTGCTGAGCAGGAAGGAGAGATTTACCCACTAAATCCACAACATAACCGTCTGATTCACAGTTATATCCCATTCCATTACCCTTCTTATTGCTCATTTGCAGAGATCAACTTCCTCCATCACTTTTTCTGGTGCACAGTCAGGGCCCATTTCCTGCCTGCACACACACCAACAACACAGACCCTCGGAGCATATGGGGGAGCTCTACAGCCTTCAACATGATGGATGTGACATCACATTCAACACCATCATCGCTGCATGCTCCACGACAGAGGCACAACAGGCCGTCTCCTCATCTCCATTTGCATTTTAATATCTCAGCAATATTTAAACCATTAGGTTCCCTCCAGGACCGATTAGCAGAGGGTTAATTAAAGACGCGATTAGACCGCTCCAAATTTATAATGAGATGCTTTCCCTGCCCCCTGTGCTAACACTCAGGGCCTCCTGCTGACCACGATGGCTGAGAGAACTCATTTTTAAACATACTCAATACTACATCTCCCAGAATTAGCCTACCTCTTCGGGACCCAGAGGCTGGTGTGAGTGATGGAAGAAGAAGCCTTGCTAATTTGCACAGATAGGCTAGCGCTAATCCTCGGATACAGTGGAAGGAAAAGTTATGCCGAGTAAAATTAAATTGAGTCCTCAATATGGACTCCTCCAGAGGGAAGTGAGAGCCTAGTGAGCACACGGAGGGTTAACAAGTCTTTCAGCTCGCTTTCAGCTCAGCCATCATCCTCAGATTGGGAACATTTCTGACCCCGAGCCGCGCAGATTAGCCAGCAGCTGTCACAAATCAGATTGGCAGAGCCAAGTAAACATGTCCAATGGCGACAACTTGAACTGTGACAATGAGTCGGTCAGGATTAGCCACTATGGTGGGAGTCATATGGAGGCAAACACATGCACAGCACTCAAAGTTAATGAGTTCACTGAAGCTAAAAGGCTATACGCTAAAATTGGGCTCATGGAATGGGACAGCAGATCGTCTCGTGTATATTTTTAACTTCCTCTGAGTCTATTCATTTCTTTATTTCTAAATCCCTAATCTTATCCCTCACCATTATGATCCTGACCTCAGCTGTAGACCGTAGAAAAGCATGGATGTAATGTCTGTGACGGACGTTTTGGAGCTTTGGTTCACCACTCCTTTGTAGCTTTGTCAGTTACCAGAGCCAGAACATTCAAAGTAGGTCAATGGGAAGAGAGGCTAGTTTGAGTTGAGTTGGGACAAGCAGCAACCACCATGACCTAATGTAACAGGAGAAATGTCAATCATGTAAAAATGTCCCAAAAGCCAAGGCCCAATGGTGCATTCTGGCAGTCTTTGTCAAGACAAAGTTTCCAATAGCAGGGTTTGCCACGGTCTGTTTTTATACTAACACAACAGTAAGAGTAGTTTTAATGCAACTTACTTTTCACTCTTTAGCCAATGCATTATTTCTTCAGGTCACCAGTTTTGCATTCAGTGCCCTGTGTTTATAATTTTTTTTTCTCAACATTTAAAGAGATGGATGCTTCTGTTATTAAATAGCACAGCAGTAGAATAACAGATGGACAGCTTCTAGTGGAAGATTCAGATGAGGCGAAACATCTCTGGGCTCTTCAAAATGTTCTCTTCCTCCAGTTTTCATTTTTATAATGCAAATTTTCCAGTGTTTGGTGGTCATTAAACTAGGCATAGACACTAATGTAGTCTAGAGGAAATAAACTAATCTGTTTCTTAATGGGACTGTACGTTACAGCAGCCAGAAATGTGTGAATTAGGGCGCTTTTACACCTATAGTTCGATGGACTCTCTCAATCCCATTTTTCGTTTGGTTCGGTTTGCTTTCACATTGCACTTTGTCAAACGCACCAAACACTGCAAACACACATCATGCGATCAAGACGGTCGCTTGTTTATTGGACAGAATATCCGAAACGCGCTGACACTTCTGGTCTCAAAAATAATGGAGCAACGACAACATTTATAACGTCTTGGGTTTTCTGGTTCTGCTTTAGACAAACGATGAGCAGCTGACAGACAGCGAGTGAATGAGAGTGAGAGATGATGATGTCACACAGACGACCAGCGATGTGTGCTCAGAACAGCTTATGGATCTGAAAGTGATCATCCCTTTAATCACTGTAAATTGTGTGCAAGGTTGAAATTGCAAGCTAGTAAATGCTCTGTTTTTGGTCCACTTCCTGTATTTGGTTCAGATCGCATTCTCACCTGAAGTGGACCGAACTCTAGTTCACTTGGAAGAGAACCTAGACCCCGGGTTTCAAACGGACCAAAGTTTGTTTGATCCGCACCAGAGTTGTGATGAGCTTTCACACCATCCCAAACCAACCGGACTATCAGACCAAACACTCCAGGGTTGGTTTCAAACAGACCAAACAAGGCAGGTGTGAAAGCAACCTTACTCATGAGTAGTAACTCACTACTTAAGTATTCTTTTCAGTTGATGTCATCTTTCTTTTAGTTATTTTTGATGACTACTTTTACTTTAACTTGAGAACTTGCTACAATACAGGGGAACTTCACCGATTTTGCACATCCGTTTACAGATGTTGGGGAGTACTACTGAATATGTGAAAACATTGTATAAAGTCTTTGGTGTCTCTATAGGGATGTCGGAGTTCTGATAAAAGTCTTCAAGTGATGTTGGTTGGGTGTGAAGACGACAAGTTTAAAAATGAAAACTATCTGAAGGTATGGAGTTAGAAAGAAGGGATCTTACCAGACGTCTGTGACCCGCTGCTCATCTCTGCTGCAGGCTACAGGCTACATTAGCTACAACTAGCATTGCAAACCACGATCTCACACCCTGTGGTGGGAAAGTTGCATTGTGGGTAAGTGATGAGGAGAAAGAACGTATGCAATAAAAGATATCTCTGGTAAAAAGCATCTCTGGTTCTGCTGCATCGATTTTGATTCTTTAAAAAACAAACGCTGTCCTTCATGAGTCTGTTTTTAATGAGTTTTCATGAGTTTTTAAAAGGGTCTCTGTGGAGTTTGCAGCTTCAATGATTGAGAATGAGAGTTTTAGTGCTCCACAGTGGATGGAATGTAAGGTAATAACCATTATTTACTAATCTGTGCGTCCTAATTAATTATTTGTGTGCACACATTGACAGAATTGTTTTTCTACAGTTGTTACTCCAGATCAATACTAAGCGTATTAATTAGATTGGGTATCAGCCAGGATGTGACCAAAGCACATCAAACTGTTTCTTTGTTAGTGTCTTTACAAAATGTAGTGTTTCTGCAGTCACTCAGTTTATAGTGCTGCACCAATCCCTGGCCTTATGTCACCTTACATACCAAAATGATTCCAATGAGACTTAGACTTCTCTTAGACATAGTGAGGCTTAAACATAGATAACACCACTTTGGGTCGCCGACCGGAAGCCGCAGTTCACACATCCTGTCTGATGTGGTCAGGTGCACCCAAAGTCTAAGCAGCTGTGTTTCGTATCGGATTGCCTACTAGGCCTGCACGATTCAGAGGAAAATATGAATCACAATTTTTTTTAGCTTAGAATTGATATCACGATTCTCTGCCACGATTCTTTTTCTCACGAAGTGTAATGTTTATTGCACACATGAACCATGACAAAACAAAACAAATTGGCAGTACCAAACAGATTTCTTTGGCACCTATAGCACATTGTACATCACCACAAGCCTGTAAACATTATTCATTCAATGAATAAAGAAAATAAAGTACATACTGGCCATTTAAGTACAGTAGGCTACCAAAAATAGTGACATATAACACATTGAACTAAATATGGCCCTCTATCTGAACTAAATATGGCCCTGATACAGGCTCTATCTGAACTAAATATGGCCCTGATACAGGCTCTATCTGAACTAAATATGGCCCTGATACAGGCTCTATCTGAACTAAATATGGCCCTGATACAGGCTCTATCTGAACTAAATATGGCCCTGATACAGGCTCTATCTGAACTCCTTGAACATGTCTTATATATGTTAAATATGTTAATGTCAATGTCAAATGCTTTCAATAAATTACTTGGAGAAAATTAAAAATAAAAAAGAAATCAAAGTCATTTAAAAATTAAATCGTGAATAGGGGCGAATCAAGATTGCGATTTTATAACGATTTACCGTGCAGGCCTATAGCCTACAAATGCTGAATCCATGAATTTAAATGTGAAAGCAGTGCAAAATAAACAGTTAAATCTAATTTGATCCACTGTAAATCTGAACTAGCTCTTGGCCAAGTTTCTGTACACATAAAAGGACTCTGGTGTCAATGTACTTTCACAGAAATAGACAACACAAAGCTAAACAAATAAAGTACACACACACACACACACACACACACACACACACACACACCAATTCAATTTGTATTTTCATTTATTGCGATTCGGTAGTATTGAAAATTGCGATTTTCTTTTAGTTCTTATTACCAATATATTTAATATTTAAATATAGGTGAATCATTGGTAAAAAAAAAAAAAAAAAAAAAAAAAAAAAGAAAACAGACAAGGTGCTGCAAGGTTAAGATGGTATGGTCCACTATAGGGGTGTCTGAAATCGTGTGGAAACATATATTTACAGGTAAGAAGGAGACGCATGTTTTTGCCCCCGTGAAGAGTGACATATCACGTGCATAACCCCCCAAAATTCATTATGTATTTAATTCATAGAGCATAGGCGTAGGCGTCATGGTTGACCTCACTGTTTCGGTGATTATGCCCAACTACAAGAAGAGAATATTCTGGAAAAACAAGAATACATGAAACAAAATACAGACTACTGGCAGGTTCAGAATAAAAACATCCAAACCACATGTTAGTGGACCCCTGTTGCTAACACTTGGTAACACGAACACACAGAAAGAACATACATGCATATATAGTGGTAGCTAACTAGCTAGCTAGCTTGGTTAAATCTAATTGTAGTCTTGCAATGTGTCACCCTGCAAGATCCCCAGTCTTTACAGATTATGACATCAGTCTTTAACGTTAGATGTGAGATGGTGTCAGTCTTTTCAAAGTCTGTCCAAAGTCTTCTGGTCTATGGTAGGCATTACTGCAACAACATCACAGTATGGTATATTAAGAACAGAGCGTTTTACCTGATTCCATATGCACGTTCACTGCTGACTCCCAACACACATGCACTGCAATACTTGGAATTCATTTCAGAGGTGTAAATGTGATGAGTGATCACATATCCTACACACTAACTTAACTCCACTAGACATTCAACACTGTGCTATATTCAGGTGATCACTACCTCTAAGCAAGTACAGGAGTCAGAGGTTGCTGCTGCAAGCACAGAGCTCCCTCATGCCTGCTGGATGATACTTTCTCCTGCACTGTAATGCTGCTATACGATCAATCAGACACTGATTGTCTCTCTATAGGCCTGATGGAAGAGAGCCAGGTATCAGCTGAATGCTATGGAGGCTGGCTCAGGATCAAGCATGCAGTTTAGGCATACACCATATACAAGCAACAGCGTCCAGCTTGAGTCTGTTTTATGTGGGGGAAAAATGAAAATGCTTCAAGTTTTTTAATTGTAATAAGCTTTAAAAAAGAAATAAAAAATAATCAGACACAGCTAGGGCAAATATTTCCCTCTGTCACCACTGTTCCCCTGACCAAGTCGAGACAATCTCATTCTGACTCAATACTTAGGTATCACTTTTCTACTACAGCTGGCATTTTTTGAAACAGAAGTAACAGATAGCGTGTAAAGAGGCTTATGTTAGAAGCCCAGTGTAGGGAAATGTGTGAATTCCTGGCTGTGATTACTGCCAGACAACTCTCGGAGCAATCCTCGGTACGCTAGTCAGAGCGTGACCTCACGCAAACATACTTCCCAGGAGTATGAAAGGCGCGAATAAACTTAATAAATAAATAAAAATGTGAAATGAATAAGACACCCAGTGTTTTTCTGCTGTGCTTTTCTCCTACTGTAACGTACGGCTGTAGCTTGTTGTAATCCTCTGCTAGGTAACCGGCTCACGTCGCGCCACCCTCCTGATTTTTTTGTGTCTGAGATATGACAGAGACAATGAGTGTCTGACAATGACAATAGCTATCTGATATGTATTGTGTCCGCAATTACAGAGTGCGCAGAGGCTGCCTGTCCTTCAGCAGAGACAAGAGTGCCATGTTTCTGGTGCTGCTGGGGATCCTCCACAATGCAATCACACCAAAGGACCTTTGTTTGTCTTAGAAATCTCGCAGGTTCACATGCAGCTCTGATGCTGAGGAATCATCGAGCAAAAGGTCGTCAAAAGGTTGAACCTGAAAATGAACTAATCCTGTCTGAAAGCCATTCCTAAATCATCGCCTTTCATTTCTAATCCTCATGCCGTTTACTGTATCTATCTCTTATCGTGATTCCATGTGACCTTTGACCCTGGCTTTCTTCTGGAGGATGCAGCCAGAAGACACAAGCTGATGGTCTGATAATGTGGGCAGACTGGATGTCCAAATTAGAGAAGGGGATATCGGACGGTAACATTCCACAGCAAGGTCAACTGATCCGAGACATGGGTCATAAACACTGTTATCCCGAGTGTAGGGACGAGTCTATGACCGCCACAATGTGCTCCTTGTTGCACGTTGAACTGCTTCCAACCCACCTTGCCCTAATCAATATCGACGGCGCTTCATTTCCAGGATTGCTCTGGTGCCACCGGAAGTTCGGCCAGATGTCCGTCACCTTCCTCTTTCTTTGTGTTGGTGTTCTAAACTCTGGTGGAATTATGAGGACTATAGTTAACTGCTGTTAGCTGCTTGAACGTACACGTTTCACCAAAACAATTTCCTTCACGAGGCTATTTTGCAGAGGCACCGTATCTCCGTCCGGCCGCCCAAGATGATTGTGATTGGTTTAAAATCAATGCCAATAAACCAGAGCACATTTTTCTCCCATCCAGGAATGCTGTGTGGACTAGCCAGACCTTCCTCCGCAGCGCTGTGGACATTGGTCTGCCAATGCGAGACTAACCTCGACCCGTCACACTCTTTCATCGGAGGTCTTTTATCTCTGCTGATTTACAGGTTGATAGGTGCTAATGCTTTTTCTCCTCCTCCACCGTCATCTCTGGTGCTCTCTGGCTCAAGGTTTTATTGATTTCATGTCAAGCTTTGCATCCACAACCACGTAGGACATGAAAGCTAATGGATCTTCACCGCGACAACCAGAGAGTGCTTTAATCAACAGCTTTTCCACTGTCATTTCAGGGAACGTTATCAACGTGCCATACAGATTAGAATTTTCAAAGCCGCCAAAATAAGCGTTGGTAATTGAACTTCAACCAGACAAAAATCAATTGAAAGGGGCTCTATCTTCACGGGTTTGCCCTCTATGCATGCTAATTTTCTATTGAGAAACACTTCAGCCAATAGCCAGTCACCTTTCTGCCCTTGCTCTTAGAAAAGGAGGGATGTTGTAAACCAAAGTGAAATACACTGTACAAGGAAGGAAATCTGCATATGCATTCCCCTCACCGTAAACAGGCAATATGAAAACAGACACAACATATGCTGATAGCATTTCAAAATTATTCAGGGCTTTATGGTCTGAGAGATGTTTGCTAAATGTGATCCAATCTGTCATTCACCCTGCGAGGCAGTCTCACAAGGGAAAACACATCATGTCTGCCATTTTGTCCACTCTTGATTCTTCTTCAGCTTCCATCTCCATACAGCTCAGGATGAGAGTGGGAGCACATGGTTAATTCAAATCATATATGTGTGTTATTAAGTATAGTAATTGAATATACTAATGTAAGTATTACCGCCACAAAACTCAAGAGCTGTGGGAGGACTTATTTTAAGTGTCCAAGGTTCAGGAGGGAAATCTTGTGTATGTTTTCTGAATTGACAGAGTTGGTTCATATGGCTATATGAGGAAATCAGAAAATGAGTTTACATTCACTAAGGTAACCTGGTTACTGTAAAATCAACATCTAATGCATCAGGTCAGTAATCAGATTCCTCCGATATCCCCATTTTGAAATTATGGTCACACGCCAACTGTAGAGGGTAGTATGAATGACCGAAAATCTGATTAAGAGGTTGGTTTGGGTAGTGGATGGGTCAAACAACACAGGACTTTCACCCAGGAGTTGGGGGTAACCCCACCCATGATCTTTTCCTAAACCTAACTGTCCCTCTTCTTGTGCTGCATGTCAGTTAAACGTACGTCCCGACCCAGAGCATCAAGAAGTGGCGCCAACAGTCCCGACCAAGTGTGTCTAAATATGACACTTAAGGAGACCTTTTGCGTCAATAACAAACGCCAAAGGCACCTGACCAAGCGTCACATTTTGACGCAACAGGAGTGAGAATGTGTTGATTTAACCCATCCTAGGCATTAGGAGCAGTAAACGGCCACATAGCAGCGTCAAACAGATCAGCTTTAAACCAGCCAGGAGGTTTGCAGTGAAGTTAGTCAAACTGATTTGGCAGAGGAAATTAAGTTGACCGATAAAACTATTAGGCAAAATATCCGTTACAGACGGCCTGCCTGTTTCAGCTTTGACCTGCTGTACCTGCCGTAGTGCTGAACTGAGGGACTATAAGCATCAACACAGCTTTGCTCACTTTCAGTTTCACCTTACAAATAAAGTAGCCAACATGGCTAAACTGATGGTTTGTGTATAAACAGTCTTCCTGCTCCTGCGTCTTTCCCCATGCACTGAACCTATTTTTAGCAATGTTGCAACGTTTGGAGATCTCAACAAGTACCGGGTTCTCTCAGATTAATCTACCAACCCTTATAGAACTGGCTCAGGTTTGCCTTGGACCAGCTCTTAGTTATGCTGTTATAGTTTTAGACTGCCGGGGGGACTTCCTTCCTTTGATTACTAACCTAGCTCTGGGGATCTTATTCCCCGGAGCCCTTATGTTTTTTGTCACCCAGCAACAGTCCTTGGATTAGGGTGGCACCTAAATCATGGTTGCAGCTGCCGCCGTGGTCCTGCTCCGCGCCCTGCTATGCCCTGCTACGCTCTGCACTGCCCTGCTACGCCCTGCTACGTCCTGTAACGCCCTGCAGTGCCCTGCTACACCATGAACTACTATAACCACTATTTCTAGTCATAGATCCATTATCTCTATTGTGACTGTTACTGCCACTGTTCATCACACCCCCAACCAGCACCGTCAGACACCACCTACCAAGAGCCTGGGTTTGTCCGAGGTTCTCTCCCTAAAAAGGGAGTTTTTCCTCGCCACTGTCGCACTAACTGCTTGCTATTTGGGGAATTACTGGAATTGTTGGGTTTGATACTATAAATAAAATTGAAGTATCCTTTCCAACTAAACTAATGGCAAAAGCTACTAAAATAAAAACAATGACAGTTGTCTTCTAAATTATCCAGGATACTTTTGGGTTTCTTTGTGGATATCATAAAAATAAACTACAAATAGGAATATACTGTATGGTGGTGAAATACTTATATAAAAAATATAAAATATAAAAATATTACTAATTCAAGGTGGTAAAACATGAAAAATGAACGCGGTTGAATTCCATTATGATTATAACTTCAGACTCGTACCGTGACAAAAACAGATGAGAGCAGCAGAAATCTAGACACGGAAGCCCTGATATTCTTTTCCCTTTTTTAAAAAAAAAAAAACAATCCACAGAATTTACAGTGATTCACGCTCCCTGCAACTAATGAGAGCATTTTGCTTTTAATGGATTCTCCAAGGGCTTCCAGTAATTTAGAATCACATTCGTTGCATACATTTTTGATCCCGACACCAAACACATGAGATTATTCAGTTCCAGTTGGGAGTGAGAAAAGATAATGAAGTTGGAGCGTGACAAAGACAAAATGGGAAGCGACAAAGAGTCAGAAAAAGGGACGAAGCACAAGAGGAAGAGAACGATTCGAAGAGGGCAAAGAAAAAAATCATTACCTCAGTAGCAATCACAACACTTCAAGTTAAAATGTTATGGGCAACATTCTGTGTCACACAAAGCAGATATGCAGAGAGACCATCCTCAATAATCAACGTCTACCACAGGCTCTTTCTGCTGAGTGCAGCACTTTTACCACAGATTCAGATTAAGCAGGTCAGGTCTCAGTATCGGTTTCCATTAAAGACAGACAGAGAGACAGACAGACAGAGACAGAGAGGCCTAAAACCTTCAGCCATTTGTAACTACACGGGAGCACTTATTTCTGGAATAAAACTCCCTGAACATGACAATGCTGATAGCCCAGCACATGCCGTCTTAACCAGTGGTTCCACTTCTAAATCAAATTCATCTTCATAAGCTGATGTCAAAATAATGTGCAAATAAGAAATGCAAGCTTTAGACACAAATCTCTTCCATTGGTGAGTCTGAGAGTAAGATAGGCTGTTTGCTCAGTGAGAATCACTTCTCTTTCCTGTAGCAAATGTGTCCATCTTGTACATGTTATTATAATTCCAGCACACCTGAATCTTGATAGCATTACCAGCATTCATGCATAATGAATCTGAGTCTTCACATTCGCTCTCCACATTTCTCTGGTCATGCGTTCCCTCCTGTAATGGCTCTACACCTCCAGGGGGGCCCGCCCCCCAAATTGAGAACCACTGCTTTTGACAACAGCAGTGGCAGATCAGAAAATGCCCATATGAACTACTTTCGTAATGATGAACAATGGTATCCTGATGATAGGAGCACCAGATCAGACGAATGGTCCTTTATTGTCATTTAGGATGGACGACTTGTTGGTTCTATATTTCATCAAATGTGATGTCAGATGTCCCTGAATATATGTTATGTCAAGACAACATACCTATGGAAGAAAAGCAGTTGGAGACTCTGCTCCTCCTGCAGGCCTCTCGGCCTGACCAGACATCTCTATGGTTTAAACAGACAAATAGTTTCCTATTCATCATGACAAATGATCATCAATTCAACAGACACAAGTGGTAAACAAGCTCTGAGTCTCTGTCTGCCTCTCTCAGACACACACACACACACACACACACACACACACACACACACACACACACACACACACACACACTATCACACTGCTGTCCATATGTTCACATACTGTAGCTGTAGGCCATCATTCAGTTTCTTGCAAACATCATGCTGCTGGACAGGAAGGAGTCCTTTTCCTTCCCAGATTCTTCACATTCTTCCTTAGCAGTAAGGCCCATTTATAGCGAATGGTCCAAGCTATTTCCCATGGCATTGGCTTCTTGAAATGGTCTGCTTCGCGTTGTTTCACCACAAAAGTCCCTTCGTCAACGAGAACATGGGCTATATCTCCTTATCCAAACAATCACGGGAAGCTTGGCAAACAGCCTTGTTGCCAAACATACGTGACGCTCATGATATCTGAGCTCTCATGTCCCTTTGCCAACAAAAATAAAGATTTCCCCAAAGTCCTCCAAATGGGAAAATCTTACAGTGTAGCATTCCTCATTTCCCCAGCTACACCGAACCACCAACACTACAGCTGAGGCCCCTTACATAGCAAAAAAAAAAAAAAACTAAACTAAGTCTTATTTCATCCATTTTCTATTTTCCTGCGACTAGGGTTGGGCATGGTTTTGATTTTAACAATCCAGATTCTTCCCTTTGATTCCGGTTCTTATTGATTCTCGACTTGATTCTTTGAGGAGTGGAGTCAAAACGGGTCACATGCTTATTTCACAGATAAGAAGAGTACTTTATTTTTATTCAGTGGTGATTTACAGTTTTACCGGGCTTTTTCAACGTAAAATAAAGCCAGACTTTAGAGCGACGCTTTCCTGTGCTCCATGGCTGCAACACAAGTGCCTGCTGGAAGTACGGCAGTCGCTATACGGAAACCAAAACTTAGTTAGTTACTTGTGTTGCTTCTGGAACCGATGATCGGATTGGAAACCAAATTTTCCAAACGATTCCAATAAAAAAAACGATTCTATTGGAATTGTAATTCCAAGCTGGAAGTTATGGTGAATGTGGGACACAGATTTTGCCTGATGATGGTCTATTACCGATATGTTGCCAGCTATTACATTTATTTTTGAAAGTTAGACAGTGTGTGGGAGTTTCTCTGTGAATATGGGACATGAAGATGGCCGAGATGAGATATAGGTGTAACATACAGATTTGTAACGGTACTGCATATTTTAGGTTTCTTAGAGGTTTAAGTACATAATACTGAAAGCCTTCCTGTATTTCAGAGATGTCATTGCTATTAACACCTATCTACACCAGTGGCCAGTTGTTTAGGTACACCCTGCTGAAACTAATGCAGTCTAATATAACAATCCTGCAATACATTCCACCTTCAGGAAAGTTACAATGTTTAGTTTTTTGCTGAAACCGTTTTAGAGAGGTGTTGATTCAACTGCATGATCATTTTGGACGATGTAGTTTGTGCTGCTGTTGAACTGTGTTGCTTTTTATGGGAGGTGTTTCAGAGATGTATTGATATAAAGAAAATGGCTAACACAAACACTATGTCACAGTCTGATTATCAGTCTGGTACTTGTGTATTGTGCTCTTAAATCTCTCATGACAACAGTTCTGGATCTGAATCAACCAACTAGGGATGCACGATATGAGGAGAGTATGCAATAAAGTGGTTGAATATTGCAATTAGGGCTGCACGATATGAGGAAAATGTCAAATTGTGATTATTTTGACTGATGTTGCGATTGTGATATGATTCACGATATTGGAGGGAATGATACATTTTTTTGGATCATCATTCTCATTTTCAATGAAACACAAATAAAAATGTACTGTAGTCATGGAGTGTGATTTTTGCAAGAATCTGTACCAAACAAAGATGTTTTCTTTAGTCTGTAGGATAGGATTTGTAGGCCCAGGACGTCTGTGCAGCCCCACAATACTTCATTCAGAATGGCTAGACACATATTTTGCCTTTAACAAATATTGCACCTCCCTGCGATTTGGACATTGCACTAGTCCATATTGTGATTTCGATAAAACTGTGATTAATTGTGCAGCCCTAATTGCAATAATGATATTACTTTGGATAAATCAACAGATATTAATCAGTTCTGTATTCTGCTAAAATACAACAAATTGCTTGTTCAATATGAAACAATTGAAAGGCAATCCTTTTATTGAACAAACTGAACATTGAATTGCATATTAAAAAGGCGTCACTAAAAACAGGACATACATTATAAAGTGCAGTTGTCTACTCATATTTTCTTTCAACCAACTAAAGATCATTCAAAATATGTTGCAACCTTTTGCAATGCGTTTATTGCGCTAGTTGATATTGCGATGACGAAAAAAATATGATACATTGCGCAGCCCTACTACCAACTAACCACAGCAGCAACATGTCTGCCACATCAACACAAAGCATCCTGATGTCCTATCACTTATTCATTAATGCCGCTGCCTCTTGCAGACAATACGCTGGAAAGGTTCCAAAAGCTCGGTTACTTTCCAAGGACACCGCTTTAGGTAGCCATCTGCAGTCGGTGCACTCACTGCTACTTTAACTCAAAAGAGCAACCTAGCATGATGCTCTTGTCAATACAAACATAACATGCCAGTATGCTTAGACCTATCAACTGCCTCATCCACCAGCCAGCTACCACGGCAAACCGAGAGAGAGAATACAACCCTTTCACAGTGTATCTGGGATCAATTAAAAACTGGTTTGGGATAAAATGAGTGTGTGGCAAAATGTGGCAACAGTGGTGCTTGAAGTATCCTGGGTTCCAATCCAAAATCCAATTGATTTTTTTCTAAGCCCCGCCATTATACAGACTAACCACTCTCTGACAAAGACTTTAAAAGTATGAAAAGAAAGTATTATGATTTCACATTTGACAGTTTTTACTTTAGGACAGTGAGCAGTAGGCCTGTATTATTACATAATTGTCTAATGGCAATTTTTGGCAATTGTTTTTTATATAAGATTGTTTTTGGGGCATTTTAGCCTTTAATTGATGGAAAGGTGAGAGAGAGAGAGGGGGGACCACAGCAAAAGGGCCGCAGGTCGGAGTCGACCCTGGGCGTTAAAGCAACACTAACGTTTCCCTCTTCGGTTTCGTGCAACCGCAATTAATTGCTAACATTAGCTAAGGTCCTAAGGAGTATGACTGTTTATGGTAATTGTTGATTTTATGTTCATTTAAGAAAACAATACAATGTTTTATGATAATATAGAGGCATGGTTTACTTCCAAGGCTGTGCACTTGTGTTATTACATTATCTGGGTCAAATGACATAACCAAGAGATGTATTCTGGGACTCATTCAAAACTTGAATTTGTTTGAAAAGGTAATACACAAATAAATATTTTTGAATTTGGTTGAAAGAGACAACTATGTTGTTAATTGCAATTATTTCTGAGACAATTGATTGTACAGTAAAAATTTGGAATTGTTACAGCCCTAGTGAGCCCCATGTGTGAGGTCGGTAATGGAATAGCTGTGAAACAAGTGTGGAGCCCTGGGTGCACTCATACAGAGAGAATGTGGTTGGTGCATTTGCATGGAGTCTCATTTGGTGGGCCAGAGAAGCCCTGTGATGGGGACTGACCCTGAGGGACGCCTCTGAGATGAGACGGAAAACCACGATGCTCCACACATGAATATATTACACACCGCATGCACTGAGCTACAGCAGCATCCAAAAAAAGAAAAAAAAAATCAACTGCAATGCAGTCCTGACAACATCTGGCTAGCAAGACCTTGGTGAATAATTTGAGTGAAAAATACAGCGTCCAACACTGTGCAAGTAGCCCTGAAACTGGGCCAGTGATGCCACCAGCTTCCTAAAATTCACTTGTTTTTCCTCCTACCTCATCAAAGCCGCTGTCCTCTTTCTTGAAAGCTGCAAAAAGAAGAAAGGAAGAGAGAATCAGACACTGCCGGTATTGACATCTTTTGAAGAATGAACACAATAAAAAAAAAAAAAAAAAAAAGTCTAAATGGTAGAGATGCAGCAGAGCACAGAACCGTGTCACTGGAAATCATTCTGCACCCATTAAAGCGAGTCTAGGTTTGGATAGTCGGGGTGACGGAGTTTTATCAGAGTTTGGCCGAGAGCAACACTGGCAGGGATGGAAACATTAATAACAGATTCTACCCACGCTGCAATGTTAACCTTTATGGATATGGGTTACAGATGCACAAGTTCATTTTTCACTTTCGTTAACATTGCGAGATAGGGCGTTTGTGCTGCATTCATGTGGTGAATGATTGGAAAAATACGTTCGCCACTGGGAAAATTCACATTACATTGTGAGACAGGGAATGTCTTGGCGGAGGTCTGCGCTCTCCGAGTGTGCTCCTCTGTTTTTAGCAATATTTCCATTTCCACTGGAACTGTTTGTACTATTGAGAGCAACGAAAGAAAATTAGCATATCTCAAAAACTAAAAAAATTTACAGAGTTCAAATAACGTAAGGAGTGTTAAGAAATATGCTGGTCATGTTTCTACATTTAGGTGCGTTTATTTTGTAGAATCTGATGAAAACACATTTTTGCATTTTATTTTTCAAATTTATGACACAATTTCATTTTACTGACTTAGCTTTTAGCTTAGGTTGTACTAATTTTAGGGATATGAAGCATTTGAAGATACGCCAAGAAATAATAAGCAAAAGTACCAATGTAGGCACTGGCGAACAATGTGATTGCTGAGTTCAGAGGGTTGAATCTGTTTGGGTGTTTTTCTTTGTAGATTTGTGTAAATGGGTTATTATGTCCCATAACTTGGCATCACAATTTTTCTTTCTTAAATCAGTCGGGGAATAACTTTCAAATGTCATTAATATATAAAATGATATATGCAATGTTTTATTGCAGGTGGGAGTGACTAAAAATCTAAATTTAAAAAGAATAATAATTGTCCTGTGATACCAAAATCCTTCCAAAAGTAAAAGTATATAAAAAAAACTTTTCAGTTATTTGTTCTGTCTACATCCACAATGACAATCCACTGTGTTCCTCACATTAGTTGCAGGGGAAGACAGCGTTGCACTTGACATCAATATCCTTCAGATTTATGAGGCGGAGGGTAGCATTGTTAATAGGAAAACAATGATTCTTCAGTTATTAACTCCTCACAACGTTTATGTTGTCTACAGTAATGAGAAAGGCAGCACCGATGGCGAAAGGACAGGGCTCTGGGGGCTTAGTGTAGAAATGGCTTCTTTTTATGTCAGAGTTACGCAGAGATGGGCCTCTGTCCTGCACACTGGCAAGGAGAGGGATTTCTAAACTGCACTTCCTGTCCTTAACGACTCATAAAAAAACAGCTCATACCGCAGGAAACGGGAATGCCGGAATATTTTAGTGGTTTTGATACCTCAGTGTTTGCCCCAGAAAAGTTTGAGCCCAGTGGCAAGTGTCTTTTTTTCCGACGAGGGCCCAGCTGGGGCCGTTCACTGACTGATGGCAGCATTAATGTAGAGCCCAGTAGTTTCTGTGATAGCAGAATCATGGACGGATGCATGAAATTGAGAATTTAAAAAAAAGCTATAAAAAAAGATTAAATAGGGCCGTAAATTAAGTCAGTGCTAAAAGCTAACTGGAAATTTGAAAATATGACAATGTCTAATTTTCCAACCCAGCAGCCCCACTATAACTGCAGTTTGAAAAACGTCTTAAAAATACATTTACAAAATAATGCCCAGGGCCACCAGGCTTGCAAAACACTGGGGGAAACCCTATACCTTGAAACCGGTAAGTGGCCCATGCCTATCAGAGTGAGTGTTTGGAAAGCATCGTCGGCCCAGCCACTGAGCCGGTTAACTGCTGCTTCCTTCTCCTCAGAGGGGGAGTACGCACACACACACATTTCCCAAAGACTTCCCAGACAGCATAATCACAGCCGCAAATCCACACTCAAGACAATGGATTAGACTGCAGGTAGACAATAAAGCTTCTGCACTGGCTGACACGTAAGATTTAGTGCCTGCGGACAAGTAACACATTTTACACTGTCAAGATAAATGTTTTAAAATTCAAACACCAAAAAGATAGAAAGGAAAGGGGGAGAGAGTGAGGAGATGACACGCAGCAAAGGGCTGCAGGTCAGATTCAAAACCGGGCCGCTGCCCAGGACAAAAAAAATTTACCTACGATTTCACCTACATATTTTCTGTTCATACGGTACAGGCAAACATCATCATATCTGTTTCCAGCAAAACAGAGTAGAAGAAGTAAATGCAGAAAATCCATGTTATGTTCTTTTTTACAAAGTAAATAATGTCAGACTGACGTGATGTTCATTCTTCTTAGAAAACAATCAGATTTTAGAAATGGCTAATGATATATTCAACTTTTGTTTCTGTTAAAGAAGAAAAGGAAAAATCGCAATACTCAATACTGTTGAATCGCAATACTTTTAGAATCACAATAAATGAAAATCACGATACAAATCACAATCAGCACCCATGTATCGGGAAAGAATCAAATCAGGACAAAAGCATATCGTCCCAGCCCTATAAACTAAGCTAGATATAATTTAACTGACATTATAATTATTCATCATCAGTCAGATTATATTATAAATTGTCATTCCATTTATTGAAATTAGCTACGACGACTACAAACGTCTACAAGTCATGTCCTCCCATGTTTAATATCAGACCGACGACTGATAATGATACAGTTGAACCGAGGAGGGAGCATCGAGAAGGGATCACCGAGGAGGGATCATCGAGGAGGGAGCATCGAGGAGGGATCATCGAGGAGGGAGCATCGAGGAGGGAGCATTGAGGAGGGAGCATTGAGAAGGGATCACCGAGGAGGGAGCATCGAGGAGGGAGCATCGAGGAGGGAGCATTGAGGAGGGAGCATCGAGAAGGGATCACCGAGGAGGGATCATCGAGGAGGGAGCATCGAGGAGGGAGCATTGAGGAGGGAGCATCGAGGAGGGAGCATCGAGGAGGGAGCATCGAGGAGCTATAGGCGAGGATACACGAGAGCAGCCTTCCTGGAAGCCATGCAGCTGATGGAGTTGCTAACTCCGCCCAAACGGCTGACAAATTCATGTGACGCTTCAGAGGAAAGGACGTCTCATCTTTTGGTAGGTGCCCACTCTACCACCTGAGCCACAGCCACCCGGTAATAAGCTAATAATAGTAATAGCCTATGTGAAGTTCAACGGTGGATTCCATCAGCTGTGTCCGACCAGAAATCTGCCGGCGACAGCTGTCTTTACAGCTAGCGATACCAATCTCATATCTGTCCGTTAATTGTTAAACTAGAGCCAGAAGGCAATTAGCTTATCTACCGGACCGAATAGTAACGCGGATTTCGGTGCCTCATTTCGGTGCTACTGAAATGCCAGCGCTGCCCTCTGATGCTCCGAAACGGACGTTAGAGGCAACAGAAGCATCGCTGCATGGGACGCTAGTTAACACTACACTTGGCAGCAGGTAACGTTAGCCTACCGTTAGCTAGCAGCTGGATTAAACACGGTTAAAATGCTGATAGCTAACGGTGTGACGGTATTCTTACCGAAACAACACAGGCGGTGCGTCACTTGAAACTCGCCAGCCTCGTGGTGCATTCAAAGTTATTGTAAAATAATTTGTTTCCATCTAGTGGTTGTTTGTCATTTAGCAGCAATTTACTGGTGAAATAAGTTACTGTTATTACATTTTTAATAAATCATTTAATTTTGACCACATGGCCTTAGCAATAAACAAACCGTTCTTAAATGTCGCCAACTATCGTTTTGTGCTCCTTTTTTAAATATATACATATTTTTTTTAAAATCTTTTTAAAAGTATCGTTTTAGCACCGGTATCGGAAAAAACCCAAACAATCCCCAACCCTACTCTTCAATCTCTGTTATTTCGTCGTCTCCCTGAGCAACACTCATTTTCTTACTGTTGTGTTCTTTCTCTTCGCTCTCTCTTTAGGCCCTTTCTTTTCTTTCCCTTCTCTGATTTGTTCTGTTTTTTTTTGTCTCTATCCATTTCTTCACTTACACTCACTCTGTTGAAATATGCACCCACGTGACATGGTACGCTCCATAGGGTTTGTCACGTAGTGGCCCCGTGTGCTGACATGTACTAACCAGTCCCTCCAGAAAAACGCGATTATGCGATCGCAGAATTCAATGCATAATCAGCCAAATTCCGCATATTCATGCAAATCACTTTTTTTTTCTCTTTTTCATCAAACCACAGTTTTTGCAAGTTCCCGCAAGTTCCTGCAATTTTTGCAAGTTCCCGCAAGTTCCCGCAATTTTATTGCATAAAATTGCATAAATATCCCGCATATTCCATCGCATTTTTTAAGAAAACGTGCCGCATAATCAAGGATTTTTGCCCGCAACAATCACAAAAAAACTCTGCGCTTTTCTGGAGGGACTGACTAACATATGCAAGTGGCACGGTAACTGGCCAATGACAGCATTTCAAGCGGGCTCTAAATCAAACAACAAAGCCACACAGCCAACAGATGGGACGCAGCGCTCCACAAAATAGACAAAACATTGCATACTTATATGCACTTTCGATATAATATTGCACATCGTGATATTGCGATAACGATATTGAGTTGATATATCATGTACCCCTAATTCAACATGAAATGTAAAAACTGCATGTTGTGGTAGGACGGGGGTTATGTGCAGTAAATATTATTTGGCATCAGCCCTGGCTTCATACTTACAGGACAGATATGAGAGTGGTACCTTTCTTCTTGTCTAACTCTTGGCGAAAAAAAAGAAAATAAGCATATTTTGATAGAAACATAATCGTTCAGCCCTAGATATTACATATGACAGTATGTCATGCAAAGAGATGATCAAACTGTATCTTAACGGGGATTAAGAGATTTCACATTTCTCATGTTAAAACCAACCCGTGCAGAAAGCATGTGCTAAAACACTTACGTGACTTTTTGCATGTTATATGAATAAAAAGATATTTTGAAAACTTTCCAGAAAAAAAAAAATGAATTAATCTTCATCTTATTTGTGCTAAGGGACAGTCTCAGGGACACTAAGTGAACAATGTGTAAATGTAAAACATTTTGATTGTGATGCTGCTGAGATGCTGTCAGAGCATTCCCTCTCCTAAGCCGTGTAATATATTTATTTCCAGAGTGCATACAGAAAATAATAGACTCACGTTCTGAAGGAAATGATCAGAAGGAGAAATATTACAGAGAGAAAAGAAGATTGTTTTCCCCAAACTCACTGCAGAAGGAAAGCTAAAAAAATAAAAAATAAATGAATAGAAATGTCACTTCTGCCTTAAAACCCATAACACCTCATTACTGCTTCTGCAGCCTTTCATACTGCATCTCTCACTTGGAAAACACACCTACTGATCAAAGTTGTGAGGAAAACATTAAGAATCCAAACCTCTCATACAGAAAAAGGTGTTACCATTGGTAAATTAACATCAGAGATGTGCTGATAAATCCACGTGAAGGAACTATCTGAGTGCAAACAGCGAAGGGCGGCTGTGTGGACTGTGGACACATCCACGCATTATCCAATCGATGTGATGGCTACTCTGCCAACAACACTCGCATTACGTCAAAAAGCGACGCCTGCTCAGGTGCCTTTGGCGTTTGTTATTGACGCTAAAAGTCTCCTTTAGCGCCATATTTAGTGGGGGTGGGAATCACCAGAGGTCCCACGATACGAATATTATCACGATACTTATTTCACGATACAATATTATTGCCATTTTAAACATATTGCGATATTCTGCGATTTATATTGCAATTTATTACTATTTTCCTTCAAATGATGTCCCCAAAAGAAACCTTTGTCAACATTTGTTTTATCTAAATTTCTGTTTGATGAAAATAAAAACTCAACTGCACCATCTAGTGGACTGAAAAAACTATTCATTGATTCAATTAAAAACATTAAATTCTCATGTGCAGTTGATCTATCTAATAAAGTGAGACGCATCTGTATGTATGTATGTATGCATGCGTGTCCGTGTTTGGGGGAAGGTAACCTGCACGTCTCACACAGACGCCACATGCAGAACGCTTTACAGCGTTCTGGTTAAAGCCAGAAACTAAATAGTGTTAAGTTGCTGTGAGCTGTAGACTACATTCACTTCTATTTTCAACGGGCTCTGTACTAGTATTATAAAAGATCGATACATGGCGCCCGTGTGTCAATACAGTACTGCCACAGAAAATATTGCGATACTATGCTGTATCGATTCCCCCCCCCCCCCCCCCATCCCTAATATTTAGGACTCTTGGTGTCACTTTTTGATTCTCTGGGTCGTGACGTACGTTTAACTGAGATGCAGCACAAGAACGGGACAGTTAGGTTGAGGAAAATATGGTGGGGGCGGGTTACAAAATGTACGTTTCAATGACATGCGGGACAAGACCGGGACATGAACATTGTCATGGGGTACTTTCCATAAAATCATCTCTCAATGCAAATCAAACCAGTTATTAGGCTAACCATGCCAATCCCTAGGTATGGTGAAGGGTATGTGATGATGTGGGGCTATTTTAATTCCAAAGGCCAAGGGAACTTTATCAGGATGCATAGTATCCTGGATCCATGAAATAACTGGCCTTTAATAATAAAAATCTGCCTGCCTCTATAGGAATTTAACATAGGGGTGTACTCACTTTTGTTGCCAGTGGTTTAGACAAGGGATCTTCAACAGGGGGTCCGGGACCCCTAGGGGGTCCTCAGAGTCAATGCAGGGGGGCCGCCAAATTATTGTTAAGTTTTTAAAGTTTTTTTCAAAAATTAAAGTCTTAACATGAATCCAACATATTAGCAAATATGAATCCCCACTGCTTACTGGCCTATAGGTAAGGTAGTCACTAAGGCCATCCACAGATCCAGTTCATCCTAAGATTCACTGTACCACATGTATTTGTAACATTAAAACATGACTTATAAAATCATGGCAACAATTTTGATGTTAATAGCTTAGTATGCTATGTATATGTATGTATAAAGGTTTTAGGCCGCCCTACACATTATTTTAGGCTCAGTTTAATACGCAACTTAATTTGATACAATATATGTAATAGGGGGTCCCTGCTCCGTCTCTCTTTCAGTTAAGGGGTCCTTGGGTTAAAAAACGTTGAAGACCCCTGGTTTAGACCTTAATGGCTGTGTGTTGAGTTATTTTGAGGGGACAGCACATTTACACTGTTATACAAGCTGTACCCTTAATACTTTACATTGTAGCAAAGTGTAATTTCTTCAGTGTTGTCCCATTAAAAGAGATATATATATATATATATATATATATATATATATATATATATATATATATATATATATATATATATATATATATATATATATATATATATATATATATATATATATATACACACACACAACGTCATCTTACAGCGCTGCGGTGGAGCTGCTGCTCTGCCCGGTGCGTTCCATTCAGACACTAAAGGGGGATTTTTGTGTCGTATCTGACGCTGAGAGACACTGACCAAGCGTCAGGATTTAACAAGTTGGGAGAGAGAATGGACTGACTCTGCAGCTCCTCAGGAGCAACTGCGTGTCAGTTGCCTGGCCCAAGGGCACCTCAACGGCAGTAATGCTCAGTTAATTCACTTCACTGGCCAGATTTATCCTGCAGGTGCAGGGATCGGACTGACCTTTGGGTCCCAACTGCAGGGAAGTAATAATTAGATAATTTCAATGGAGGAGAGGAAGTCATTTTTTGATTTTCCTTATTAATAAGATTGTTTTTGCTGAGACACACCAACACAATTATCGGAAGGCAGGCAGCCGGACTCAATGACCAATCTGATTGGTGGAGTGTAAACCCGTCTCTCAAAATCTGACGAAAATCTTTTAAACTGACCTTTGTTGATCAGAAATGAAGACAGATTCAGCAACTGCATGGCCTGTTTCTCGCTTAAAATGTTTTCAGAAACGCCTGTTCCGTGTCAGGTGAATGGAGTAGTACAGTGTTTTCCGGGTTTTCAGGGTAGGTAGGTTCTACCCTGATAATCCAGTAATGTAGTCCTAGGGTCAGGACCCCACATGGGACCACAGGAGATTTGATATGCGATTTACTTTTAATCAAAATCTATTAAAAAAAAAGGGGTTTTGAGATGTTCCATCATTTCCATATAATCCATCTGGGGTTTTCTTCGTGATCTTGAAAACACAGCATGCCACCCTCACATTCACATGCCAAACTGACAGCTCTCATAAGGATCAAACCTGGGCTCAGAAAAGCTTGAGAAACCCTGCATCCGTCCACTAACCAGGTTTGAAGCTTTTAAAATGAAAGCATCCACAGTGCATCATGTTGCACAGTGCCATAATTTGACGCGTGATGCAGCCCTGCCCACTGGGACCGGTTGGATCAACACTATTCCAAGGACATTAAACAATAAAGCGGGCTCTTGAATGTGCTTTGTTAAAGCATCCGTAGAGCAGGGGGCAAGAGCCCGATCGATGCTCAAGATGTGTTGATTTAGATGGGAGGAAAGATGGCCAATAGGAGATGAGTGTCAGCACAGCGAAAAAGTCAATGCCAATCTTTCTTCCCCCCCGCAACATCGACCCAAACTCAATTCTGTCCATGTCTCATCTTTTCTTATAGGCTGCATCCAGCTATGCATTCTGTACACACACTGCTTTAAAGGCCACTGAACTCAAGCTCTCTCTGTCTGTGTGTGTGTGTGTGTGTGTGTGTGTGTGTGTGTGTGTGTGTGTGTGTGTGTGTGTGTGTGTGTGTGTGTGTGTGTGTGTGTGTGTGTGTGTGTGTGTGTGTGTGTGTAAAAAATGGCAAGAGCGAGAAAGAAAGGTGAAATGAGATTTGATAGATTTGAGGCTGCACTAGTGACGTGACTGTGTATGTGTGATGATTTTTTTGTTCAGAGTCACATACAAGGTTACTTTAGCAGCATAGCATTCATTATCGGATAAGAACTATATCTAACAACGGGGAGTGAAAAGAGTTGATGATGATAATGATGCAGGGATTTAACTCTCACAATATCGTAATCCATATTTTTCACAGCATTACTATGTATCAGAGGCAGGATGATTTATTGGTAGGGTTGGGAATCGTTTGGGTTTTTTCAAATACCGGTGCTAAAATGATACGGTGCCGGTGCCTACACCGATACAACAGTTGGGCGACATTAAAGAATGGCTTGTTTATTTCTTAGGCCATTCGGTCAAATTTACATGATTTACTTAATGTGTCATGACAATAACTTATTTCACCAGTAAGTTGGCAGAAGGGAACTTCACAACAGCTTGAGTTTCTCGAGTTTCACTTGAATGCACCATGAGCTTACGAGTTGCAGTTGGACAACTCTGACAGCGGCAGTGTCCACGGTGTCTCAAAGTGCAGCTAGTCTCCTCTGTGTCTTCAGCTGCAGACTATTGGACGTACCCAGTGGTGGAAGAAGTATTCAGATCCTTTACTTAAGTAAAAGTACTAATACCACACAAAATACTCTGTTACAAGTAAAAGTCCTGCATTGAAAATACTACGTAAAAGTAAAGTATTATCAGGAAAATGTAGTTAAAGTATTAAAAGTGAAGAACTCTCCTCCCATTGTAGAAAGAGTAAAGGATCAAACAGTTGTGTGTTTAATGGTCTAATCGTTTCAGCTGGACTTGTAGGACGTTCTATTGTTGGCTAGTTTCATTTATAATAGAACATCAGATTTTATAAACTCCATGTGTTTTGTGTGCAGAAATCTTAATATGTAAAGTAACTAAAGCTGTCAGATGAATGTAGTGGAGTAAAAAGTACAATATTTCTCTCTGAAAGTGGCATGAAAATAAAAGTAAAGTACAAGTGCCTCAATATTTGAACTTAAGTACAGTACTTGAGTAAATGTACTTCCACCACTGGACATCCTGCGGTTGGAATCCTTTCCAGTGAAATACAGCCACACATTAGACCGTTTAGCATTACAACCATGTTTAAGCCAGCTACTATCTAACGGTAGCCTAACGTTACCTGCTGCCAAGTGTAATATTAACTAGCGTCACGTAGCTAGGCACTCAAATCTGCGCTGTCATTCGGTCATTTTTATATAGTGCTGAAAAAAATATTTTAAAATGAATTGGTCAATTGACAGATAACCGCCAACAATTTTGACAATGATTCATCGTTTAAGTCCTTAATTAAGCGTGTGGGAAATGAACATATTGAATGTATTAATCAATGAATTGGTTTTGGTGAAGCCTGGGATTCTGTGTGTCTGAGGTTCATTAGAGAGTCAGCTGACAGTCAACTGAGAGTTAGCATTAAAGGTGACGCCCCTGTACTGAGGAAGAGCTACGATACTGGACACATGATGAACAAATGACTCAGTGATTCAACCGTGTCATGATGTCAGCAGGTGCTGTTCGTTGGTTTACCTGACGCTAGGGCTGTGCAATTAATCAAAATTTTAAATTGACTAACAATCACAAAAAAAAAAAAAAAAAAAACATTTTTGCACGTAAAACGCTTACTTTTCAGGGAAAAGTACATGGGAAATTTCAAAGTTCAAGGTGTTTTCACTGTTGGTTTGTTTCACTTTTGCAATGTTTTTTTTAACTTAAGAACTGTGATTTCAGTATTGACCAAAATAATTGGGATTATAATCTTTTCCATAATCGAGCAGCCCTACCTGATGCTATGTAAAAGGCACTCTGAAAGTCTGGAGAGAACAAGATTTGATTCATCACATCGACTCTGTCTTTTCTAACAGAACTAAATTAGAGGAATTTCTCCGACACAAGCAAATCTATATTGTGTTTAGTTCTGGACTGTTGGTCAGATAAACCAAACCATCTGAAAAAGTCAAGCTGGACCCTGGGACTTTTTACTGTTTTCTGATATTTTAAACACAAAAATACTGGTCAGATGAATCAGCAACAATAAGTACAGTATAGTTGCAGCCTTTCACTGTGAAATTACTGAATATCTGTCGGACGGGCTGCGAGCGATTTTCAGGCAGCTGATCTGATCATTTCAGTGAACAGTTAACTGTTTAATTGAGAAATTATTGACGGATTCCACTATGAATGGGAACTTCTGTCAAATGGCAGCACAATCTGTATCATTATTGTGCCTCATTTTTCTGAAATGATTAATGAATATTACTGGTTTCACCTTCTTCAAAGAAGAGCAGTTGAACTGAAATGGTACGCCGTTTTTCACTATTGTCTGACATTTTAGAGACCAAAGGATTCACCGTTTAATCAAGACAACAGGCAGATTAATCAACAATGGAGAAAATCATCAGTTTTGGCTTTAAAACAGCTGGAATCATTATCACTCAAGCTCACGTGTGTTTCTGTTTAACGACAAGAGAAATGGGAACAACGCTTACTTAAAGTCGGGGCACCTTTTGTGAAAAAATTGTTAAATATACAAACATTAGGTTAAGTTTACAGTCATTGTGGTTCCACCTCCTTTACTGTAAGTTGAGTCTACATGGTTCACATTTTGGTCTTGTATATACTGACAGGAAAATGGCATTCAAGTTTAATTTGACATTTAACATTTAAAGAAGTTTGAATTTATGCTGAGGTCAAGTACATCCTATACATGAGATTCGAACCCAATGGAATAATTGATGATGATGATGATGATGATGATGATGATGATTCTGTAACCTGAGTCTACATGGTTCACATTTTATTCTTGCATATACTGACAGAAAAATGGCATCTAAGTTTAATTTAACAATTAACATTCAAAGAAGTTCTGAGGTCAAGCACATAACATAGGCTACATGAGAAACAAACTGATGATTTTATGGAAAATGATGTAACCTGAGGATCAGAATTGAGCAAATCAACCTCAAATTCAACAGCAGATTTCCAGGGAAACATTCCATCTATGTTTCCTCGGACGTTGTCCTCACAACTCTTTATAAACCTGACAGTATTTACTATGGATCTGTCTCTTAGAAATCTGGCAGTACCCAAAAAGGAATTGTGCTGAGGGAAATGTGGACAGGCCAAGTTGATGCAGGTTTTCCATGGCCGCTAACCCCAAACTGTGAGCAGGCATCACCATGGTGAAGGAAGAGACATTCACACTCACATTTTGGACAAAGAGCTGCAAAATGGGCTGGAAAATTTAAAAAAAAACGTTACTCACCAATACTCCTGAAACTCTCGGACAAAGTTCTCCTCAACTTTTTCATTTTGCCTATTTTCTCCGGGGGCTGGGAGGCTGGCATCAGGTCGCACATTTCTTTTCCACCGAGTTTCGCGGCAGAGGGATGGGGCAGCGGACTGGCAGCGGACCGGCAGCAGTTAGAAGCGGGGAAGGAGGACCGGTGCTCAGTGAGCCCTGCGGGGCTTCTTCAGCCCAGCTGCAGCGCTGCTGCTGGGAAACAGGAAACGGAGCCTTAACGGCTCTCACTTCTCTCATCAACTAGCAACAACAAATGCCTTCTGGAGATTTTCTCAACAATGCAACTCCATTTCCAAAGAGGCGATAAAAAGTCTGAAGCAGATCCAAACTACGAACCGTAATTTGCTGTGCCTTTCTGCTGCGTCTTGTCTTCGGTTAAGATCTATAAAGCGCATGAGCTAGCTCGGACTTCTTTTCTTCTCTCAGCGTCCCAGGCGCTCCCTTGCTCCTCCACCGCAATCGAGATGTCATTTTTGGGATTCTCTATCTGGTTTCGACCCCCTAGGCCCCGCCCTGGATGCGAGGATTGGAGGAACAACCGTGGAGCACCGCGTTTCCATTGGTCCCTGAGACTGGCCGTTAGAGAGTAGGCCCCGCCCCGTTATGTGTTGCAGGAGGAGGGATATTTTTTTTCCCGGGGAGTCAGATTGTTGTCAGCGCCGCTGCTTGAGACTGCTGCCCTCAGAGCGAACCTGTGGCCGGGTAAAGGGCGAGGTGTTCCCCGAGCAGCAGCCTCAGCAGCGGGGTGTTCGTCCTTTCACATGGAAAAACAAAAGGGGATGTTTCAGACTTAATAAAACTAAGTAAAGTAAGTAAGTTAAATTTATTTCACACATTTAAAAACAGCTCGCACTGACCAAAGTGCTGTAGGCTACATATAGCGCATGAACCACAGAATAATAAAAAATTAAAATAGACATAGAAGGGTAAGACAATTAAAACACAGGGAAGGCTTATGTAAATAGGTGGGTTTTGAGCCTGTTTTTGAATATATAGCCTATATAGTAACTGAAGGGGCATTTCTGATGTCAGGTGGCAGTTGGTTCCACAGCTGAGGGCCAGCAACAGAAAAAGCTCTGTCACCTTTTTTGCTTGGGACATGGAGGAGACCTTGACTGGAGGACCTGAGGGACATGGGGGCCGGCTAATGGGGATGAATGATACCAGCTATGTAACTGGAGGCCAGGGCGTGAAGAGCTTGAAAAACCATCAGCAGTATTTTAAATTGTATCCTAGACTGGACTGGGAGCCAGTGCAAGGAGGATAGGACAGGTGTAATGTGTTCACGCTTTTTTGTGTTCGTGAGCAGCCTGGCCGCTGCATTTGGATAAAAGCTACCAGATTAGCCCCGGCTCTGCTGTTTTCTGCATTCTGGGAAAATTTTCTGCAACAATTTGTGTCTTCAAGTCATCAAGTTATGATGCAAATGTCTTTATTTATGTAAAGAAAATTATAATAGGTTTTTGGGGTAGGTTGCACTGGCCAGTTTTGATTATACATTTATATCCCCCCTGTAAATTGTGCCTATGAACGTGGGCATACTACTACATATAGTATGCCCATTACAAAAAAATGGAAAAATGGAATTGATATTTTTTATTATTATTTTATTTTTTTCTGAGTAGGCCTACCTACTTTAGTGTGATATTAAGGTAAACTGAGTAATTTAATTCAGTTATGAATAGGCTATGTATCATTTTATCCTGTCCTGTGTATTGCTGTGCCTTCAACCTAAAGCAATACAGTGCAGTAAACTGATGGACTGGGGTCCTGTCAAATGCATTATGATCCATGCACCGAAGTGAATGTCCATAAAGAATCAGCTAATACCGTTCATTAAACTTCCTCCAGTTTGAGCAGAGTGAAGAGTTAATATGTAGGCCTACTGTTATAAATATATATACTGTATATATATATATATATATATATATATATATATATATATATATATATATATATATATATATACATATATGCATGTTCTGCAGCGTTTGTTAGTTGTTAGTTGGTATATGGCGTACACCTGCGTATCACGTAGACTACACCAGTTTATTGCCCCAATAAGTTACACTTATGTGGAATTTGCCTTGGTGATTGGCACATACATAAACAAAAAAAAAAAAAACATATTAAACATTAATATGAAATAAACAATAAATACAGAAACAAATATATACTGTACATACACAATAACTGTTGCATAAGATGAAAAAAAGAGGTTGAATGGGTTGAGTGCAGAATGTGCATCTTCTATAATGGAGGTAAAGGAGTAAATCAAATCTACAATATTTCATTTCATTTATTTTTCATTTATTTTATTTATAAAGGACAACGCACATTAATCAACATTTCTGTGAATGTGTGCCAGTGTTAGCCTGCCGGCTAATTTTCAACTGCAGTCCTTTGGCCAGATGTTTTGAGAGCAGAGCAACAGAAAACAGCAAGATATTAGTAATGGTTAAAATATACAGACAAAAGTCAATAAGACAGCATTAAAGACAGCTATAGCAACAAAATAAGCTTTCTCAAGAAGCCATGCAGAGCGACAGGAAGCAGCGAGACATTAGTACGGTTGCCATGCAAGCAACTAAACACTGTCAAGCAACACAGATTAGAGCCATTTTCTTGAACCATGCAACCATGCAAAGCAGTAATAAGCAATGACAAAAATGTAATAAAATACATCACTCATGATGGAGATCTTGATACAATATCAAAAGTTGCAGTAATTCATTTCAATGTTATTTATAGTATCAAATCATAAAGAGTTATCTCAAGACACTTTACAGATAGAGTAGGTCTAGACAACACTCTATAATTTACAAAGACTTAACTATTTTCCTGACAGCAAGCATTTAGTGCAACAGTGGAGAGAAAAAACTTCCTTTTAGGCAGAAACCTCAGACAGACCCAGGCTCTTGGTGGGCGGGCATCTGCCGGTGCTGGTTGGGACACAGAGACACTGATACAGATATACAGATATACAGATTTATAGAATATGATTCATTATAATTATAATAGTTGGTATGATGAACAGTGACAATTATAGTAACAATAAAGATAATGGAACTACAACTAGTTGTAGCAGTTCAGGGCGTAGCATGGCGCCGAGCATGACCCCGGCGGCTGCTGCAACCACAATCCAGGTGCCACCCCAATCCAAGGAAAACTGGGAGGCGAGAAAACATAAGGACTCCGGGGAATAAGCTCTCCGGAGCTATGTTAGTAACAAGCATTTCTGCGACATGGATGCACACAGATGGAAAAATAGAGGACAGAGGAGCTCAGTGTGTCAAAGGAAGTCCCCCAGCAGTCTAAAACTATAACAGCATGACTAAGAGCTGGTCCAAGGCAAACCTGAGCCAGTTCTATTAGGGTTGGTAGGTGATTCTGACGACTATGAAGAGAAGCAGAGAAGAGAAGGGGTGCCGTGTCTGTAGCTATACACCCTCCCCCGCTGGTCTAGGTGAACACTGCAACTCCTCACTCTCTAACTATAAGCTTCATGAAAGAGGAGAGTTTTAAATGTGGTGACAGTGTCTGCCCCCCAGGACCTAGACTGGGAGCTGGTTACACAGGAGAGGAGCCTGATAGCTGAAGGCTCTGGCTCCCATTCTACTTTTAGAGACTCTAGGAACCACAAGTAACTCGGCATTCTGGGAGTGCAGTACTGTAGTGGGACAATAAGGTACTATGAGCTCTTTAAGACATGATGGTGCCTGACCATTAAGAGCTTTGTAGGTCAGGAGGAGGATTTTAAATATAATCCTGTATTTTACAGGAAGCCAATGCAGAGAAGCTAATACAGGAGAAATATGATCTCTTTTCTTAGTTCTCGTCAGAAAACGCGCTGCAGCATTCTGGATCAGCTGGAGAGTTGTAACCGTCTGAGGACGACAAGCGTGTTATTGCGTCAAAACAATGTTTTGTTTTAATGTCTCTATCAATATTTCAGCGATAATAAAGTGCAGAAATTTGGTTTGGATATATCCGGAATTGGCAGAATCTCCGCTTCTGCAGCCTTTTATCCCAAGATCATGTCTCATGGCTTGCGATACTCTTCATCTGTCTCTCTGCGTATAATTGGTGGACTTGCGTGTTTGTTGTCGGTTTTGTGAAAATAATTTGGTAAACTAACGAGTGTAGCTGTCAGGCTGGCCGAGCACTAAAAACTACAACTGAAAACCACAACCATGACAGTAGGTTTTCAAAAGAGATTTGAAGAATTTCAAAATAGCGAACATCAACTTTTCAGCTTTAGGCCAAAGTATCTCTTTACAAATTGCTCTGTGACAAATATGGGCGTCACTATACAGAAAGTTTAGTTCGTTCTGAACATTTTGATATGAAACACATGGGGATCAGTTATATGCGAATACCCTTAAAAGGTGAATTTAGAAGATCGAGAAAATGCCCTTAGACCTCAGAGGTATAAAACCAGGAAAAGACAACACTTGTGGTGTATCACAACATCATGACATCCAAAATGTAACAGGATATCTAGCCTCATATATCCATGTCGATATAATATTGATATATTGCCAAGCCCTAATCCAGTAGACCATTTCTGCCACAATAGCATCATATTATGTCAGTTAATTTACAATAGCATAGAGTTGGGATTAAAGCTAAATCAGGCATATCCAACCCCTGCATCAATAATCTGAATCCTGCAGCAGCTAGCCCATGAGCTCCGCTCTGCTTCTGCCATGTGTCTCTATGTGCCGGCTGCTCTCTCAGCATGTCTGCACTGCAGTCGTCACTGCAGCTGCATGAGTAATTCAGAGGCATCGGAAGAACAATGGCATGGCAGTGTACTGTATATGTATAGCCGACATCAGGGGTCTTCAGTGTTTTTCAAGCCTGGGACCCCTTAACTGAGAGAGACGGAGCAGGGACCTCCCACTACATATATTGTATAAAATCAAGTTGCATATTAAACTGGGCCTGCAATAACGTGTAGGGCTTCCCCATATATCATACCTTTTTAGTACATAGAATACTAAGCCATTAAAATAATAACTGTTGACATGATTTTATAAATCATGTTTTAATGTTGTGGCATTAATGTTGCATGGTGAATCGTAAGGGTGAACCCTCTGACATCTAAGGGCATTTTCACGTCTTCTTTACCTTTTTAAGGTATTTGCATATAACTGATCCCCATGTGTTTCATATCAAAATGTTCACAAATAGGCTGATGTTTATTTACTAATAATGTTGGATTCATGATAAGACATTTTAGTTTTTGAAAAAACATTACAAAAATTAACAATAATTTTCATCTCTGAATGGAAGAGACCCATATTGGATCTAGTCCTCAGTTAAACTGTCAGAGAGCAGCATGGTCTGACTCGAAACACCTCTGGAACACAAAGGGCTGAAATGTTTTACGGGCTAATTGCTTTGACTGGAGCACAGTGATAATTGAGACAAATATACAGCTTCATTAGTTTGAATTGGTCCTTCATTACAGAGCCAGTGTTAATGATGCATGCACACATTTTGAATCAATTGAGCAGCGCACCTTTACAGTCTGTGTAACATTATCTAATGCAGAGATCTTCCACAGGGGGTCAGGGACCCCTAGGGGGCCCCCAGAGATACTGCAGGGTACAGCTGTTCGATATGCAAAGAATCCAATATCAGGATATTTTTGACCAAATACATCAACGTTGATATTGCGGCCATGTTGTAGGGTTGACTATTGGTGCTTTACCAGAATATAAACACAATAAGAGTTTTGATAAATAATCATCAGTAATGTGGATACAATGACTAAGTGGGTGAAGGCAAATAATAGAACAGCAAGTTAGTCTCGCAAGTTTAGCAAATAACATCACTTTACTGTGATGCAGTCTTTAAAACCAGGAAAAAGACACCACTTGTGTCATATCACGATATTACGATATCCAAAATGTAAGATGATATCCAGCCTCATATATCGATGTTGATAGAGTATCAGTATATTGCCCAGCTCTACTGCAGGGGGACCACCAAATAATTCTTAATTTTTTTTTTTCAACTAAAATGTCTTAACAAGAATGCAACACTTTAAGCAAATAAAAATCTGCCTATTTGTAAAAAAACAAACAAACACTGATGATAGGCTTACTGGCCTATAGGTAAGGTGCTGTGGTCACTAAGGTAACCATCCACAGACACAGTTCATGCTAAGGATTCATCGTGCCACATTAATACCACAACATTTAACATGATTTATAAAATCATGTCAACCATTATTTTAATAGCTTAGTATTCTATGTACTAATTACTAAACGTATGTATAAAGGCTTTAGGCCCTACACGGTATTGTAATCCCAGTTTAATATGCAACTTCATTTTATACAATATATGTAGTAGGGGGTCCCTGATCCATCTCTCTCAGTTAAGGGGTCCTTAGTCTACAGTATATCCATGACGTTCCACTTCACGTGCTGCTGGATATTCCACTGGATGTTGCTCCATCCGGTGCCCAAGATGATTGTGATTGGTTTAAAGAAATGCCAATAAACCAGAGCACGGTTTTCTTCTATACCAGAATGCTGTGTGGACTAGCCAGACCCTCCTCCACAGCGCTGTGAAGGAAGGTCTGGCAATGCAAGACTAGGTTTAAACTAAAGAAATGCAAACAACCCAGAGTGTTTTCTCCTATCCCAGAATGCATCTGGGGTGTACCCAGACCTTATTTCACAGCGCTGTGGAGATAGGGCATACATTTGATCATTCCTATAATTTTATAGGCACATGGAAACGATTGTGTGCAAAATAATAATATGTGAAGTAACTACAATTCGAAGCTGTGTGTGATAAATGTATAAATGTAGTGGAGTAGTAAATATTACATTTCCTTTTACATTGTAGTGGAGTAAACATATAAAGTAGTAAACTGTGGTGGCCATAGCCACACAATTGATGGTTTAAGGTTGTCAACACTCACCTACATCACCACATGTTCAGTTATTTTAAGTAGCAGTCCGATAATGGTACATAAAAGACATTAGTTACTTTATTAGCACATAGACAATACACTACCACACAGTTTACATTTAATCTAATATTAAAGGTCCCATATCATGCTCATTTTCAGGTTCATATTTGTATTTTGGGCTTTTACTAGGACATGTGTACATGCTTTAATGTTCAAAAAATGCATTATTTTTCTCATAGTGTCTGTGTGAATATACCTATGTTCACCCTCTGTCTGAAACGCTCCGTTTTAGCGCCTGTCTCTATAAAGCCCAGTCTGCTCTGATCCTCTGGTCCTCCGCATCTGCGCTCTTGGAGTTTCTGCACCGTCATTGCAGCCAGGGAATAACTGTAACAGCATTATAGCTGCATTTTCTACCTATATATACAGTAGTATAGTTGTGACATCATAACGTACAGAACAACTTTTTTTTTGTACTGACAACTTTTTTAAATGCAGTTTCTGAATATGGACTGTGTGCATTTCTCCGTGGATTGAGTGTTTCGATACTTTCACAGTATTTATATAGCACCTCCACCTGCTTTATAATAAAATATACATGAAAATCTCACTTTTTACAATAGGGACCTTTAATGTTTTGAGTTACCTGGCTACAGTTATTTTCCTGATGACAAAAGATGGGGCAGAGGGTGGAGCCTGATTTTATGTAGAGGCCCCAGTCTTACATCTGACAGCAGGGGGTGAATCAGCATTTCTTTCTGGAAGTTTAAGTTATTTTCCATGTTGTCCTCCCCTCTGTGTGTTCATTGGTTTGGTCAGAAGTGTCCCTCACGTCTCATTTGGGAGGTCTGTTAATTGAATTAACTTTTTGATTTTGTTACCCTTATTTTTCAGTAGAATTGATGTTTTGTTGACCTTTTTGTAGGGCTCTATAACTCTTTAGGTCCTTTGCTTGTTGAATCTTTGTTTTGGGAAAAATAAACCCAACTTTATTTACTTTAAACCTGTCTTTCTGTGTTCCTCCCATGACACAAACAATGGAAATACTTAAGTGAAGTACAAATACTTTAAAACTTCACTGATGCAGAGCACATGAGTAAATATACTGAGCTGATGTTCTGTGACAGTTGCATTTTAATATTGATGTTCGGAGAGGAGCTACTTAAATTATTAACATACTGTTGGGTAGGTCACTCTGTACAAACATATATTTCATATGCTGAGGATAACCTTTGTGTACACAATATTAATCTGTGAAGTAACTAGAATCCAAAGCCGTGAAACAAAAGTATAAATGTAGCGGAGTAGAAAATATTAAATTTCCTTTTAAATTTTAGTGAAATAGAAATGTAAAGTAGCAAAACAATGGAAATACTCAAAGTAAAGTACAAATATGTTCAAACTGCACTGAAGTAGGGCACATGAGTAAACCCACTGAGGTACATTCCACTACTATATCACTCTAAACCATCTCCACATAGAATCAATCCAATCCAATGTATACACATTCAGTTATTACATTATATTATAGGGCTGCAAAACTACTCCAACACCAGTCAGGCCAAGTATTCCAAGTTAGGGATGGACTAATTAATGGCCCGATTATCAGTGCAGGTATTTGGCAATTCACAGATTATCTGTATCAGTATTTTATTTTACTGATAACCAATAAAGTTCATTGTTAAAAAGTGCACTACTTTGGCTTCGCTACAGCTCTGTAAGCAGTCTGCAACACTTCCAATAAACTGTTAGCATGTTTAGACTTCAGGAAGCTATTTTTGTTTTATTTATTTTTTCATTTCACTCAAAACATAATACACAGTCATTATTGACTGTGTATTATGTTTTGAGTTTCAGTTTCATTACATTATTGCTTAAAGCATTTAAACAAAGTTTTGTGTTGGAGTTTGTAACATTTCCAAAATGTGTCCATAAACCATAAAGAGCATATGGAAGACCATAAACTCATTATGAAAATGTTTACTGAGGTAATAAATCAAGTGAGAAGTGGGTCACTTTCTCATAGACTTCTACAGAAACCAACCTCCTTTTGCAACCATACGTGTCGCCCCCTGCTGGAATTCAGACAGAATGCAGGTTTAAGGCAGGTTCCACATTTGCAGCACTTCGCTGAACCGGATGCTTTGTCCATTAATATTAACAGTCTATGGTCAGAAGTGTTTCCAAATGTCTCCGGTTTAGGGGCTCGAAGAAAAAGACATTCCCTTTTAAACCAAAACGTAGCAATGGAAATGTAGCCCTACAGTCTTTGGCCACTGCTGGAAGACACAGCAGCAGTCTGCCTTCACTGGCTTATCCTCTTCTTAACATTCTGCACTGAAAAGCTACAAAATCACACACAAAAGCTCTTCAGATGCCCTGCACACAGTCAGAACTACCGGACAACAAAACTATTTCCAATCTACAGAAGAAATGAACAACGCCTTGTTGTTGAAAGAGAGGTCATTTTATTCATGTGACAGAACACATCTGGGGTACAATCAATAATTGGGATTTTTATTAAATCAATACTATATGTACAAAGTGCAAAGACTGATATGAAACTACAACATTCAAAAAGAGATCACTCACATCAAGAAAGAAGGCAAAATAACTTTGCAGGAAGTTTTAAAACAAGCTTCAACTCACAACATTGCATCCTCAGCAGGAATAAAGATTGTGTTATTGTTTAATAAAATGTAAAAAGGGCGATTTCTGTCTGAATTGGATCATTCTGAACGAGGGGCGCTCAACAGCATTTGTCTCATTGTTTTGCGGTTTGCGCGAGCAACGGACATCACTCCAGCAGAAACATAAGCGCCAGCTCCACATGCTGCCTGTGGAACTCCTCCAGCGCAGCTGCTTCACTCATTCTCAAACTTGCTGTATGGGTGGTCCGAGTCACTCATCAGACCTGCGCAGAGGAAAGAGGGAGGCGGAGAGAGTGGACACAAAAGAAGACACACAAGTTCATGGCGGATCAGGGAACATGATGCTGCGTTCTTCTGCTTCTCTCCATGGATCTCTGAAGTAGTGCTTCTCAAATGCCGACCACGTCACTCCAAAGACATACACTTGATAAAGTCATTTGGAAAATCCACCATAGTTATTCTTACATCTTTAAAAATCAGATGTTTAGTGGCCGGGTTGCTCAGTGGGTAGACCAGGCGCACATATGAGAGGTTTATGCCTCGACACAGAGGTCCAGGGTTCGAGTCCGACCTGTGACAATTTCCTGCATGTCTTCCCCCTCTCTCTCCCCTCTCTCACCTAGCTGTCCTGTCAAATTAAAGAAAATCTTTAAAAAAATAAATCAGATGTTTAGTGCATCGCTGAAATGGTTAAATCTATCAAATTCCATGTTTACTGTCTTGATTACAATCAACAGGAACTAAGAGAACAATCTGCTACAGTACATTGAAAGACACTGAGAAACTAAACTAAATAAAACAGCCTGAGCAGAACAAACACCAGCCAAAAGCACATGTTCGCAAATCATTTTTGAAATAAAGAAATACAATTTCACTTTGCCCTTATTGCACTAGAATAACTAATTATTGCACTAGTAAATGTAATTCCGCTACCTATTACCGACAGCGATGCATACATTTATTTTTACTACGCAGTAAAAGTAGCGTTTTCCCTGCAGGACTATATTGGGAAATAATCAATAGTTGATCTCTTGACGATCAATCTAATGTCTGTGGTGAAGGCGGGAGCAAGGGCTGCTTGTGATTACAACAAGAGAAAGCAAAGCCGCTTTCTTCAAAACTTGAACACTGGTTTTTCCCACCCAACATCCTACTGTGGAAAATAAAATTAAACGGGAAGTGATGGTACGGCCGAAATAGATCCGTCATAAAGGTTTCTCTTATACTAAAACATAAATGTGTGCTTTACTTAAAGGTGTACAAAAAACTAAATGACTTCTAGTCTTTTTTTCTTTAGGTAGGGTATGTGAACACATTTTGAACATCTCAAGTCATAGATGCGTGTGTGTACTAGTCTGGCTATCAGCAGACCAAGCTCAGTCTTTTAAGATTGAACATTAGTCTGGGGAGTCTGCTCTGTATTTTCTACTGCACAAGAGGCGTGATCAACGGCCATAGTTCAAATGACTCTGTACGCAGTTGGATAGTCCTTCAACCAATCAGACCAACGATCCGGGTGACGTAGCAGCGACAGCGGCATCAACGGGTTGCTGTCATGGAGTGCTGCGCTTCGGTGGCTGTCATGTTGAATGTAAACAAAAAGCTGCTTGCCAGGTGGATAAGCCAGTTTGTGATTGGTTCCCGCAAAATTGTTACGGAAGCAGGACAGATAAATGTACAGGTTTCCAGCCTGAGCTGCAGGGAGAAATCAAATCGGCTTTAGATTGGGCTGAGTTTACCCAGTCTGTGTGTACTAGTTGTGGATTTGTATTTTTTTTTACAGTATGTGTCTGTAGGGGTACACGATGATTAAAGAGTTAACTGGAACCCAGTCAAACCAGAAAAAAATGCTGACAAAACAACAGCTGGGCTCAAGGACTTCCAAAGGCAGCTGAGGGAATTTGAGGATCTCTGAACTATAACGCTGGTCGGTTCCACTTCACTTGAAGGTATCTACATAAGAGTGACATGACACAGTCATGAACGTGTCACAAACATTATACACAAGTCATAAACGTTTATGACATAACACTTCTTTTAGTAAGTGTCATTCGGTTTTTGTCATGACAAGTTATGTTTAGGGTTAGAGTTCACGTGTAATGACAGTGTCATGACTGTTCATGACAGTGTCAGCGGGCCACTGGCGAAAAGTTGAGACCGACTCAACTTTTGGAGAAACACAACCCTACGTCACACTGCGGTGGTGTAACGGAGAGCAGACTTGTCGGTGTGTTTTGAGCTATGGTTTGAGGCGGCGTGAGAGTCCCGTACAGGAAACAGGAAACATCACTGCCTTTATCTCTGCCACAACAAAGGGTTAAAACACCAAACACAAGCACTGAACTGAGTTTGGGGAACAGCTGACTGTTTCCACAACAACAACAAAACACAGTGGATCTGTCTCGCTCGTGTCTTTTCTTTCTCTCTCTCTCCTGTGACATGAAGCTGCCTTCAAGTGCGCTCGGAAACACCCAGATCTTTAAACGATCTGACGGAAAACAGTAATCATGAAATATAAAGCCTACTTGTGCTACATTGGGGGGGTTAAAGAACAAGAACACCCCCCCAAAACCTTTCAGCTCGTGTACACTTTAAACAAACAAGATGTAATGAGCTCTAGGAGTTGTTGTTTATAGGTGCTGTAAATATAACTCAACATATCCCTTGTTATATCATTTTAAATGATAGTGACATAAAACCATTTCTCATTTTGCCCAATAACGTCCTGCCCCCTCAAGGAATTATCGGCCGCCTTCAACCATCCTCAACGTCAGAGAGGCAGCGTAAATAACACGACTATTGTTTAGTCCCACCGAGGGTGTAATGCAGCTCCCTGGATTGTGTTTTACAGAAGAGACCTGAATGAGTATGAAAGCAGCGCAGCCTTGTCTGCAGTCCCCGTGGAAGTAAACTAATGAGAGCAGGAGGCACCATCCATCACTCTGTCATGTTGTCCGCACACAAAAACCACATAACCTGCCATGTTAGCTCAGTGATGCTGCCAGGGGACTCACTGCTAACTAGGGCTGCACCATATGAGAAAAATATCTAATTGCGATTATTTTGACTAATATTGTAATTGCGATATGATTCACGATATTGAAGGGAAAGATCATTTTAGTTTTATTATTCTCATTTTCATTAAAAAAACATATTAAAATGAAAATGATTATATATATTAAAATGATTATTATATAATCAGATTTTTCCTTTAGTCTGTATGATAGGATCTGTAGGCCAGGACGTCTCTGTAGCACCACAATACTTCATTCAGAATGGTTAGACGCATATTTTGCCTTTAAAAGGTGCTCTAAGTGATGTTGGGTGACGGCACTTCTTGTTGACGGTCGAAGTATTTTCAAACAAAACGAGACGCCCCTCCCTCCTCATCCCGTCTGTGCTTCAGCGCTCTAATCCCCCCCCCCCTAACTCTTCCTTGTCAGTTATTGGCTGAACGCTGGAAGACTGTTATGTTTCGTGGTGCAGGTTGGTACAATTAGTTGTTGTTGGCGTTTGTAGAGCCTGGGCCAAGCTAGCACATAGTGAGGAGATGTTTGCTGTATGTGACAAAAAATGTTCAAGCCTAAAAAACGCGTGACATCGCTTAGAGCACCTTTAACAAATATTGCGCCCCTCCTGCTGTTTGGATATTGCACTAGTCCATATTGCGATTTCGATGTAATTGCGATTAATTGTGCTGCTCTACTGCTAACCATACACTGTAAAAAAATAAAAAATACTAGCCTTCTCCAGTGTCAGGCCACCATTGTAAATAAGAACCTTATGACTTGCTTGAAAAGATTAAGGGTGAAAATAGAGCAGTGACTTCACCCATTGGTTTGTGGCCTCAAGTTTGGCAATTTGGTCATCCACCATTTGTTGTGCTCTTAAACAGTTTGATTAATACCACATTGTTAGAGAGGGAGAATACCTCATCTTGCAGAGATCCCCATGCGCTGGGTGACTATTGATGAAACCCATTTTGACTGTAGTGCCAGGCTTGCAGCATGTCACTGTTGCGCCACACAGACCTGCTCACAGTCTAAGGGGCCTTACATTTGACACCACAGTAAGATAAATTATGCTTAAATTGATTTTAGCAGGCCGGAGTTAGTGTAACCTATATGTGACCCGAATTGCCTTGCTTGAGGACAGAAGGCATATACTACTGAATAATGCATTGTTGGCACAGGGTATGGAAATGAAAGTCAATGACAATGTCCTGGAAAATCTGAAACCAATTCAACATGCATCTGAGACAAAGCTGACATTAACAGAACAGAGAGGCACTGTGTGGGACTTCCTGATCAACTCAAGCAGAGCAGGTTTATACATCTCAGGGAGAGATGGGTACAGAGTCTGCCAAACCATCATTGAAGAGGTTACATGGAGTATACATGGCAATTAGGGCTGTCAAAATTAATGCGTTAACGCAAATTCCTTTTGACGCCACTCATTTTTTTTAAGGTGCGATTGACGCACACGCGTTCTGGGATTTCGCTCTGTAGTTTGGGAAATCAGAAAGCTGCAGCAGTAACGTTGTTGACAGTGTTGCCAACGTATTTTTTCTATTGGATTTCATTCCCAGGCATGCAGTCCACAGAGCCTGGGTTAATAAAAGTGCAGCTCTCTCCCCCTCTGTCCTCTTGCGCAGCAGCACTGCGCAGGCAGTAAGTAGGGGGGAGGGGGGAGGAGACGAGACGCAAAACGGGAGCAGGTCTAACAGGTCTTATAATATATCCATGAACGGAAGTGGGTGGCTAGCAGAAACCAAGCTCCTTGAGCAGAGATGGATAAAGAAAAGGCTCTTCTGAATGGCAAGTTGAGTTCCAAAGTCCTTCCAGATGGTTCTCTCCACAAGACTAAAGTTATCTGCATTTCCTGTCCATGTGAACTGACTTACCAATGGAGTAGTCGAGTCTCAAATAGCCTACCACTTGAGCATTAAAAACTTGAAAAAATATCCTTTTTCACGTACATTTAGAACAAATAGAGTACAGAGGTCCAGGGTTTGAATCTGACCTGCATGTCTTCGCCCTCTCTCTCCCCTTTCATATCTATGATGTCCTGATGATTAATGGCGGAAATGCCACAAAAAAAACAAACAGAAAAACTGTGGACACTCATGCGATTAATCGACTGACAGCCCTAATGGTAGTACAATGTAGACCAAGATTCATACGTACCATACTTCTTGCGGATCTGATCGTGCCTTGCCTTTCTCTCCACGTTCCTGTAAAGAAACAGAAGAAGAATCAAAGTGAAGTTATCTCACAGCTCAGAAAAATATTTCATTTTCACACCTGTAGTTTGGTATATTTTATTATTTGTCGTCGTGTTTTAGTTCCGGCTCATTCTGCGTTCCCACTGACTTTTAATGAATGAATCCAGGTGTGAACATGACGGGCCCTATTTTAACGATCTAAGCGCACGGCGTGAAGCGCCTGGTGCAGGTGCGTTTAGGGCGTGTCCAAATGAACTTTTGCTAGTTTGACGGCGGAAAAACAAAAGTCTGTGCTCCAGGCGCATGGTTCAAAAGGGTTGTTCTTAATGTCTGCATTAATCATAGGTGTGTTTTGGGCGTAACATCCAATAAACCAATCAGAGTGTCATCTCCCGTTCTCTTTAAAAGCCAGGCGCGTTTGGACCTTGGCGCATTGCTGTTATGATGGAGGATTTGCTGAGCAGGAAGGAGAGATGTCCAGGAGAAGAAATGCAGTGTTTAATTATTTAATTAGTATAATGCTGTATTTATTACCACAACATTCTGTGGCTGGTCTGCTTTCCTTTTACACCACGAACCCCACCAGTCTGCCAGTTGTGTTAAGTCATATTTTCACTTGTTGCAGACCTTCACTTGTTGCAGACTTCACTGCATTTAGATGGCAGCGAAACCCACACAGAGCAACGGGCCTGCTGTCAGTCCATAACTCAGCCTTTCTGAGGAGTTATAAAGGCCTGGGAGGACGTTTTTGTGATCTGAGCCTCGAGGGCCTTCACACTTCAATTCCTCTCTGCACAAAAAGCTGGTGTAAATCAGTCGGTGTTTTATTGCCAAGTAATCTGTGAGCAATCAGGGCGCCTGAGCTCTGCCTGCCATCTGTCCCCCCCCACCCTGCTGCCGGCTTGTATGCTACTAATTGACTGACATGTTCACACACTCACTCTACATAGATATGGCTGCGTTCAACAAGTGGGAAGTGAAGAAAGAGGGGGGAAAAAACAGAAAAGATGGAATATTTTCCAGCACTCATCCATGGAAATGCTGAGCTACAACTGAAGGCAACAGAGAGCTTCATTTCCAGAAGATGTTGACGGTTCTGCTCCTTGACTTCAAGGTTTCGTCAATATATTCAGACATTGTTGTTTAGCTTGTTTGTTTGTCGCTAGATAATCACTGATCTCTGCCCATGTGGCCAACTTGGCAGCCATTTGTGAAGCACTATTGCCATTAAACATGTGTCCCACTGGTTGCTTAAGGCACAAAAGAAAGAAAGAATGGAACTATAAATAAACAAGAGCGCTCTGATGCTGACAGCAAACTGACAAGTCAAGTTAAAGATGGACAGCCTTTTTCTCAGCAAGGAAGAGAAAAACAGGTGATGCTCATTAAAACAGAAGAAAACTTGTCTACCTTGCTTTTAAGTTTACCATCAATATTATATGAATAATATTAAATCAATATTGAAGAGTTATTTTGGTATTTAAACCTGGACCCTGTTGTCCCATGAATTGGTGTCTAAGTGGCTAATGTGAACAAAAATCTTTGAAATTGGTCCAGTATTGAGCGAGAATTCACTAACCTGCAATTTAACTCTATAGGGCAAATGCACACTGTCAATTTGCATCCACTAAAAGTGCTGTTTTTGCCACCGACAGGCTCAGATTAGTATTCTAAGTGCCTGACAACATTATGGAAAGGATCCCTACAGAGATAGACCTTTTTGTTAAAGAGTATGATCCTTTTTGTTTAACGTGAAACAGCCCTGAAATCTCCATGTCTGTGTTTTGACTTCGTAGCAGTTAGGCTAAATTTAACATGTTAACATTTTCCAATGGCACAGCACCAGATAAGAAATAAGAAACATGTAAGTTCTATTCAATTTAAATTGAACTATTGGTCCCTAGTTTCCCCAGTATTGTTACTATGGTTGATGAAGAGTCAATCGATTTATGTGTCATCCATTACGCCCTATTTGGTTTCCAAAGGGGGGCATGAAAAAAGGGTTTGGGACCACCTAGGAGAATGTTTACTGGCTATTGTACAGTAAGCCGCTTTCTTTTTGAAGTAGGAAAAACTAAAAAGGTAAAGTCAAATCTGGGTGGATTTGGATTCTCATATTTAGCAGTATTTTATACACACTTCTAAAGCTAGAATAGACCTTTTTACAGGAAAGTAGTATTTTTTTTTTTTTTTTTAGTAGGAAAAGCACAGGTCAAATTGATAACGATAGCTATAGCTCAGTTCCATTAAGTCTCTCAGTACGCTATTCCAGTGAGCCAGCATGCACAATACCAGGACCTCTACTGAGTGGAATGCAGCCATCATTAATGTTACTAAATACACATGCGCTTTTTCCTACAAGACTAGTCCAAATTGCCGCTGTGAAAAAGGTCTTTTGCTGAGATGCACGAAAACACCTTCGCAACCTTAGCAGAGGAGGGTTGCATGAGTAGCCAACGTACACGCCCACCAAATCTCATTAGTGCTGACCTGCACGTACAAAACCAGGCCAATTGGTTAAAAACAGGAAACTAAATTCCTCTTGAAGGCACGTACTATTGTCTTATCATTGTACCGTCCATTCATGTTGATGAATCCAACTTCTTCTTCTTTTACGGTTATAGTGATTTGTTTACTGTCACAGGGGTAAAAATGATTTCTGTTTTCTTGACAATGTGGTTAACTAAATGTAACACTGCTTTTAGATCTGCGGAAACACACAAGTACAAGTAGGAAAGAACCATACATGAATGTGTCCAAATGACAACCGCTGTACGTTCGCCTACATGAAGCATAATCGGAGTTTAAGAAGGCCTAACAGCAAGATCAAAGAGCTGCTAATGAAAATATTTTCATTATTTGGATATCAAAAGGAGTTTTAGTGGTGTAAATACAGTTTGAAAAGGCGTTCCTACCTTGGTAAGAGCAAACTTGTAACAAAAAATACCACAGAGAAAATCTCTAATTCTGTGGGGGTTTTAAATGGCAATGTCAGAGCAATAATATCACTTAGCATTAAAAAGCTGAATGGGTCAATCTCTCATAGGAGCTGTTAATGATTTCCCCAGGCTGCTCTCCAGCCCGGGCTCAGAGGACGATAAAGGTTCAGCGCTGTGAGCTGGCTCTCTGGGGTCCAGGCAGCAGTGTCTGGACGCACTAGTCTCTCCCATGATGGGTCCGATGTATTCTAAAAGTCCTGTTCACAATGTGAACCGCATCTATGTAGGTCACTGCACTAACTCAGACTTCAGAGATTTGATCATGCTCACAGCAGGAAACCCCTACGAGATTCTGTGGCACGTGAGAGAAAAGCTCAACTCAACTCATTCAACTCACAGGCACACACACACACACACACACACAGCTCTGCAAGTGATGATGATAAACCAGAGTTACTGACTCGGTTTCTGCTCGACTGCCTTGCTAACACGTCACCCGGCCATCACGGCGGATGAATACACTGGGAGCACAGGCACTAAATAGAAAGATGAGGCTGAAACACTTATTGGGTGCAGGAAGTTCCAGGTCTACCAATTCAGTGACTAGCACAGTGTTTCTTTGACAGTGAAGGGCACTACACAGGAAGTAGCCCACTCTATTTATGAGTGCATTACCAAAGAGCAGCTGCTCAGCCTTGACAATCCAATTGGTGTTTTGGGATGCGAGTGGAGGAACACGGAGCTCCTCCTCTGGGACACGGAGTTGTTGGGGCTACACACACACACACACACACACACGCACACACCAGTTGCTTGAATCCCAAACACAACGGGCCCTTTTGTTGGGGACTATGGACTATTCCGTTGAAGGAAATCCCATGTAGGACCTGCTGGGATATCATGAGGGAAAAACACCCAACCGGTTGACAGAAAATGATTAGATCTTTAGGTCATTTTCTTAGTCTAATCTTTTTTTAGTTTGATGTGATGATACAGCTAGTTTGATAGTATTTATATTATACTTGTATTATATGAACACGTGTATTAGCATCATCAGCTAGATTTAGTTCACTAGTCTTAATACAACTTTTGATATGAAAATTACCATTTAAGGGTGCTTGGGTAGCGGGCGCCCACATTTAGAGGTTTACTCCTCGACGCAGCGGCTGCGGGTTCGACTCCTCTCACTTGATATTTTGCAATATTCATCCTCGTTCAATACCCCCGTGTAGCCATTCTCCAAAAAAAATCACTATGCGTATTTTTGATACAGATGTGGATCCAAATGTTCATAAAACTTAAAATACTTTGAGGATGTGACATCTCTTTTTAACTGAAGGCAATAAATTAGAAAACGGTTCTAAGGCCGGTTCTAATTCAACAGTATTGTGTATCAACTATCTGTCATATTTTAATAACATGATCACATCATGTTATGGATCCACAAATTCCTGTTGGCCAAATTTAAATCATAATTCATAACTGAATGGTTGATGTTTTTTGTTTTACTCAAGTGAAGAGTTTTGTCTAATGTAGTGAATAAAAGTATTATTACTGTATCTGTGATTTTGCTAACCTTTACCATACTTTATTTCACATACAGATATAATGCCCTCCAACATTTACATCTTGTAAGTTTCACTTGAACCAGAGGGGCGTGACAAAGCATTACGCTTTGGCTATATTGAATGCGGAACGTTAGCGGAGCGGATGTGCCGCGGAATGTATGTTTTTACTGGCTACACCTGCTGCACACACACGGCGTAGGATTGTGTGAGTCACACGTGAGATGGAGATTATAGTTATTGATAGATATTGATTATAGTGAAAGCGTAGTGTTGGATCGTCCACTCCGCATTTTTCAAACAATTCCAATTTAAAAAAAAAACGATTCCATTGGAATCATCATTTTTGAAACAATTCCAAGTTGGAACCGGTTCTCGATGCCGATCCTAGCTGTAGGTTTTTCTACACGCTTGGAAGGGAGGGGTGAAGGGGGGGTATTCTGCTAGTTGCAATCTGCAACCTCATCGCTTACACACTGCTCCTTTAAGCCTGGAGCAAAGAGCTTAAATTCATCACTTCACTGTGAGATTCATAACCGGTCATGTCTATGGTACACATAGGGCTGGGCGATAAAACGATATCGATATGTATCGCGATAGACATGTAATCAATATCAATAAAAAATGCGCTCGATAAAAGTCCGATAATTTTGTTTTCTTCGTCGGAAGAAACCAGAGGTTTCAAAGCAAGTTTGGTTGCATGAACAAAGGCACTCAATCTCTGGTAGCCTAGCAACGTAGGGAGTGACACGCTAACAGCCAATCATGTAACAGTATTGTGTTTGGTTGCGCCATATCGTTGTCTCATGTTGGATTCTTCAATAACAGAACCGCCGTGGAGTGATAAGTGGAAAATGAGTGCTGCAGCGAGCGCGGAAGTTCTTGATGAAAACGGGAAACGTCAGCTCGCCAATATGGCAGTTTTTTGGATGTTATAAGTCTGACCGTAGTCAGACCAATGTCGTCTGCAAATTATGCAAGACCACCGTCCCCACCGCAAACCTGTTTTACCACTTTAGCCGCGCTCACCCTTTGGAGCACAGCCGTATTCGCCAGCAACGTCCAACAACATCTGCAGCTGGAACCCCGCACAAGCAGCAGAGCACCACGGAGAGGTACTCTCAGTGCCTTATGACGGTAAAAGCTAAACGGTACAAATAAATAACGGAGGCAGTGGCATATCATATAGGCAAAGACATGCTTCCGCTGAGCACCCCCCCACCATGTACGGTTTAGGCTGTACCGTGACTGTTAGACGGAGAAAAATAATAACTGTTACTGTGCTGTATCACGTTTGTTTTTTATGTTACAGATGTAAAGTCTACCTCAGTTTTATTTCAATTTCTCCTATGTTTACAAAACACTGCACATATTTTAAAACACTTCATTTACCAGAAGTGTTCATTGTGATTTTAGACTTATGTTTACATTTGAATTATTTGAGTGTTTTCCATGGTTGTGTTTACATTTCTGCTTTTATAACTGAGAGGATTATAATCAGAGGAAGGTTAAGCTTAAAATAAAAACGTTTAAATTGAATACATTTTTTTCTCCTGGTCCTTATTTTAAATAGGTCATAAAAAATATCAATAATTATCGATATCGACTGATATGAAACGCTTATATCGTGATACAGTTTTCAGCCATATCGCCCAGCCCTAGGTACACATCATTGTATTTTATATGAAAGTATTGGGTGGTCTTCTCTCCAAGAGAGAAGTGATCTAAGGCTCCCTTTGGAAAACTACCACACTACCTTACAGAACGCCTCTGTCATTCAGAGGGACATTAGCAGACTCCCTCTGCTGACGGGCTTTTGCTTCATGTTCCACGAGTTCGCTCGGAGCTTGGAAGAAACTTTGTTTAACTTTAGTGCATCCGACTTCTGGAACACATTACAACACTTCCTTAAAATCCACTCACTTGTGCCTTTTGGACAATTTGGAAATCTGGTTTTAAACCCGCAAACTACTTGTACTTGCTTTACATAATTGTTCTTTCTTTCTGTTATCTTTCTATTTTTTCTTATGATGGTGTCGCTTCTTTTCTATGTTGCTGTTCTGTTTTTGTCACTGTAATCTGACCTGATGACATTGTAAATGAGAGAGGCCCCTCAATGATCTCTGGAGGAGAAATAAAAGTTGAATGAATGAATGAATGTTCTTACCGTTCCTCAGCGCGCTGTTTGATCTCCTCTCTCCTCCTGACAAATGCCTCATCATCTCCATCCGGCCTTGGCAAAAGGAGGCGTGAACAGTGTCAGAATTGCAGAGCAAGAGAACAACAAAAACACACTCATCCGGATGTGACAAATGACATGCAGTACATTTACATATTGCCCCATTTGCTCGAGGGACATTCTTTCCACACAGCTCAACAAATTTGATTCCTGATTTGTCTCTGCAGCTTCAAAAGTAAACAGAGCTTTTTCTACAGTAACAATGTGCGTCACCTTTGACAATGGAATTACTAATGTAAAAGAAGCTGCGCAATCAGGAGGTGAGAAAATAAAATTGCCTCTAGGAAATGTAACCACAGGGTCAATTTAAATGAATGTTGTGTGTGTGTGTGTGTGTGTGTGTGTGTGTGTGTGTGTGTGTGTGTGTGTGTGTGTGTGTGTGTGTGTGTGTTTTTCAGGCATGCTCTCTATCCCATTTTCTCATGTGACAGATGATAGACATGAACGCAACTCTTAACACCCACAGGATTGTCAGTGTGCGACAGGCCAGCCTGCAGTTGATTGACTGACACGACATTTTCATTTCACTGCAGTACAATGACAGCACTACACACACAGTTGTCTTGTAAAGGAAGCTGAAGTTATGAAGCCACAAGAGACACAGTGAACGCAGCCCTGACTCATGGGCGCTCCACTCGAGAGCTTCACTGCACTCAACAGTTGTTCGCCACAAAGCAATTAAGAACTCCCATTTATGTGAGCACAGAGCTAATGTCACAAGAGAAACTGAACTTTAATTCACAGACATGGCTGCCAGCTTTATTAAAATGTTAATCAACGCTTTAAGGTCACCAAGTTGCCAATGCATTGGGTATTAATGAAACCCATTACAACAGCATGTTGTACCTGGAGCGTACCTTTGTTCAGTCTGTCTTGACACTGTGTCAAAGAGTCAGCTGTACAGTCATGAGGTGATAGACAGGGTTAGTGTTGCGTTGGTCTCACATTGCCAGACCTATCTCCACAGTGCTGCAGAGGAAGGTCTGGCAACAGGAGCAGACACTCCTGGATAAAAACACGCAGCGACGGTGACTCTGCGAAATAGTCTCGGGAAGGAACTTGTTTTGGTGGAACATTTGCGCCCCGCAAAAGAAAGTGCAGAATGCAATATAAAATGAAGTTAACTGTTCACACAATACAGTAACGTGAGCTATTTAAACTAGCTGATACATGGTTAACCCTAGTGATGGTCAAATGAAGCTTCGCGAACCACTGTCTTTATTTTCTGAGCTCTCTGTTTAAAGAAAAAGGTTAAAGGAACGGCAATTCAGTGTGTTTTCAACCCTTTGTTGAACAGAGAGCGCCATCTAGTGAGCTCAGAAAATAAAGACAGCGGTTCGTGAAGCTTCATTTGATCATCACTAGTTAACCCTCATTGGCTCTTACCAGTGTATCACTGTGTGTACTTCGTCCACAGCAATCCCACAAATCGGTCCCCAAACGTCCCAGTTAGAGAGGAAATGCCCCCTAATTCTTTGTAAATCTTTACAATAATTCTCCGAAAGAACAAAGCAGGCTGCCTGGTCGCTCCAAATGTTCCTTAAAACTTGACATGTTCAGCGTGTAACGTCGCTGAGAGGTTCCGGTTAATGTCGCTCGATTCGACCGGAGTTTAGAGTCAACACAAAGAGAGCGGAAAGTGAGGGACATCCGGCGGAATTTCCGGCGGGTGCTGGAACTATCCTGTAAATGAACCGTCGTCGATATAGACTAGTGCTGCATTGGACTGCATTATCATCTCTGAACCTCCTGAAGAGATCATGCTTTTTGGTCTCTAATTAGAATGCAGATCTGTATAGTCTAAGTTCTTTGTGGTAACCAAAAAGTCTTTTTTATACATTAGTACATTAAAAAATATACAGTATATGTTACAGTTGCACTAAAATGTCACAGACTTGTCAATTGACTTTACCTTGATCGGCGCTTCTTGCAGCTACTGCAGCAGCAGCAGCAGCAGCATGCAACAATGCTGATGATGATGACTCCACCCACGACAGCCAGGGCAATGATCAGGGCTTCAAAGTTCACTGAATCACACCAGAAGACCAATCATTAATATTCAATAATGTCATTTGTTCTGAGGTCATAGCATAAAACAAAACCTGAAACTTTGGGTGCCTCCTTCCTTTGAATGGAAACATAAACTCAACTTGTTTGGCAATGGTGCCCCCTGCTGACGTCTGGGCAACACTACAAGTCACCATAGTGTAATGATGAAACTCCACGCTTCACTTTCATTTCCAGGGAAACATAACAAAGTGAAACATAACCGAGACATCAATCAAGATTTGTTTAGATGAGCCTTTGTGTCAACGCCCGAAACCACTTCAGCAGCCGTATAACTGTTTATCAGTTTGGTTGGAAACATATTAAAACACCACCATTTTGCCAAGTCAGTGATGGAACACCTGAATTAGCAGCAGTAATTAGGTAACCACAGTGACACAAAGAATGCACGCCAGTTTCCTGATTCTTTGAGGGACATTGTGGGTTAGCAACTTCTGTCTACTAGGAGGCTACAATTAGGTTTCTCACTGTGGCTTTCCATATATAGCTTAAGGCACATTGAAAACATTCAAATGTTCTTCCCATACATCTGTTACTATTGATTTTATAGTCTGCTATTAACAACAGTTGAGCTAATGGCATCAATGACTGAAATTACATTCTGTCTTATTTCCTGTAAAGTGATCTTTTTATTGTGTAAAATACCCACACCACCCCCTTCACTTTAAAATGGATACACTCTCCTCAGGCCGTAGGTTCACAGTACCCCGGTTCAACAACAATGGGAGTAAAAAGGGCCTTGTTCCCTGTGCAATAACATGGCTTAATTTGCATGTGTAATTTTTGATTTATTTTACTCCTGTGCAATTTAGTTCGCCAATTTTGGACCTGACGGATAATGCTTGTTTATCAATCAATCTGTTAAATGGCTGCGTTCTGGGATAACTTTGACCAATGTGGAAATGATTTCATTCTGATGAGCCTCGGTGCAAGTTAAGAATGGATTTTATATTACAAAATTGAAGAAAACTATTTTTACATTCAGTAACATTGCTGTTGGATTGCTCCATGCACCAGGTAGTTTTAACCACAAGCCCTGACTGGGCCATTTCATTTACACTAAAATGTTAAAGCTATAGTGTGTAGTTTCTGTCTCCCCCATGGGAAATTCTAAGTAATGACAACACCACTGTTGTTGCATCCACATGACACAAGCCTTCCATAACCGCGCACGCGCCCCCAACCCTCATCCACGCAGTTGCTAGTAGCCAAGGAGGACACGGAGGATTAAAAAAACATGATGGACTCAGTAGAGGTCATTATCTTCGCTCAAGTCGCCAGATGACACCGTGTTCTAAACACAGCCATACTGAGAAATCCAGAGAGAGTTGTGTGGAGCTGATAGTCTTAATTAGCTTTGTAGCAACTCATTTGGCAATGGCTTGAATGTAACGGACGTTCACTAATATCAAAAAGTTACGCACTAACACTTTAAGTATGCAGACACTTTATAACTGGAAAAACCATTCACAAAGACCCTGGTATTTAAACTAAAAATTTAGAGCACATTTCCAATTGAACATATGGCCATTATGTCTCATTAAGGCCACTTCTGTCTCTGATCAGCCAAATGTTTGCCAGCATGTCTATTTTGTTTAATTTACTTGCATATTTATTTCCCCTACACATCATCCAGTTTATGTTTTAAATGTTTGAGTAGGGCCACTCTGTATCTGCACTGTATTTATGTGAAATTAACTGAGCTTTGGGCCTATGTTGAACATATGTTTGAGATTTGTTTATTGGTTAAAAATGACTTCACCCAAAGAATATGCAACCACAAAATCCCCTAAGCCTTAATGGAGAGGAAATGGTTCTCTTCTATGAAGCTGGTACATAAAATCAACCACGCAAGAGAGGAAGCAGGTAGAGTGCTGCAGGAATGAGACCATGAGTTGACACTGAAGCAACATGAAGTGAAGGGAACACAGGGTTTTGGCTGACTCCTCTCATCTAGCTTTGCAAATTGTGCCTCTCAGCGAAAACACTCCAGTGTTTGTCTAGAAGAATCATCCTGCAGCTATTTGCCTCCTAAACTCTACCTAACCAGTTTTTCATAGAGCTAGATCATTTAAGGCGCACGTGTCAAACTCAAGGTCTGCGGGACGAATCCAGGCCACTGCAGATAGATTTTGGCCCGCCTAGTAATGCGCCAAACCAAAAACACAGGAACATGTTTTTTCAAACTGAAATTACGTGACATTCCAAGCTGAATTTGGCTGATTTGCCGACTTTGAGACTCATAAATTCCCACGGAAGCACAGTTTTCATGTTCAGGCTGTGAAACAGGTTGCTGTAAAAAAAATAATTGGCATTGTTTTGCTTGATTTGCTGAATTCTATGATCGCTAAGGAACTTTTTTGCTGACTTTCGTAGGGATTTATGTCGACCAAACAATGCAACAAAAAGAAGTGACAAAAACGTCTGAGAAAGCCACAAAAAGTCGGTAAAAACAACAGAAATTATGAAAAAAAGCTACACAAATGTAGAAAAGAAAAGCGACATGCAGCAATACAGTCAAAGATGTTTGACTTTTCAATGAAACAAAAGCATTGTCAAAAAACTACAGTATACATGCCTGGCCCTTGATGTGATTCTCTTTTGGCCCTTAGTGAAAATGAGTTTAAGGACTTCCACCTGCACATGTTATTTGACATCACAGTTATTGTATTTGTTTATGATCTCCGTTTTGCATGTTAAAATGGCAACAAACTAATACATCTTCAGAGTAATAAACCAGGACATTAACTTCCTCATTCCAGTCGCCCCTCCACATGCACTGTCTACATTTCCCCTGAAACCCAGAACCATGATAACTATAGTTACCGCTTGACTATTTTTTTCCCCAACAGCTTTCTTCTCCTACGTAGCCTGTAATGCATTATGTAATAACAACGCATTTTGTAATAAAACGTCAAAATGTAATAAATGCATACCTCATTATGTAATAACACCCGCATTGTGTAATAATCTGCCGCATTTTTAAATAAAAACATTTAAAAAAAAATCCATTTTAATTGACTATTAAATAATGCACCATATAACTTTGCGTAACAAATAAATAAATAGAACTGCAACTCCCGCGTTTTGTAAGAACCGCCACATTACATAATCATTTGTTTCACAAATGCGGAAGAATTGATTACATATTGGGTTGTGGTTTTTATTACAAAATGTGGCAGATTATTACATACTGCAGGTGTTGAAGTGAATATTTGTTGCATTTTTATATTTTGTCTGACTTTTTCCTACAAAAGAGGTTTGAGCCAGTCCCAAAGGAAAATAACCAGCTCCACAATGACAAGAATTGAGAATAAAATTGCAATTCAAAGCCTCTCTGAATGTGTTTAAGAGCAATTTACCAACTGTTGAACAAGCAGAACATAAACCTGAATATGACTCAGTGTTATCTCCAAAGTCAGGTGGTATCGGACTCTCTGAAATATTAATATTGTTCTTTTTTTTTTCTTGTAATATTGTTGGGTTTTTATTAACCAGTTTTGTTAATTGGTGCTTTATTTGTTTCTCGAATTGTCAGAAAAAACAGGTTAATGCATAGATTTGACTTTTGGTAACACAGACTTATTTACTGTACGCAGAATGATCATGCTCACTGCCATGCTTAGCCCCCCCAAATCCAATAAAGCCTTTTTTTCAGAGAGAACCACCCCTTTACAACACCAGAGGTACACTAATTGCAGTCTTGTAAAGTGGCAAATGAAAGAGAAAAGCACACATAGTGACCATCTTTCACATCGTAATAAGACTGATCAACTCACACCAACACACTCCCCAACGGGCCTGGGCCAACTGGCACACCGACGCTGGAGGCAGCAGCCAGCTCACCGGGTATTCTGTGCAGTTGTTGGTGGTGAAGCACCACAGACACTGTGGAGACAAAACACAGAGATCAGCCCTCTGCATATGCTTCTATTAATATCTTAAGGGTCCCATGACATTAACATTTCACTTAATATGAGTTCCCCCAGCCTGCCTATGGTTCCACCAAAACATGTTCCTTCCAGAGGCTGTTTTGCAGCAGCACCGATGCTCCGTCCGGCGCTTAGCACCGCCCCAAGACGATTGTGATTTGTTTAAAGAAATGCCAATAAACCAGAGCATGTTTTTCTCCCATCCCAGAATGCTATGTGGACTAGCCAGACCCTCCTTTGCAGCGCTGTGGAGGAAGGTCTGGCAATGTGAGACTACTGCTTCGCTGAGTTTACCAGCGCTGGCGATTAGAATGGAACTTTAGTTGTTGGAGGTTCAGTCACCCGCTTAACAAACAAACAAGGGATCATAAAATTATGATTCATGACAGCAGTTTGGAATGTCTGGGCAAAGGTCTGTTCTTATCTTTCAAACGCTGCTCTCTGATCAGCAGCGGTGGAAGAAGCATTCAGATCCTTTACTTCCGTAAAAGTACTAATACCACACTGTAAAAATACTCTGTAACACGTAAAAGTCCTGCATTGAAAATGTTACTCAAGTAAAAGTATGTAGGTATCATCAGGAAAATGTACTTAAAAAGTAAAATTACTCAAAGAAGAAAAATCCTCCCATTTTAGAAAGTGGATCTAACCAGTTGTGTGTTTAATGGTCTAATCATTTCAGCTGGACTTGTAGGACGTTATATTGTTGGCTAGTTTCATTTGTAACAAAACATCAGATTTTATAAACTACATGTGTTTTGTGTGCAGAAATCTTAATGTGTAAAGTAACTAGTAACTAAAGCTGTCAGATGAATGTAGTGGAGTAAAAAGAACAATATTTCTCTCTGAAATGTAGCAGAGTAGAAGTAGAAAGTGGTGTGAAAAGAAAAGACTCAAGTAAAGTACTTCAACATTTGTACTTAAGTACAGTACTTGAGTAAATGTACTTAGTTACATTCCATCCCTGCTTAGCTACTACTTTTGGCAACCTTACCTTGGCATGTGGAACACAAGTGTCACAGTTTTTGAAAGTAGAGCAGGCTGAAAAGAGAGATAAACAGAAACGGCATGTCAACTAGCTTAACGTTACCCGAATGTAAACAGTTAGCTAGGCTAGCTACGTATTTAAAAAACTAAAATAAAAAATAACTCTTTCACAAGTTAGCTACGTATTAACATACTTATAAACTGGCATTCAAGTCTCTTATTACCATGCAAATTGGTACATTTATCAACTGTAAAATCGACTGTACTTTTCAAGCTACATTGTAACTTACGAAGTGGTGGTGGTGGAGATGTTTGGCATTCCCCCAAGCTAACAAAGCTGAGGCACAACACGACGGCTCCACATAACACCCACTTGGTCGGTGTTTGTCTCTCGGTTGTAAAAGAAGACATCGTTAAAAGCTTAAAACAGCTGGGAAAGCTTAACTGTGTCTAAAAAAAACACACAGATATGCTCGTCTACAGTAGACGCTCGCCTTTTGCACGATAACACTGCTGTTTCTGTTTTGCCTAGGACTGGACCAACTGCTGTCACTTCCTGGTTCTCTAGGGTTAGCCGTTCACTTAATACATCCATGGGGTTAGCGCGTTTTGATAATCTTGACAGCCCGGGCGGGAGGAGTATATGCTTTTAACGAGTTAAGTTACAAACGACCGCCCGCTCAGTTTCACAAGTCCTGAAACGCAGTTGAAACATTTTCATTTATAACTATTTTGTTCACTCATTTGGCATGTTGATACATGCTTTATGGGGAGAGGTGCACTCATTCTCTCGGATCTGTGCTTCCAATGTCATTGAATATTTTTAAAAGACTACCATAGACATATAAGAAATGGACGAAGGGAGGCCGCTGTTTTTGACGGAGACAAGTGAATTGGGATAAAATATTGACTTGTTCTTATACTTTACATCTTTAGTATTCCATATCACATGTTTGTGGGGTGAAAAATTGTGTTTATAAATAAGAAGCCAACATAAAAGAGCATGCCTATGAAAGTTAGATAGCTGAATAGGGATTTTATCAATATCAAAATTGCACTTTAGTAAAAATTCATTACCACCAACTTTTTGAAAAATAAAGTTTGGAATAAAATACCCCATTTTATCTTTATTTATTATATAATGTTTAATCCAGTTCACCTTGAAGATTATATTAGATGTATGGAAATCAAGAACATTCAAACCTCCTTGATTGTATGGATTACATAAAGTATTTTTATTTAAATAGTGAGGCTTATTTTTTCATATGAAATTGAATAATGTAGAATCTATTTTCTCAATAAAAGGTTTTGGATAGGGCTGTCAGTTTAACGCGCTATTAACGGCGTGAACGCAAACCCATTTTAACGCCGCACGATTAACGCATAGAGAGAGCAACGGGATCTGTTGGATCTGTTAGTCCATTTCTTTAACTGTCTATGGCCACGCCATGTCCCGCCCTACGAAGCAACTCGATTGGTTGGGGTTAGGCATTTCACCTCGAGTGGTTAGGATAGTGGATTAGTCAGGGGATAGGACCTGAACAAATGGGGTTACGTTACCTTGGACGCCTGGCCAATAGTAGTGATTGAAGGGCGGGTTGCAGACTGGAAACAAAACAGACACAGACAGTCCAATAAGTAGCTACTCAACCGTATGAATGTGTCCCAGACCAGGATAGAAAATTAACTATCGATGTAAAGATCACCAAGCCACTAGGCCTAGCTGTATGTTCAAATTTGAATAATTCAATAAATCATTATGTTTTGCCTTAATACACAGGCTACGATGAATAGGACAGGATAGCATCAGAGAGACACAGTAATTCCTGTTTTTCACCTTTATGAGGCAAAAACTAAATCTGGCTGGTAAAAAGTCATTGTGGCGGGTGGATTTTTAAATCCACCCACCACAGTGGCTGGTGGTCAAAAAAGTTAACTTCATGCCCTGCACGTGAGTCAATAAAATTACATTTGTATTTTTATGTGAGTGTGACTCTAGAAGCTATGAGTGTAAACATTCATGAGTACAACTCTGATTTCTACGACTACGAATTCTTCACTATGAACACAAATTCAAGTCTGTGGGTACGAGTAAAGAACAGTTGAAATGACGTCACTGTCGTCACAGGGCAGGAAATCAAACCTAGATTTCATCCAACGCGCATGCATCAAAGGTGAAAGATGGCTAACAACAGACCTGAGGCTGGCTCAGCATCACAGGTAAAGTAAATAACGTGTTCAACATTTTTTATACGATTTTACTATTTTGATAGCACTTTATAATGACATACATTTCCGCAACTCATAGACGTTATTGCTTTAGCTTGCATAGTTCTAGAGTCACACTCACATAAAAATACAAATGTAACTTTATTGACTCACGTGTATGAAAACGTAATTGTGCATGCCTGAGTTAATTTACGCACAAATGTTTAAAATACGAATACGAATTCTTAAAGTTGTGCATACATCTTTTTGAAAGCTTTCTTACACCATATGGAGCAGCTTGCGAGCCGCGTAGCTTGTAGGCTCGTGACGGCGATTAGCTTCGGAGCGAGTAGTGACTCCACAGTCAGTGAGAGAAACAAAGTGTCTCCTCTGTTCTTTCTGACCACGGTGGGAAACCTGGAGCAGGAAAAGTTAACCCTCTCCTTGATTTTACGTTGTTTATGGAGAAGGAGAACCAGGAAATGAGTCTGGGGAAACCATAGTCGCTATGACGACGAGCCATGCTCGCCTCAGGCATGAGGCAGTACTATCTGCAATGGAAAATCGAGGTAACAGTGTTACATTATGTGACAGATTATTAGTTCCAAGTGTGAATGTTAGTGTGAAATTGAACACTACGTATATGACAATGTTTTCAATTAAAAAAAAAAAATTTGCCATATGACACAAAAAGAAATCAAGGGACATTTAGAATAGATAAAAATGTGCGATTAATTGAGATTAATCGCGAGTTAACTATGACATTAATGCGATTAATCGCGATTAAATATTTTAATCGTTTGACAGCACTAGTTTTGGAACATCTAAGACTTTGGCCGGATAAACTAATCTGGATAATCCTTCAGTTTTGGATAAAAGTACCCGACCTTTGAGTGATAAATCTCTCATGAGCCATCTGTCAAATTTATTCTTGACTTTTGGAATGAGAGGTTGAAAAGTGGAATTCATCCTGTCTGTCTGATTTTTACATATATTAATTCCTAAGTATGTTACTTCCTCTTTAATAGGAATACCCTCAAATACTGTTGTATGTATATTGCTTTCTTTGAGTGGAAAAACGGTACATGTTTTTTATTAATTAATCCCGAAATTTTAGAGAACACAATCAATAACTTTTTTAACCTGAAATTCATCTTTTAAGGAAATGGCTGTATCATCAGCTAGCTGGCAACATTTAATTTCTTTTCCTATAACGTTAATGCCTTCAAAATTGTCATTGTACAGATGTAGGGCCATCACTTGCATTACTAAGAGAAACAAAAATGGGGCCAAAGGATCTCCTTGTTTTATACCACGGGATATGTAGAATCTATGAGTTATTCCCCACGGAAGTTTAACTGAACTATTGCAGTCACTATTTAAAGTTTGTATTGCTCTTTTGAAGTATTGACCAAAACCAAAAAAATAACACATCAAATAAAATACTATGCTTTACAGTATGAAAGGCTTTATGTATGTCTATGAATAAAATGTAGCTGTTGTCAGTTATGTAATCCTTATAGTCAATCAAATCTATAGTCATCTATAATTGTGTCTAGACATGCATTGAGTCTTTGAGCAAAAATGTGAGAGAATAATTTTGTATCATTATTAATTAGGGTTAGGGGTCTCCAGTGTAATGGCAAAATTATAATTGACATGATTAACTCTGAATTTCTGGATGTGCTCTCCGCATTTATGCCGTGTGGAGAGTTTATTTTATTTACCCATGAAAGACCTTGTGTTGTTTTGCCAAATGTGCAGGAGCCGCAAAGTCTACAGCTGAAAAGAACGCGGCCTCTGTGTGAACTGATAGGGTGCAGGTCAACCTGCTAAATTATCTCCTGTTCTGTGGCATCTGAACATCTCCGAATGATGAACAGAGCATTTGGTCCCCAATGGGTGTTAAGGAGGAAAGGGACAAACTCTAGGGCACCTCAGCTTGTCTTCATGATTTGCATTATACGTCAAAAGGTCAAGATAGGCTGGAAATTGCAGAAGGTAGCAGATGTCATTGTTCATGTGTTGATGTCACACCTCCAGTCCTTATCTTTGTATAGAAGCTGTACATCTGTGTTTTTCACGGAGAGAACTCCTTCACACCTTGCTGCGTGCATCTTGTGAACTTGTCTTCCTATATTTGCAAATATATACTTTAATAAACTACACAAACCTACATTGGTTCAGTCTACGACTAATTATTTGTTTCATCCTCAATTATTTTAATTCCCAATTGATCCACACCTGTTGCACTCTGAAATATTTTTCACCACAGTTTGGCGTTTGGCAGGACCAGTTGCTGGTAGTGACCGGGGAGGGCTCCGTGTGTGTGCTGAGGACCTGCAATCTGGAAACTCTGCACCTTTCAAGGCCAGAAATAACCGCCTCAAACCTCGAAACACAAAGCTTTTCAGAGTGAGAGGATCAGACAGGCGCGGAGAGCTCTCCTGGACACTCCACGCTGGCTCAAGGGAAGGAAATTTCAAACAGCAGGGTAAGATTCATGATTTTAAATTTAAATAATTTGAATTGACCTATGGCAATTACAAGAAACACGGAATATATGACTCAGAGCCTGTTTGGGTTTTTGTTTGTATAACAACACTCAGCCATATTTCAAAAAGCCTCCTCAAGCAGGAAACGGTGACATTTCTAAGCATTGAATGCTTACGGTTTTGGGTGGGTATTCTGTGAAATAACTGAAATTGAGACGGAGTTTGTGTTGCTTTTTTCCCGAGAGTAAAAACGGCCTTGTTGGTGACGACCAACTAGCAGGTTAAGAAAAACGTTTTTCCCTCATTTCGTGTAAGAAATGGGCTCCAATCAGTCGTCGCCTGCCCTATCAGGCTCTTTGTTTGAGGAGATGGAGCGTAAATATGGCCTCCTCAGTGTGGAATGTGTACCGTATTGGATTGAACGTTTCGGATTCCCTGAAAAGGGAACACTAAGCACAGGCAGATTGAAGGTTCTTAGACAAGACCTACAGGAGGAAGAAAATAGACTTATGGGAAAATGTTCCATTAAAACAGAAGACTTCAAATCTTTACAGAAAAATAAAGAGTGTTTTAACATCTGGATAAAGGAAGCAGAGCTTAGAGAGGGAAAGCAAACGAGAAAGAAAAAAACACAGACTTTGTTAAAACTGAACGATGACTCGTCTAAAAAGAAAGATGAGGATAACTCCCCTGCTAATGCTTCTCCTTCTCTTCAGCACTGTGCAGCAGAAAAATGAGACTACGGAAGCTTTCCTCCACAGAATAAGAGACATTTTTGAACGACACAGCGGCTTGGCCAAGCCCGACAGCCTGCATGGGGGAAACCCTGGGAGTGTGGGAATCCCACTTTAAAGGGGCTTTCTTCACAGGCCTCCTGCCAGAAATCCAAGCCGCAGTAAAGTCAACCTGTATCTGCTTTAAAGATGCCCGGCTGGACCAAATCGTCAAGCATGCAAAACATGCCGAAGAGATGCTGCAGCTGGCCGCAGAAAAACAGAACTCAAAGAGACAAAAGAAGAGACAGATGTCATTATTGCAAAGAAAAAGGACACTGGCGGCGCGACTGCCCTAAACTCAGAGGAGGGAGACGTAATGGACAGCAGCAGGATCGACAGGACAGTCAGCAGCTGTCTGATTGACGGGGAAGGAGAGTGGTGGGGGTACGGAAGGGATTGAATCCAGGCTCACTTCAACTGAGGGTAACACACACACACACACACACACACACGCACACACACACACACACACACACACACACACCCTTCCCACGCTCGCAATGAAGAATCTGCTTCCTCGCACACCACTTTCACTTCCCCACATGATAGAAAGCTTGTATTAGATGCAATACAACATCTTGAACAAAAACAAATTTGTGACACTGTAGCAACATATTCTGTGTTTTCTTCTGACGCATACAAAAAGCTGCCCACTACGATGTTAACTATACAAGGGAGGGAAATTGAACTTTTAGTCAACAGTCTGTTTTCCCTAACCAAAAGCTCTCTGGCCGAGTTGTGTACTCTAGAAGTGCAAATGGAATGATTACTCATTTGCGACCCCCATCATGAGTGTGCACTGTGATCCCAGTGACCCCCAAGCCAGTGAGAAAAGCAAAATGATCTTTCCTGCTTTCTCTTCTCTGCCCCGTGAATCTACTGGGCAGAGATTTGATGTGTGTGTTTGGAATCGGAGTTGTACCAACAGCCACTGGGCTCAAGGTTATACGTCTTGATCAGACATACTCTGGACAGAGCCCACATACAGCTCTCTGTCTGTTTTTGAATGGCGCATATCTCTTCCCCACGCCATAAATCTTTTGGCAGAGGCCCGAGGCCCTTTGCCCCCCTCTGCAGAATTCTGTGAAACACAACACCTGCATTGTACCTCTTTTGTCTCAACAGATTTAGAGGATGACTATGCAGGCCAATTTTTGGAAAAACCTGAGGATGTGCTTGAGTGCACTCACATGTATTGGCATAACAACAGATGTGCCATATCAGTCTCCTTGACGGATGGATAAAACAATTTTTTTTTTCTCGCATTTGTGACTCGCATGCTCATATCTCTTTGTGTAAATCTCCTACAGATCACTGGAGAGACTTGGGACCCTTCGTCCTGGACTGTGACAGACTGACTGACTGGACCAACACTGCGGATGATGACGTTTCCTTTTCCCCCTCGACAGAGTGTTATAGGAAACTATTGTCGCAACACGTGTCCTGCATGCGCAGCGTTTACCAGTTAGAGGAGCCTGTGGCTCAGGCGCACACCTTTTTCCAAGACATGACCGACATCTCACCCGCAGAGATTTCTCCTTTGCTGTCTGAAGTACCACGCCACCTTTGGGCAGCAAACAAATATGACGTCGGGTTGATAAAAAAACTGCCAGCCAGTAATCATAGTTCCGCGTTCAGATTTCAGGCCTAAAAAGCATCAATATCCACTAAAGCAGGAAGCATTTGATGGAATCAGGCCTGTTTTTAACTCTTTATTGGCAGCTGGCGTTATCATTGAGTGTCCTGCTTCCCCAGTGTGCACGCCTATTTTTCCGGTAAAGAAAATCAGACCAAAAGGTCTTCCCGTCGAGTGGCGTTTTGTCCAGGTTCCTAACGTACCTAACCCCTACACGATACTACAGGGGATCCCCGGGGATGCAAATAATTTCTCCGTTATTGACCTGAGTTACGCTTTTTTCAGTGTTCCCGTGGACAAAGACTCCCAGTACTGGTTTGCATTCCTCTTCGATGGTAAGCGTTACACTTTCACACGTCTCTGTCAGGGCTATTGTGAGTCTCCTACCATATGCAATGATGCTTTGAGAGATAGCCTGGAGAGCCTAACACTCTCACCCAGCTCTTCTTTCCGACAATATGTAGATGACTGCCTGTTGGCTAGCCCCACGAAAACACAGTGTGGAAACGACACCATTGCATTGCTTAAACATCTTGCTGCTGAGGGACATAAAGCTAGCCTGTCAAAATTGCAGTTTGTGAAAAAAGAGGTGCATTTTTTGGGTCATGACATCTCTGAAGCAGGGGAAACCCTGTCCCCAGCTCGCATTGAAGCTATTATTTCTCTTCCAAAACCCAGCACCAAGAAACAAATGATGTCATTTCTTGGACTGTCGTGTTTTTATCCCAAATTACGCGCAGCTTGTACAGCCGTTGGCTGACACCATCCATGGGAAAAATTTGACTGCACATGACTGCGTAAGATGGAATTCAGAGGCGGATCAGGCTTTTGTAGACCTCAAAACGGCTTTCCAGATCCCCCCCCCCACACACACACACACTTTGGGCCTGCCAAATCCTAGCCTTCCATTCACTCAGACCGTGGATGAGCACGCAGGCTGCATGACCTCTGTCCTCATGCAACCCCATGGGGACATCCTGAGGCCGGTGGGCTATTTCTCAGTGAAACTTGACCCCATTGCTGCGGGCCTGCCCATTTGCCTCAGAGCTGTTGCTGCAGCAGAGAAAGCTCTGACAGCTTCCAGAGATATAGTGGGTTATGCTCTGCTCACCCTATTAGTTCCACACTCCGTTTCTCTGATTCTATTAGAGCAAAAATCATCCCATTTGTCTGCTGCGCGTTACCTGAGATCAGGGCCTGAAATTAACACCTGCCCACCCGCCAAATGCGGGTGAATTTTGCAATTGGTGGGTAACACTGTCAATCTACCTGCCACATTGGCAGGTAGCCAATGAGAATTGAGTGATTCAGAGGCGCAACTATCGGTAAGTAGGGTACGCGGTTGCTTACGGGCCCAGACCAATCAGGGGCCCGCATCACTGGAAGACACTGATTGACAGCCGGGGCCCCCTATTGCATTTGCATTAGTCGCGACAATCCCAGCAGTCCCACGTGCAGCCACTGACCAAGCGGTAGTGAGAACGGGTCTAATTAATTTCCTTGTTTCTGATATGAAGACCTGTGTGACTGAAACATCTCACATTTACCAACAAAACGTACAGCGACAGACCGTGCAGAACATTTCAGACCGCCCTGCCAACCTGTAGACATTTTAACATCAATGTACGCTGTAGCGATTTTTCACTCTAATGTCGCTGAAAGCTGCTGTTTCAATCCTGTCCTGGGCTGTTGCTCCATTTCCCCCGCGACTGACACACACACACACACACACACACACACGGACACAATGACACACGGTGGATGCAGGAAAAAACGCAGAAGAGATGTACAGAATGACCTAAATTGAGGACAGCTACGCTCGTTATTGTAAGTGCAATGATAAGTTAAAGTCCAATAAGTACTTTATCAAACCGTATGAATGTGTGTCCCAGACCAGGATAGGAAATGAACTAACAATGTAAAGATCAACAAGGCACTGGCACTGACACATACTGTATGTTCAAATTTGATTAATTCAATAAATTATTATGTTTTGTCTTAATCCACCAGCCATTTTCATATTATACCAACATTTGTAGCATCCTGAGCCTTTTTGGTAAGGTTACTAGGAAAACTCAGCCCTGAGTAATGAATTATTAGTAATAATTATTATCCTCCCCAAAACAAGTTTCCTTTTTATTTTTAAAGAACTATACAAAAGAAATTGCAACTTTTATCACATTTTTTTACAAAAGCGCCAGCAAAATCAGGCATTTGGGGCCACAACAATCTAAAAAAAAGACTGTGACATCCTGGAGGGACTGGCCTTGTGTATTTTTTCATGTGTTATGGTGCACATTCACCAGTGTTTTTGTTGTTGTTGTGGTGCGCATAGGCCACTCCTGATTTTGTCAGTCATCTCATCTCTTATACGCAGTGGCATAAAGAGCCATCACCGGGGCCCTATGCATGATTATCAAGGCGGGCCCCCTTATTACATCATGTGATGACGGCGCAATGTCCACGAGTAGGCTACGATGAATAGGACAGGATAGGATCAGAGAGACACAGCAATTCCTGTTTTCACCTTTATGAAGCAAAAAAAAATCTGGCTGGTAAAAAGTCTCTGTGGCTGGTGGATTTTTAAATCCACCTGCCACAGTGGCTGGTGGTCAAAAAAGTCAACTTCATGCCCTGCCTGAGATACCACACGTGTCTTCTTGACATACCGAATGTTACGGTTAAACGGGGCACCGCACTTAACCCTGCCTCTCACATGCCAACTCAGGAGGAAGGAGATCCTCACGACTGTTTAGCTGAGTTACAGCACACGTGTTCACCTCGCCCTGACCTTTCAGAAATCCACTGCAAAACCCAGATCTCATTTTGTATGTGGATGTGAGTAGTATAGGATGGCGCTTTTGCCGCCCGTGGCTATACATGGCACTAAAGCGTGAGAAAAAGTGTGCATGTGAGCGTGTGCGTGTTGGGGGTGACGCCCCCCTCCCCTACCATGTGATAATTTTGAGCGTTCTGATTGGCCGAACGACGTGATTTTAAACAGAAGTGTGTGTGTGTGTGTGTGTGTGTGTGTGTGTTTGTTAAGTCCGCTTTTGTGTGTATGCTTGTCATAAATTGTATACAGAACTACGTGATTGTAAAAGAGGGGTTAGACCAACTATATGCAGTTAAAACTGCTTGATTATGGCTGGGCATCAATCCGTCATGCATGGGGAGTGGTTTGTAGTGTTTAAAATGCGTTGTTTTGCGTTCTATGGTCTCTTTTTTCATCCTGCCCTTGTTTAGCTAATTAGTCTTTAGCCTATTTTTTCTCCTAGCTAGCGAGCTATCTTGTCAGTGTTAGCCTCTGTTTAGCTAATTAGCCTTTTCAAAAAAGTCAGTTTTTTCCTCTACATCTATTTTACTCTGTTCGCTAAAAGACGGTGCTTTACATTAATTTCTGTTGGCGAAGCAAAAGACAAAGCCCATTACATCCATGTCTACAAAGGGTGAGTAAAAATCTGTTATGTTTAAAATATAATCTGAGATAATTAATTTATCAACAATAAGCTACAAAATACAAGGCATTGTTGCTGTTTAACTAATTTATATCAATTTTGAGACTAAAAGACCAGTTTGTATGACACTTTATAAAATAATAAGACATTTATTGGTTTTGATGACGATGCTACAGCTATAACGTGACTAAAACTTTATCAGGAGCTGGTTTAACACATAAGGTCTTTAAGATATCCCATCAGTTTTCTAATGTTAAAATAATGTAAAAGGTGGTTTAAATCCCTCTTGTGGTCATTGTCCTGAAGCTCAGGGGGGAGAAAAATAAACTACTGTGTGTACAGTTTTGCAAAACTGCGCACAGTTTACCAATCTGTCCATATGGGTGTAAATTGACAATCTGTACCCAGTTTGAAATCCGTCCCCACGGATTGTAAAACCGTGCACACAGTTTATTTTTCTCTTCCGAAGCAAAATTAGGGGGGGCTCCGTAGAAAAAGTTGCTGGTTTTCACAGGTCTGGTTGCTTATTTGTCTCGCGAGATCTGGCAACACTGTCTCACACTGACTACCACTAAACACAAGACAGCGACGGCGACGAGCAAGGGAAATTCAAAGGTAGCGTTCTCGAACTGGAAGCACCGGCACTACTTGTCGCTCATTGAAATTAAAGACAAGACTGTTTATGTAACGTGCACGCTATGCCCAGGAAAAAAGACTTTATTCACGTCTGCCTCTAGCAACTCCAATCTTATCAACACACGCTAACCCGACACTTGTTGCTGCTGCTAACCCAACCCCATAATAACCCCGAGCCCAAATGCAGCTAGCGTGAGCTCCAGTGAGGAGACGGAGCCACTCTGTTAAAACAAGCAACGCTCGATTTTTCAGGTCAGCAACAGGTGACCAAGGCCGAGCTGAACACATTGATTGCAAGGTATGTTGTTGAAAACATGCTCCCCCTGCCCACTGTGGAGTCTGAATCATTAAGAACTATCCTTGCATATCATATGGCAGGCTTCAATCTGTTGAGTTCAGATAAATACCAAATGTTCTAAAATACTGTATATAGTGTTTTTATTCTTTAATCGGTTAACGTAATATAAACATCTTTGATGTTAAAAATGTTATAGAACGTAATAGCGTTATAGAACATAAAAAATAACGTCAGTTACTTTGATGAGTAACTAATTACTTTTACAATGTGGTAACTGAGTTACTAACTCAATTACGTTTTGGGATAAGTAATTTGTAACTGTAACTAATTACTTTTTTAAAGTAAGATGACCAACACTGTTAGGGACAGACGAGGAGACGAGGTCCCTGATTCACACACGCACACGCACACACACACACACACACACACACACATACACACACTGCATGACTGTAGCAAGCATACATGGAATGAAAAATTAACAGAACAATAGGATCTATTTAAATGTCTTTAAATTTGGTTTCCTCTGCTTTCACTCTTGTATTGTCACTGTAATTAATATATTAATCATTAAGTCATTTATCAAGCAGAAATAACCAAAATTCACTAGTTCCAGCTTCTAAAATGTAAAACTGTTTGACTAAGATAAGATAGACTTTATTAATCCCGCACTGGGGAAATTCCTGTACTACAGCAGCTCAAAAGAAAAAACATATTAAGTATAACAAATAGAAAAAAATGAATTAGGTATAATAATAATAGTAATCAATCAAACATTTACTCAATCGGCTCAGTCAGCTCGCTCACTCATAACATTGTGTTTTAATGGTGCATGTACTTTTTAAATAACCATAACTTGCTCAATTTCTTACCAATTTTCAAACGGTTTGGTTTGTTATACACGTCAGAGATGTAGTTATAACATACTTATGAATAATTATAACCATAGACTTCTATATGAAAATAACATTAGACAGAACATATAGGTTCCTTTTCTGTTGCTGGCCACCTGACATCAGAAATGCCCCTTCAATTACAGTATTCAAAATCAGGCTCAGAACACACCTATTTACATTAGCCTTCCCTGTTTTAATTGTCTTACCCTGTTACGTCTGTAATTAAGTGTTTGTCTCTTGATGTCATCTTAGCTTAAATCATAGAGTATGTGTATTTATTTATTTATTTATTGTATTATTCTTTAGCTAATGCGCTATATACAGCACTTTGGTCAGTGCAAGATGTGGGTAAATGTGATCTAAAAATAAACTTTACTTACTTACAATGAATATGCACATGCACAAGGTATTTGTTATTTATATTAAATCAATAGGTTACTAAAACTGTGTACAGAATGGCAACATGAGATATATATCCTTTTATAATAGGAATATTACTAATATAATAAAAGCATTTGAATTATTACATAGTTATTTTAAACACGTGACATTTATTTGCAATAAAAAATAGGTACAAGATTTCCCTTTACAATTATACATAAAGAAATGCTGCATGTTGAAATCCCCACCCTGTAGAGAGAACAACACTACTGTGGAGGTATACACAAGGAGGACGGACATACAAAATGACCCAAAAACATAGCTTGGGCTAATGCCCTTTGAAAAGGACAGTTTTATTGAGCTTCTGTCGCATGTTGTTGCTCTGTAAGCTAAGGTTAGTCATTTTAGCGATGTGGTGCAGCATTAGCTTAAAAAACAAGGACACAACTAATGTCAACAGCGTATGGTGGTGGCTGTCTATGCCATACTGCGTGTCGCCGATGTGCTCCCCGAGCACAAACACATCCTCTGACCCCATCCACCTCTTCCGTACAATGTACACAACCTCTAGCAGTTTGATGGGCTGCGATCGTCTGGTATTTGCTGATGACTGACCAATGACCCACTCTGCTGCCCTGACAACCCTCACTGTGCCTTCTGATGGAATCACCAGACCGCCATTGTTTTTAAAGTCAGCAGGTGGTAGCTCTGGTCCTTGATGGCAGATGCAGCGTCTGTCACCAGGCTGGCACTTGCAGCTCACACTCCTCTCTCCCGTGGCTCCCTGTTGTTTTGCCAAAATATCCAAATATATAAATAATAGTAACATGGAAATGAATAAGTTACTTTTTTAACAATTCAATCTCACTTTTCAATACTGTGAGCCTGAATACATTTTAGGTTCTCATATTCTCCAACAGAAAACAACAGCATACTTTTAAGAAAGTGTATAGGCTTGTCTACTTAGGCAAACATATGTTTTGTGGCTCTGGACAAAAATTTTTATTCATTGAAGTGTATGAGTGACAGAGCAAGTGAGATAGCCAGTAGTTCTCAAACGTTTTACACAGAGTGCCACCTCAAATAATATTGGGCTCTTAGACTACTTTCTGGGTACCACCAAGATAAAGGATTTAATATAACAAGCCATATGATGCTCTCATTTGTTTGTGACATTCCATATGCAAATACTTACAACATCAGGTTGAGGTGCATCCTGAGACAAGTCCATTGGCAGGTTGTCTTCTGCTCTTCTAGAGGTGGTTGTGCTTCTTGTTGCTGCCAGCTTAAATAAACATAAGTAAAGACGTTTTGAGTGTCTAAAATGTGCTGTAATAAACAACACATTATATAACTTGCAGAAACAAAAACTAAAGTGACATTTAATCACATATTGATATATCAGTCTTATACACCTTGAATTATTGTTGGTCAAAAAAAAAAATTATTTATTTATTTCAAAAATTAATCAATTATTGTTGGTTTAAGCCGGACTGTCAGAGTCCTCACTCCTGAAGTGTCCTGTCAGAGGCAACAGAACCGTCCCTTCTTAGGGAAAGTTCCCACTGCCTCCTCATCTTTCCATTTTTGGGAAACTTTAAAAACATGAGACATGTACTCAGATAAATCAATTATTGTCAACATTTCCAACCCTTTTTTTCCTTCTTTCAACATTAAGAGTAAGGACAAAAATACACACCTAAATTATCATATGTTTTGGGTAATTGTATGTATGTATGTATGTATGTATGTATGTATGTATGTACTTTAGAACCACACTAAACTAGTTATAAAAAGGTGTCCAAAAGAAACAGAATCAGTGATTGTGTAAACAAACTTCTAAAAGCCTTGGGTCAACAACAATCTTGTAATACTAGTATGTCATAGCCCCACTGTTCCTGTGTAACAGGACCTGTATTGTGCATAAATTCACTAAGTAACTAAGGATTATCCCAAATATAATCGTAATATTGTCATGTCTTACAGGTGAGAGGTGATCCCACGGGCTTTCGGCTTGACTGTGACAAGATGGCCGCCGGATCGTCATTTCTGGTAAGTACATAAGGCAGTGCGCGATTTGAGACAACACTCCCCCGTCAAATTGTCGCACTATGCAAGTAAGTACGTAGTGTACGGAAGTGCGCAGTTTGAGACACACTACATGTGAATGATATCAACTGACAGGAAGTTAACAAGGGGTCAGGCTGTTGCCTAGCAATGGAATTCCATTAAAAAGGTCTAGCATAAAGTACTATTGGACTTTATTCTATAGGATTTATATATATGATGCCACTATCGGATTAAGTCGGTATACCAAGGCGTTGCTGTCACTGTTTACCACTTTTTTTCAACCAAATTACTCCATGGGATTTTAAAGAAGACTACACTGAAAAGCATTAGACACCTTGTGTGATCAGTAGGTGGCAGTGTAATGTCACACAAGCTCTGACACTCTGTTCAGCAGTATCCGGCTGTCTCTTAATTAGCTATTTGGCAGATTCTGTGTTCTCTACAAGGTAATGAAAAATGCATGTGTTTCACATGCAATAGATTCCTAGGTACTGTATTTTCTTATGTTTGTATTGTGTTCAGTCACACATTTCATGCACTGGTGGTGGTGAAATATGGACCTGATTCCCTACTGAGCATGCTCCCAGTTGAGCTGAAGGCCTGAGGCTGAACATGCTCCAACATAGGGTGTGTTCTGTTTGTCTTTGTTTTCCATCCTCGTCTCCAAATGTATTTTGAGGACACATGGAAAGAAAGAGAAGAAAGTGAAAGAGGTGAGACAGAAATGGGATAGTTGCTTATTTTAATATCATCATTCTGGCGTAGCCAGACCTGTCTCCTATCATCATAAAACTATACATCCAGTACAGATGACATGGTCCTGTCTCAACAGTTCTATACAATGATCATACAATGTAGACCACATCCAAATAATATGAATAGAGTCCTTTAGAAGTCTGAGGGACAGCAGTGAGTAGCCTAAAATACAGTAGCCTACTTAAAAGAAATTAAATGTCCTAACATTGCCCAGTTAACATGAACTGGCATGCCAACTACAACTGTGAAAATCTCAATAGTTGTATAAAAACCTAACAAGGGGCAATTAGCCTAGCCAGAGATGGATTGCCATAAAATTTAGTACAATTATGTTTGTTGATCCCCAGCATTTTCACTGATCCATTGAGTTCTCCCCACATCTATTGGATGGATTGGTACAAATACTGTATGACTTTGGTGTTTCTCTAAATGTTGACCTATGCATTAGTCCAATCATGATTTGGTTTATGACCAAATACATGCAAAGCTAATGACATTCCTATCAGTCCACAGTCAGTCCACAAAGACACCTCAAGAGCATCCTCCCCACTGTCTTTATTTTCTGAGCTCACTAGATGGCGCAACAAAGGGTTGAAAACACACTCATCCTTTAACCTTTTTCTTTGAACAGAGAGCTCATAAAATAAAGACAGTGGTTCGCGAAGCTTCATTTGACCATCACTAATCCTCAACAGCTATATCACAGTATGGTATGGCAACTGCTCTGTCCCCGGACCGGAAAGCACTGCAGAGGGTAATGAAAACTGCCCAACACATCACCGGTTTAGCAGAATCGTCAGGGGACACCTAGTTTTGCATTGCCAGACCTGCGGAGGAGGGTCTGGCTTGTCTACACAGCATTCTGGGATGGGAGAAAAACATGCTCTGGTTTATTGGCATTTTAAACCAATCACAATCGTCTTGCACTAAGCGCCGGACGGAGCAACGGTGCCTCTGTAAAATAATCTTGGGAAGGAACTTGTTTTGGTGGAACGTGTATGTTCAAAGGTTGTTTTAATCGTGCAACAGAAAACTCAGATTGGACAGATAGTCTAGCTAGCTGTCTGGATTTACCCTGCAGAGATCTGAGGAGCAGTTAACCATAGTCCTCAGAAATCCACCGGAGTTTAGAATTCCAACACAAAGAAAGCATAAGGTAACGGACATCCGGCCAAAAGAAGGCCATCCGGCAGAATTTCCGGCGGGACATCCCGGAAATGAAACGTCGTCAATATAGATCATCTCCTCCCCTCTGGGAGGTGCTACAGGAACATCTGTTTCAGGACCAGCAGGTTTAGGAACAACAGCCGTCAGCTTGCTGAACTCTGCACCAGCACCCACCTCCCCATCCCGGACAACCAAGCACTACATTTATACCTTTATACATTTATATACTGTACGTGTGGGATTTATGTATTAATATCATCCCTCCAGCTGTTTATTCTGTGTATAATGTCTTACTATTAGCATTACTGAAATCACACTCTGCACGTGTGTTCTATACCTGCACTGCCTGCTCTTCAGCTCAGAACACTGCCTCTATGTTCACATAAGCACATTGTGTTACATTGATTTGTATGAAATGTGCCATAGACATAAAGTTCATAGATATATCTTAGCAAATGCATACACACTGTTAATACTGTATATGTCTAGGCTTTTCATATACCTTACTGTTTATTCCGCATTCTAATTATTCTATGTTGTCTTCCGTATCTGTACATTAGGTCTCTAACTCAATTTACCTGGGGGCCGCTAGAGGTAGAGTCTGGGTCAGGCTGGGCCGCATCAAGTATTCCACAAAAGTATTCTTTATTTGCTTTCTTGAATAAATCTTGTTGCCTTAATAGACATTTTTTAAGATTGGTTACCCGGTTCTTTCTCTCATCTCCCTGGTATTTTGTATACTCCTCAGCATGTCTAGTTGAGTAATGACGTCTGATGTTATATTCCTTGTCCACCGCAACTTTCTCTGTGCACATGAGACACGTAGGGGTGCCCCTGTTCTCAACAAAAAAATATTCCGTCTCCCACTTTCCCTGAAATTGCCTGTGCTCGTCGCCAACCTTTCTCTTCACGGCACGTTTTGAGAGACATGACTGGAACTGGGTGATGGCATATATTTTCCGTCACTCCAGAACACGTTTCAAACAAGTGACTAATGTTGACACTTCCCCTACTTCGCGGTACTACTTGGCTAGCTTGACTAACCCTAACCGTTGACAACAAACGCCGCCGGAAGCTGTCATGAGACTATCTATGGTAGCCCATAAGTGATAAAAAAATTAAATAAAAGCGTGGCAAGCGCAGCACACGCGGCACATGCAACGACTCAGCAAAAAGGTCTGTTTCAGAACAATGCGCGGCCCACACTAACCTTTGATGTCAAGTAGGGGGCCACAAAATACCATCCCATGGGCCTCAATTTGCCCCCGGGCTGAGAGTTTGAGACCCATTGTCAAGTTCTCAGGGGGTTTTGCTTTACTTCTGCCCAAACTTGAAAGAGGCCTTAGTCATAAACAGGGTTAGATGGAATTAACTCAAACAATTTCTTCTTTTATCTTCTTTCTTTGATTTATTTAGGCAAATTATCAGAAGTTTTCCATTTAGTTAGGTTGAAAACCTTTACAAGAAAAGAGAAACAAAATACAACAATTACTTTAAACTGCCTACTAACAAATATACAAACAAATATAAAGTTCTCCTTAACCTTACATTAACTTCAACAAGCAACATTCACAGTGTTAGATGAACTAACATGAGTGCAAGGCATTTAGAAATTAACTACATTAACTCTAGCAATTTCACCATCAACATTTGCATTTAACATTAAACAGTTGACAAATAGCAACATCAAATCATTATCTTACCAGTAGCATCCCTGGAAATGCCCAGCAAGTAAAGTCCTTCCCCAATTCATCAATTTTCAACAGCAACTCACAACAAGTGCTTCACAGCCTCTCACTGCATGTGCTTCAAACAAAAACTCTTCACTTCCTGATTTCTGGTCTGAAGACTGGAAAGTCTCAACTCCCTTTTTCAAAATAAAAGTCTCTTTTTCAAAACAAAAGTCTCTGTCCATTTGCAATCTGACAGCACACCTCCCACTTGAGCTCCGGGTTCCAGAACCCGAGGAGGTCATGTCAAGCTTCTTTGGAGTGTACCGGATCTTCTCTTCATTGCTCCTCCACTGGAATCAACACAACAAGACGCCTAACGTCTCTGTGTAAGATCGTCGCAGGGATTTTGTTGGAAAGCTTCTTCGTTGCTGGCGTACTCCTGCTGTGTTCTTCATGGGATGGCTTGTTGATCATGACCGGATAGCTGGGAAACGTCCTGATTCTGACGTCTCTCACAACTCCTTTCTCGTCAGGACACACACTGATCACTCTGCCTAATTTGAACTGACCTCTTAAGGCATTCTGATCCGCAAGCCAAACAACATCTCCTACTGCAACATTCCTCTCCTTTGTGTGCCATTTGCTTCTGACGAAGAGGTTCGGACCTGCCAATTGACACCATTTCTTCCAGAATTTATTCACCTCTGACTGGATCACTCTCAGCCTTTTGTAGGGGTAACCCTCAAACTGGAAGTCTCCTGGGTCTCCTCTCAAGCTTGCTCGTCCCAGCAGGAGAGAGTTTGGAGTAATATACTCCACACAATCCTCTTGGACTTGTGCTCTCGCATCTATAGGCCTCTCGTTGGCCAGGTTGGCTGCCATATATACAAAGGTCTGGAATTCTCCCCATGTGAAGACTCCATTGCCACCTACATTCTGGAGGGCTCTCTTTACAGTTCGCACTCCTGCCTCAGCCGCTCCATTTCTATGAGGCGAGTCAGCTGGATGGATCTTCCAGGACCACTTTGTGCCATGCTTGGCCACCTTTTCCACTCCTGATCTTTCCAGGTGCTCCAGGAACTGATACAGGTCTTCGAGGGCAGGTTTGGCCCCGACAAAGTTGGTGCCTGGGTCAGACCATACCTTGCTGGGGTGTCCCCTCAACGACGTAAATCTCTGATAGGCCAGCAGAAATCCTTCTGCGGACATATCACTGACAATATCAGCATGAATGGCTCTGGATGCCATGCAACTGAACACAATACCCCACACTTTCAGCCTTGCTCTCTTCTTCACCTCATCTTTCACTTCATATGGGCCAAATAGGTCCACGGCAGTGAACTGATATGGAGCTGCTGGCGTGGTCCGCTCAGGCGGCATGTCGCTCATTATTTGCTGGCATCTCTCTCCTCTCGCTTTCCTGCAGATGACACAACTGTTCACTACTTTTTTGGCTATCCTTCTTCCCTTAACCACCCAGGCTTTTCTCCTCATCCTCAACAGCGTCCCTGCTATACCCTCATGATTGACATTGTGTGCCTCTTGCGCAAGCAGTGTAGAAATCCACGTATCATGAGGGAGAATGGGCACAAACGATTTGTCTTCCCTGAAGGTCTGGATTCTGCCGCCGCAGAGAAGGAGTCCATCTTTGTCCTTAATCACCACTAGTCGGTTGAGCGTAGTATCAGGGAATGTTGTGCCTTCTTGAGCTGCCAAGGAGAGAGTTCTGAAGGCATAGTCGCAGTTTTCAACATTGAGAACGAGAACTTCTTCTTTTGAGGGTGATGCCTCCCACTTTGATTTCTTTTGGGCCTGATATTTCAGGCCTAGCCAGCTGTCAGCAGCCTGTCGTACCCAAGCAACGACATTCACCAACCTGGACAAGCAGCTAAACTTCTTCACCTCCAAAAGATTTTTGACAGCTGAACTGGAAAGTGTTTTCCTCATAGCGGCTTCATCCTGCTTCACTCCTGGATCAATGTCTGATGCATCAGGGCAGACAGTTGGGTGAGTTGTTTCAGCAATATTCCTTTCATTAGAGTCTTCAGCTTTGGTGTGCTCCTGGGAGGTAACCCCGCGGCGTCTCTTCACTTGACCTCTTGTCACTACTGCTGAAAAGGCCTTCCTCTGTAGCTTACTAATGCTGTCTCTGGCGTCAGTTACCACTTCCCCAGCTGACTTTATTGGCCAGTCTTCTAATGGCCTCCTCAAAAACTCCGGTCCACTTTGCCAAGTCTCTTGCAGATCCTTTAGAGCAGCTCCCCTAGTAAGGATGTCTGCTATATTGAGGTTCCCTGGGATCCACCACCAGTCTTCAACCGACACAGACTTCTGGATTTCTCCTATCCTGTTGGCAAAAAATGTTTGGTAGCCATAGCTGTCTCGCTGAATGGCTCCCAATACTGTCTGGCTGTCAACTAGGTGAAACCAGCGCTCTATCTCCATTCGGCCATGCCTCTCCACGTACTTTCTCAATCTGGCTGCAAACACAGCGCCACAGACTTCAGCTTTCACAGCATCGCCCTTCTGATCCATTGGTGTCAGCTTGGCCTTGGATTCTAGCAACCTGATGTCTATACCTTCATCCGTCTCCCATCTAAGGTATAGAACCGCTCCGTAGGACTTATCACTGCCATCTGAGAAGGTAATGGCCCAGGGTTTTCCTTTCCAACCTAGTGGAGTAAGGCTTCTATGAAACTTTACTTGTCCCAGCTGTGCATACTCCTCAAACAGCTTGGTGGCCTCCTCCCTGAGGCCCTCAGAAAGTGGCTTGTCCCAGGTGTTTTGGGCCAGATTTCCACTCCCTGTTTCCTGGAATGCTTTCCTAACGAGGATGGCACCTTTCTGCTTTAGAGGTGTGACCAGTCTAGGAAGTCTTTGGATTAGGTGTTTTTGATCTCACCTCCTCCATCAGCAGGTCTTGGCCCGTCCTCATCTTCCCTCTTCTTCTGGAGAAGTTGACTGATGACATTATGTAGAGTTTGTCTTCCTCTGCTAGATACCCAATGCCTAATGCCTTGTTGTCCTCATCCTTCATCTGATTTGGCAAGACAAGCATTGTGTTCATCTCAGAGGGCGTCCTCGCCGTGAGGTTCGTTTCTCCACTTTTCTGCCTGCTACTTTGTGCAGACTGGACCCATGGCTTCAGAGAAAATCCACCTGCTTGCAGAATCTCTTCAATCTCCTTCGTCATTTTGCTAAGTCTGTTTGCATCATTGTGGGATGTGAGGACATCATCCATGTAGCTGTCTTCCTCCAGCACTCTTCGCGCCTCCTCCAGGTGAGAGAACTTGGTGAGCCTTGCAGTTTCTCGCATAGCCAGCTGTGCTATGCATCCAGCAGGTCTGTCCCCTATATTCACCCTCGTGATGACGTACTCCCCTATCTCTTCATCCTGCCGGTCCCTCCAAAGGAATCTGTGCAGATGCATTTCACGTTCCTCCAGCCACACAGAGTTATACATCTTCCTGATGTCTCCTAAGGCTGCATGCACTCCTTTCCTAAACCTTAGCAAGACAGCTCTGATGGGGTTTAAGACATCTGGCCCTTTGAGCAGCAGGTCGTTCATGCTCACTCCCCTGAACTTTTGACTGCTGTTCCATATAAGGCGCACTGGAGTAGTGACCGAGTGGGGATTTGGCGCAACTAGATGACTCACGTACCAAACTGGCCCTTTCCAATCCTCAGTCATCTTCTTTGTGAGTCTCTTTGCAGCTCCGCGCTCAACCATCTCGTGAACTTGAGCAGTGTAAGCAGCGAGCCACTCTGGTTCCTTCCTGAGCCTTTTCTCAGTTCTTAAAAAGGTAGCCTCAACTCCACTTCGGTTATTGGGAAGGCAGGCAGGATCCATTATCCAAGGATACCTTGCATCCCAGTGTGGAGACTCGCTGTGTTCATCTTCAATGATGTACGTAAGGCCATCTTTTATTATTTCAAGTTCCCTTTCCTCTGCTAAGGTTATCTCCTTTCCTCCAGGCTGACAATTCCCACAGCGGCATCCACCACATTTCGGCTCGCAGGCTGCACCGATACTGTCCCATCTCCACCACTCAAGGAAGTCGCGGTGAGTTGCGGCTGTATGCCTAGTTTCAGCGATGGTGTCTTGAATATGGAGTGTCTTCATCATGAAGGGGATCTCAGCAGGAATCTCCTCATATTTGATGGCAGCTGTTCTCATAGAACGGGCAAAGTGCGTCTTCGACTCATGTGCGGCCACGTTTACTTGCTCAAACAGATCAGGGTGTGCTCCGCCCACCGTCTTTCCAAGAGGACTCTCCCACAAGACAAGATCTCCTACAACCTTCATCCTTTGCGGGGCAAGTCTCCCTTCTCTGTGACTTATGAGCAATTCAATCTTCTTCGGTCTCCTTAGCTCCTCAAGTTCAACTTCAGGGAAGAATCTCCTCAGCTCTTCAGGCCTAATGACTTGGTGAACTTTGGCGATCTCCTTCAGCCCATAACAGAGCAGTTCATGGGCCCTCTCAGTTCCCTTGGAGGTTTTGATTCGAACTCTGAGGAGGTATCTCCTCGTGGCTACTTTGGTAACCATTCCACCAACTCCATGCACAACAAGTGTGATCTTCTCGCTCCTAAGATTCAACCTGTTGGCTGCTTTATGAGTGATATAATTGGTGTCTGAAGCCAGATCCACCAGGGCTCCGATTTTCTGACCTGCATTAGCGGTCACTTCCATCAACATCATAATGACGGGGAGTTCTCTCAATCCACCTTCTTTGAGGAGGCTCACCTGGCAGTTGGCTGGACAGCTAACCTTTGACACTGTATTGGTGAAGGCCTTCCTGCATCTCTCAGCTAACTCTGGTGTAAATTCACCCAGGAATTTCTTCTGTTCCTCAGTTAAGCCCTTTTTGTCTCTGTCATCTGTTTGAGGTCTCTCAAGTTCACGCCTCTTGTTGTTTCCTTGTGGACAGAGAAAGAAGTGGTGATCTGAGGGGCCTCTCGTCCTGCAGTCTGCATTTCTGCACAGATAAGTGTCTCTGCAGCCGTCATCATACTTGTGGCATCCCAAACACTCCCTACATGCACCGATCTTTTTCACAGCAGCTTCCTTTTCTGATAGCTTCAGACCCTTGAATTTCTTGCAGAAGAAAATCCTGTCCTTATGTTTCTCATCTCCACAGATAATGCACCCTTCCTCAGAATCCTCTTTCTTCGTGGCTTTAGTCGAGGCATATTTCTTGTTGAACTTCCTTTCTGCTTGGTCTGGTTTCTCTGGCTTGTCTGTGATTCGTAGTTGGTCTAGCCTCTCGAAGATCTCCTCTTGCTTCTTTAGAAAAGCTAGGAGCACATCAAAATGGTTGTCTGGAGTAACACCGTTGCTAGGATCCACCATGAACGTTAGCCAGTCCTTCTTCACAAACTCCGGAAGCTTGCTCTCTAAAGACCTCACCACCAGTGGGTTTTTGATGGCGCCGGTACTTCCTAGATCTGTGAGATCAGCAAGCGCTTTCTCTATTGTCTGGATAAGGTCTACTACTTTTCTTGGCTGATTTCCTTTAACAGGCGGAATCTTCTCCAGCTCTTCAGCAATCTCTAGAGCAATGGCAGATTTATTTCCATACCTATTAGCTAGCACTCTGAAAACATCATCCGCTGTGGTATAGGTTGACAGGCGAAGATCTTTCACAATTCTTTCTTCCACACTATCAAGAAGCTGAATCTTTTTGACCTCTGGCGAACCGGTTGGCTCTCCCTGCTTTTGAAGGATCTCCCAGTCAGACTTCCAGCGGTGGAAGTCTCTTTTACAGCCGTTAAACGTGGGCAGTTTGGTCGGCTTAATTTTCACTACTGGTATTCTCAGTCCAGTTGGCTCCTGATTCACGCCTATACCTTGCTTCTCCACAGCAATCCTCCGTGCTCTGGCAAACTCAGCTTTCCTCATGTCAAGCTCATTGTAAGACACTCTCAGGTCCTTGCTCCGCATCCGAAAGTCGCTTGCCTCTGCTCCAGGAATCCATGACTCCCAGGCTGTGAATGCGATAGATGTTTCTTTGATCAACTTTTCCAGTACAGTAAGGTGGACTTCAAATCCTTCACAGTTACTGCTTTCCACAGGTATTCCATATGCATGCCTACCGGCTTTTTCTGCTTCTTCAAAAGCAGCCTCCAGCGTGTCTGATCCATATCTGCTCCAGAGGTTGGTTTGAACAATCTGCTTTACGTCATTGAACTTTTGCTCACATTCACTGGCAGATTCCTTTAGGCTCGTATCCTGTTTTATACTTAGCTCTGCACCTTCACCATCTTCACTGGCTGCAAGCTCTGCTTCTAACCCAGTCCTGTAATCATCATTGGCCTCAAGGACTTTCCTTGAATCGGCAGAGAGCTTCACAAACTCTTGTCTGAGTTCTGTCTTAGTTAAATCACCTGCTCTCCAACAGAGATAGTTAGCTTGCTTAGTGAAGGAGATCTTTGCTGCTGTTCTGCCTTTCTTTAGCTGCTCCAGTGTCTTGCCGAGTGTTTCGACTGCCATCTTGATTATGATAAAGTATTATTTCTCTTCAACTCTTGAATTATTGAATCAGATGAACTCTTCTGCATCCACACTCTGGACTCATTGAAGCCGTTAATCTTCTAGTCTCGACGCAGCTCCTTGGTTATCAGGCAGCACAGTGATGGGTGCCAGGTGGCACAATGTCACTCAGCAAACAAAAAAGAAGGATCAAACCTCCAATCTTCAACTTTTTCCTTTTCTGTTTCCAACTGTGCCGTTGGTTTTCAACTGTCAAGTTCTCAGGGGGTTTTGCTTTACTTCTGCCCAAACTTGAAAGAGGCCTTAGTCATAAACAGGGTTAGATGGAATCAACTCAAACAATTTCTTCTTTTATCTTCTTTCTTTGATTTATTTAGGCAAATTATCAGAAGTTTTCCATTTAGTTAGGTTGAAAACCTTTACAAGAAAAGAGAAACAAAATACAAAATACAACAATTACTTTAAACTGCCTACTAACAAATATACAAACAAATATAAAGTTCTCCTTAACCTTACATTAACTTCAACAAGCAACATTCACAGTGTTAGATGAACTAACATGAGTGCAAGGCATTTAGAAATTAACTACATTAACTCTAGCAATTTCACCATCAACATTTGCATTTAACATTAAACAGTTGACAAATAGCAACATCAAATCATTATCTTACCAGTAGCATCCCTGGAAACGCCCAGCAAGTAAAGTCCTTCCCCAATTCATCAATTTTCAACAGCAACTCACAACAAGTGCTTCACAGCCTCTCACTGCATGTGCTTCAAACAAAAACTCTTCACTTCCTGATTTCTGGTCTGAAGACTGGAAAGTCTCAACTCCCTTTTTCAAAATAAAAGTCTCTTTTTCAAAACAAAAGTCTCTGTCCATTTGTAATCTGACAGCACACCCATGCTGTACATTATTCTACGCTTCACTGCTTCTTGCACTTCTGCTTGGAGGCTAAACTGCATTTTGTTGTCTCAGTACGTGTGTGCAATGACAATAAAGTTGAATCTCATATACTCTAATCTAATCACTAATCACTTGCTGCTGTACTTTGTATTTCATGCAAATATGGTTTGCAGAACATCCTGCTTGTATGTGTCTGCAGAGAAGTGTTTGTCCTTTACATTAAAAGGCAAGTGAGTGTGAGCATCCAGGGAGCAGAAAATCTTCCCTTCATTCATTCTATCCATGTACCGTCAATCCAAACTGAAAAATCATGGTTGCAGTTACCGCTGTGGTCCTGGTCTGCGCACTGCTATGCCCTGAACCTCTACAACTATTATTTCTAGTCATAGTTCCATTATCTTTATTGTTACTATAATTGCCACTGTTCGTAATATCCACTGCTATAATTATTATGAATCATATTTCTGTATATCTGTATATCTGTATCAGTGTCTCTGTATCAGCACCGGCAGATGCCCGCCCACCAAGAGCCTGGGTCTGTCCGAGGTTTCTGCCTGAAAGGAAGTTTTTCCTCGCCACTGTTGCACTAAATGCTTGCTCTTGGGGGAATATTTGGGTCTTTGTAAATTATAGTGTGGTCTAGACCTACTCTAATCTGTAAAGTGTCATGCAATAGTTCTTGTTATGATTTGATACTAATATAAATCAAATTGAATTGAATTGAAATGTGCCTTCTTGGCTGGTTGAAATATAGTTCAAGTAAAACTACATGTGACAGGCAGGAATTAGCCAGACTGAGGTAAAGCAACCCTTCAATATCTGTTGTGCAATTTATCTTCATCTCTTAAAAGTTATTCCTTTTTAACAATGTATACACACAATTAATTAAAAGTGTGCAAGGGAACTCTTTATCACCAAGTAATTGCTTTTTTTTTTGCAACTTGGGGGCAGCAGAACAAGCTATAAACACAACCTGGACACATTTTCACATTCCATTTAATTCACACTTCCAACATCCGAGAGGTTACAGCGTTAATCACTACAGTATGCACACTACTGTAGTGGATGGAGTGAAGAACATCCTGATACATGTTTCACATGTAAGGCCTAAGGCAAGTAAGACTTGTAGTTTAGTTCATTCAGTCATGACTTTGCACTGCAAATGTAATGGTAATCTATTCATCATGTTTTAATATTTCATATGTACAAGTTAGAATTGAGGCCCAGTGGTGGCACTACAAGAAAGATCACAAGGTCACCGAAACATTAAAGAATATCCAAATCAAACACAGATTATAATTGTACAGCCTGTTCAGTGCACGCCTGCATTATTCAATTGAAGCACAATGGTACTAAATAATGAAATGTGTCAAGTTTCTTTCATCTTAATGCTTTGTGTGAATCTTACAGCCCTCAAACAACAACATTTTTTGAAAATTAACCTTGAGGAAATAATCTTTTCATCTACTGCAGGGGTGTCAAACTCATTTTAGTTCATTGGCCACATACGCCTAATCTGATCTCAAGTGGGCCGGACCAGTAAACCACTCCAGAAACATCAGAAACTTTATCTGCCACGGAGTTTCTTGTCAGTTTGATGTTGGCAAATGCAAGTTGCTTCTGCTACAACAGTGTTCTAAGGCCATGGTATAAAATAAAATAAAATAATGTTACGGACTCAGGGCAATATTTTGAGAAAAATAGTCTTCTCTAATTTCTGAGATTAAAATTGTAAATTCACTGAAAAAGAACACGGATATTCTCTGAGATTAAAGTGATGAATTTGGAATTGGAATTAACTACTTCTCTGCAACTTTCACACTTTGCAAAGTCATCAAGTTGGACCCTTTGGCGGGCTGGTTCTGGCCCACAGGCCGTATGTTTGACACCCCTGGTCTACTTCCTACTTTACGGCTTTGTCTTGAATGCACAAAGCTTCGGTTTTCAGCAGCTTGAGTTTGAAAATATCATAATCGACATCTGCCTTCAAAAAATGCAATATGTGTGAATTTCCACTGCATCCGCTTATCGATACCCTTCCATTTTGATCGTTGACTGAGGCTGTTCACTTGACCGCATGCCTCGATTTGATTTTCAAATGTGTGCTAAAACATCATCAGTCAGCTTTACTCTATCGGGTGAAAAAAAAGTTCAGCTCCCGCAAACTTGATGTGGCAGCTTTTCCAACAGCTGAGTGATGTTCTTATGGTCCTAATCGCCCTTTATTGTCATCTCCTCTGGCCTTTTTTCTCTCTCTGTGCCGCTCATTTCAGAGGCTGATTGCTGGGAGATAATGGGGGCTAATGGTCTGAGTACAGCATAGAGCAGCCTGTCTGGATGGTATCACCTTTCCACAGAGACACAAATGTCTATAATTTTTTAAAGAAGACAGTCATTTATGACTAGAGATTATCTACAAAACTATCATTTTAGCCAAAGATTAAATATGAAGAAATGTTTGATAATAGTTTGCTGTGGCTCTCCCCTAGAAAGTCTATGGTCATACTGTATAGACAACATACACATATACACATAGACTACAGTATGTAAACCATGCAATGGCCAAATGCAAGTCTAATTACGACCACAAAGCTATGTCCAAAATCACTTCTTTGTTAACCTAATGTTTCAAGGGTAATTTCGTTTTTTTCCCAACCTGGAACCTTTTTCAAGCTGCGAACCAGGCTTCAATGTAACCCTAGGGCAAATCTTCACAGTCAATTTATGTCCACTTAAAGTGCTGTTTTTGCTGCTGACAGCCTCAGATTATTGTGTATATAAGTGTGTGACAATATTATGGAGAGGATCCCTACAGAGATAGCCCTTTTTGTTAAATAATAAGATTTTTTTTGCATCTACGTGATCTTCATCTGCAGACTGGGTTTGCCCAGTTATCATGGAATTAAAGATTACATTAGTTAACTATAGATTTAAACACCTTAAAATAAATAAGTCTTTTTTTAATTAGGACAATTATTTTAGTAAATTATTACATAGTCACAAAAAATACAATCAATTAGCTTCCTTAAATAACTTTTTAATGTTGGTTGACTTCGTAGAAACTGAGCATGAGCCTATATTACTGTCAGCGTTGTCTGGAGTAAGAAATAGAGTTGCAACTTGGTAAACATGTTAAAGGTCATTTTCTTTGACTAAACATGTTTAATCTCAATGTTTAGATGAATTTCTGAAGATTCCATAAATACCTTCAAAACAGCTGCACCTTCTGGCTCTCAAAGGTTGCCAGATATTTATTTTTCAGAAAAAGTTATCCTTACAGCTGTGCATGTGAGCCTCTAGAGAAGCATCAATGCTATGTGTCATAGATTTTCCCATGGTGTGGAACCCTAGATAATATTCCCTCATTTAAAATTTTTTTTTTATTTTGATGATGATGGTGGAGAACGCTGTCTAACATGTCACTCTAAAATCTCCCATAGGTCTTGAGTTGGGTTGAGATCTGTCACTGAAGGCCACAACGCATCTAACCATTCAGTGAGCCTTTGTGACCTGGGTGGAAGCCTCTGCTTTCATTATATTTCTCAGATGCATTCAGGATTTTTCATGCCAGTGTTCACAGAGCTACAGTTACTCTCATTTTAAACCTGCAGTATCTCATATCTCATCTATCACAAGGTGGTGCTAGTGGCCTGCAGAACGAAGCTAGTCTTCTTCAGCCATTATCACGTAGTGACATACAGTGATTCAGTGGGAACAAAAGCAAAGTGTAGGGATCAGTTGAAGCATATTGGCAAACATTCTCCTTGTATTCTCCTCTAACATGTTCCTGATTTAGACCAGTGCACTGATTATGGATTAAATGGAGGCTCATCTTTCTTTAGAAATGCCACGATCCACCTGTAGTGTAATCTCAGACTGCATCTGTTGAGTACAGCACATGGAACAACGCCAGCATTGATGTCCTGTTTTTAAAGTACCCTAATCCCTATGATAATACTTCTAAACATAGTGAATTAATGTATTTAGCAATAGATAGATAGATAGATATATAGATAGAAAAACAAGTACTACTGTACAGAATAAGTATAAAAAGTGCTACTGGTACAAAATTATGAAAACAATGCTATATTATCTTTGAATAGCAAATTTGTGGATCAACGGAAGTATATTTCCAGGATAAAGCCTGATATCTTGTGCGTCGCTCAGGTGCAGGATGCCACCTCTCTCTGTCTGTTGCCCTTCTCAAAATCCCTTCGCTACGGGAAACAACAACAAACTTCGAGCTAGCGAGCTACACTCACAAAATGTCAAGTTTTGAATACAATTTGGATGGTACAACAAGACAGGCCTGCTTGGTTCTTTCGGGGAATGATTGTAAAGATTTAGAAAGAATGTGTTTAGGTAATTTCCTCTACACTGGTAAGAGCGAAGTATGTTTAACCGTGTATCTAGCTAATTTAAATAGCTCACGTTTCTGTATTGTGTCAACAGTAAAACAAGAAGATTTAAAGAAGCATTAGAAGGGGTTAAGAGGATCAAAGCTTGATGTGTTTCATGCAAAGTAGGCAGTTGTAGCCTAAAGGTTAAAGAAGCCAGTTTGGGACTGGGAGGTCACTGGTTCAATCCCCAGACCGTAGGATAAAATCTGGTGATCTAGTGAAAAAGCAGCGCTCCCTCATTTACCATCACTGAGGTGCCCTTGAGCAAGGCCTTTAACCTCCACCGCTCCAGTGGAGCTGCTCAGTGACCAGAGACTGTAGTTGTACTGGGCAGCTTCCAGGTATGAATGTGGAACTGTGTGAATGTGACAGGTCATTGTTGCAAATGAGAATTTGTTCTTAATCGATTTACCTGGATAAATAAAGGATAAAAAAACAAAAAAAAACTCCAGCTGATTTATGAAGAAAGAAGAACAAAGGCTGAAGAAGTTGTTGTAGAGAAGAAAGTCAAGTAAATTTTATTTATATAGCCCAGTATCGTGAATAACAAATTTGCCTCAGGGGTCTTTGCAATCTGTACGGCATGTAATACAGCAGTTTGAATAAGAAAAAACTCCAAAAGAACCCTTTAACAAGGGAAGAAAGCGTCCTTTTGTCATTATGATGCTGTAAATTAACTCTATTCTCTGCTAAATCAGAAAGACAAATCCAAACTCTTGGTCGCTCTAAGCGATGAACCTTCAGTGAATGAGTTTCAGCTCATTGTTTAGCCGTCTGGCCCACAACTTTACTGTTTTGGCTGACTCACCGCAGTGTTGTTTTTCAGAGTCAAAGCTGTAAAAAGCAACTGTACTCTACCTGCTCAGCAGCAAACAGCAGACAGACACAGTCAGAGACTAGCTGGTAAACACGGTGGAGCATTTAGCAGCTAAATAGACAGATATTTCCCTCAGGAGTTGGTAGAGACCAAAGAACTAAAAGTGACAAACCTGTTGGAGAGGGGGACAACTTTACCTTACCAGCACTAAATCAATCCAAAGCCTGAGCAGGGACATACAGGACTTAAAAAATACTCTATAGCTGTCTCCAAATTCAGGGACACTTTCGAAGAACACCGTTCTCATTGGATTAAAAGCTACAAAGGAGCTGCACTTCCTCACAAAATGTGCTCTACAGAGACATAGGTTATGTCCTCCGAAATCCAGAAGACTCCTTTTTGTATTTCTTTGGCCACATTTCTAAGAACCGTTTGAAGAGGACAGCCGTTGCCATGCTCACTTCTTTCCATCCCTCATCTTGAAACTTGACGCGCCAGATGGGTTTGTTACACAGACCATCAGTATGATCTCGTGATATCGCGACAATCCAGTTGCCGTGCAAAGTAAAAAGTATTTAGTCTTGAAATGTAAACTTTGAAAGAAGTGGTCTCAGACAGATGTGGGATTCAGCGTATATATATTGGAGAGCCGTAGGTCAGAGAAACAGCTTCTCTGGGGTTTGGTTTGTGATGGCTGATCTTTTCCTGTCCTGGTAAAGAAAGATCTGTCAGACTCAAATTAAGGAACACCGTTAAGCCCTCATGTAAAGTTTCCAAGGTATGGTGAGAAGTTGCTGGCTTCTGGAAACGGTGTGCTGGATGATTATCTTGCACCTGACAGACTGGTTGTTGGCTACAGATTGGATCGTGAACGTACAGACTTGTGAGCCAGACAGTTCCCCGTGTACCTCCACCTAAATACGAGCTCTGGATCTGGACTAATCCCGTTTTTTCTTCCATCACACGTCTTTTTACCTCACAGAGCCTACTCTTAGATGTTTGTTTTGCAGCTGAAAATGGTGCATCTGATTCCCCCCTCTGCGCTGACTTCCTGCAGTGTGCTACGGATTTTAACCACATTCTGTTAACTTTCGGTTGACTTAAAGAAAAATCCACAATTGAAATTGGTTGAACAGACTTTTAAAAGACAGTGGGCACCCCACTGAGGAACGTAATGAGGATAATTAATTAAAGCAAGACATGGGAGTGAGGGACTAAGATTTCACACTGTTGAATCCAAAAGGGAACTGCTATAAACATGAGCACAGTATGAATTCTAGTTTAAACAGACAAAATATAACTACTTTTAAACAACAACTTTAACATATTTGTAATATACCTTAGCTCTATATTGTTATTTGATGGTCAAGACTTTGAACTACAAAGTAATAAATCTCCCACTGCCATCTCTATCTCCACAGCGCTTGTGGAGTAAGATCAGGGCTTCACAACAGATAAGATTCTGGGATAGGAGGAAAAACCGCTCTGGGTTGTTTGCATTTCTTTAAACCAATCACAATCGTCTTGGGTGGCGCTAAGCTCCAGATGCAGCGATGGTGACTCTGCAAAATAGTCTTGGGAAGGAACTTGTTTTGGTGGTTTGCACCCTGCAAAAGAAAACGCCACATACAATATTAAATGAAGTTTAAAGTCCTCATCTGTTCAAACCATACCTTTATATGATAATAAGGATAGAGCTTTTAGAGAAAGTTTGTGCGTGTGTTTCTGTGTGTTAGGGATGCCTGATATGAGGAAAATATGCGATAACATTGTTGAATATCGCAATATTACTCGCAATAAATGAACAGATATTAAAATGTGCTCAGTTCTGGCTTTCTGCCGCTTTTAGTGTTCTGCAAAAATACAACAAATTGCTTGTTGAACTTAAAACAAATACAAGGAAATCATTCCCAACATTCTTATATTGAACAAATTGAATATTGAATTAAATATAAAAGGCAGCACTAAAAAAAGGAATGACAGTAACATTTTAATGTGTAGTTTTTTACTGATATTTTAATTCAACTAACACTAAAAGTCTGTTTTGTGTCTGTCGTGATAGGTCACAGATGTGTTTATTGCACCAGTTGATATCACCATGACGATAAAAAAACAATATATTGTGCAGCCCTAGTGTGTGTGTGTGTGTGTGTGTGTGTGTGTGTGTGTGGTGCAGGTCAGTAAAGTGGTGTAATAGAAGAACAGACGGTTGATAATGGCTCAGCCTCAGACCTCCAGAGTGTGCAGCAGATTCCCAAGTCCACAGTCATCAGCATGCACACCATGTGACACATCCCCCCCTCTCTCTCTCTCTCTCTCTCTCTCTCTCTCTCTCTCTCTCTCTCTCTCTCTCTCTCTCTCTCAATCTTTCTCCCCCTCCTCCTCTTTCTCCTCCCTCCTCTCCCGCTGTGTGTCTCCCTCTCTCTACTTCTCCTCTGGCTCAGTGGTGTGTTTCCAAGAGATAAGACCCTTGCTCATTTCACACATGAGCAGAGTGGAGTTGGGTAAGGCTGTGCGTGTGTTCATTGTGTGTGTGTGTGTGTGTGTGTGTGTGTGTATAGCTGTGTTTGTGTCTGCACATGTGTGTGCGTGCATGAGTTTGCACTCTTATGTATGCGTTGAAGGTTGGAGAAAAAAGAGAGCAAGTACAGACTCTAAGTTTTCTCCACTTGCCGCTTTGCTTCAGCTTTTCGAGGCGTTGATTCGTCTATCCTCCAGAGCTGTCTGACAGAGGGTGAAAGTAACATTCATTTCACTGTTAAACGCTCAATTTTCACTTCAGTAAGTATGTTAAGTCTAGACCAAATTGTAAACCACTATTTTTTTGGGGGGGGGGGGCTGAAACATGCAAACATAACCTATCTAATTTGTTGTTTTGAGAAAAATACTTTGTAGTGTAAAAAATCGCTAGGCACACCACACTGGTAACAACAAGAAGGCCTGCCAAGACTGAATCAAGTCCAGTACGCTTTGATTGGACCCAACAGAATAGAAGAACAGAAGCTGCATTATTAAATCAGTCAACCAATATGCAACAAATTAAAATGACAAAAATGGGTTTTAAACAACGTAATTAGGAAAACAAGCTGTTCATGTTCTGTGAGGCTGCAACTAGGTACAGTGCTGCTTTAAGGCCAAATGCTAACACATCATAGCATGGCTCCAGGGAGGCCAATGTCAGTCTGCCTGTGGAATCCTAATATATTTGGTGATCCCCTGACTTTTTTGGTTCTGAGTGAGCTGTTTGATGGGTTGCCATGACATTTGGTAGAGAAGTTCTTGCCTCCCACAGGGTGAATTGCAATACTGTGATGAAAGTCAGGGGGACTTTTCATTGAGCCACACCATCAGGTCAAACTATAAATTTGTCCAATACTTGGCTTCTGTGAGATGGCTATCCAGGTCTGGGATACATATTAAGATAGTCCTGAATTGGAGCCATAGACTGTAAAACTAATGGACGGCACCAATGCCTTAAAGCTGCATTCACTCTAACTTCCAGCAGGGGGAGACTCCACTGGCTCCAAAAAGAGGTCTGTTTCTATAGAAGTCTATGACAAAATGAGCCTACTTCTCACTTGATTAACTACCTCAGTGAACATTTTCATTATGAGTTTATGGTCTCAATCGCTACTTTCAAGTCTTCTTCAATACAGCATGATGTTCATTTTGTGAATTATGGTGCCATTTATATTAAAATAGATGATAAAGAAGGGGATGCTTTAGGACCTGTCAATCAGGACAGAGGCTTAGCAATGCTAACCATGCTAACACTGTAGGCATTAAAATAGCTGTGAACTTGTCTTTGGGTTCTGCGTTTTCGTCAAACTTTTACTCTCTAACTGTGTGCTTCACTTCCTCAAAGTTAACTGGAACATTTTGGTTGCCTAACAATGTTTAGTTCAGCATTCTGCCAACCAAGCTAGCTAGCTAGCGCTAGCTTCAGAAGGGTTGAAAATCAGCATCTTTCCTCCTTTAGAATTTCGCTTAGCACCATTGCAACCATAAAAAACACTGGCTTGTCAGATCCAGTTGCAAAAAAATGTCTGCTGTATTTAAACCAAACACCAGGCAGTTGCACTCAAGAAATTAAACTTACACAGCACAGATTTGAACAACAATGGAAGCCATTCTCTACAAGGAAAAGCGAATATGTGAACAAAACAAGTATAGCGAAGAAAAACTAAATGTACAAGGACAAGCAGAATGTATAAGCCATTTGTTATATTTCTGTACTCTTGGAGACACAGGAGGAAGGTTCTGTGAAAGGTGACTATGAAATCCACAGTGTGCAAAATCATATTTCAGTGTCAGAATCATTTGTCTCTTTCTTTATTCTTCATTTTCGGGGGGCTGTCTAGGCTCGGGCCCAGCTGCTGTTGGGTCCATATCAGCTTGGGTTTGGAAGACTTCATTTAAGGTTTGTGCAGATAAGTCACAGCTCATTTTAAGTGGGTACAGGTTTTCTGGAGGTAAATACCTTTACATTGTAGACAGCACAAAAAAATGAAGTTTAATTCACATTAATTTAGGGAATAAACATCTCTGTACTGTAATTTGTTTCCATAAAGCCCTTCAACAATGTTTCCCCCTCTTGCTACCATTAGTTCCTGTGTGTTTCAGAGTAATAGTGAAAAATGACTTACCTCGCAGTTAGCCTGTCTCATGAGGGACAGTGAGAGAACGGCAAAAGACGACACATGAAGAGAGTTATCCATGCAAATACAAGCTAATGAAAAGTTTGCTCCGTCCTCAGAGGAGCACCTTTTGTCCCTGCTACTCAGGCTTCTCTGAGAGTCGTTTGGCGAGAGGACAGGCGCTCGCAGCACTGTTCTTTTGCCCAGACAGTTGAGTCCCTGGGGTGCAAGGAGGAGCCGTCGCTGCCGAGGAGCTCTCACACAGATTTGAGTGGTCTGCTTGGCCTGTGCTTCAGTTAGCTGTCTCATTCTTGGCTCGCCTGTGTTGGGCTGCATCGACCCTCACTGTCAGTGCTGGCAGAGGTGTTTGGAAAATGCCTGTCTCATCATCAGGTAGCTTAATTTAGTTTCAACCTGTGTGGGACAAGAGAATGTCTTACATTAAACAGTAGCCTATGTTTCGCATCCTTTCGTGTTTGAATTTTTAAATCCAATTGTAGGCAACTTTTAAAACACTGTTGACCATTATGGAGAAACTCAGGAGCAGCGTGACGTCTGGATCAAACCGTTCTTACACCCAACATGTAAAATACTGATGCTTGGTCAGTGTCTCACAGCATCTATACCGACGCAAAAATCACCCTTTAGCATCTGTGTTGAACGCACCAGGCAGAGCTGCAGCTTGACCACGGCGCTGTGAGATGACTTAGTATTAAGAGACAATGGTAGCAAGTAGTATGAAAGACTGAAAATCTGCATAAGGAGGCAGGTTGGGGTGGTGGATGGGTCAAACAACACAGGACTTTCATCCCGTTCTTGTCCTTTGCGTCACTGAAATATACATTTTGTAACCTCACTCACCATATTTTCCTCAATCTGTACTGTTCTTGTGCTGCAGTTAAATGTACGTTCCGACCCAGAGCGCCAAAAAGTGACGCCAAGGGTCCCGACCAAGCGCCTCTCAATATGATGCCTACGGGCTAGACGCGAGTCCCTAGAGCGTCATAAAGTGACGCCAAGAGTCACTTTTTGCGTCAATAACAAACACCAAAGGCACCTGACCAAGCGACGCTTTTTGACGAATGTGTTGTCTGGATACATAAAGGTTCAGGAGACTCTGATGACTTATACAGAAGCATTTATTTAACTCGGTCAAGAAGAACCAGGAAAACAGTACAGTTTAACCTCAATGGGTTATCGTATAGTGCTGTCCCAACTCTGAGGGTCTGTGCCCTCTCCAAGATGCATATATCTCTTGCTCAAGCTTTCAGCAAAGACTGAAAACATTGTCAGCTTAGACCTGCGCTGCAGAGGAAGGTCTGGCTAGTCCACACAGCATTCCAGGATAGAAGATAAACGTGCTCTGGTTTATTGGCATTTCTTTAAACCAATCACAATTGTCATTGCTAAGCGCTGGACGGAGCCACAGTGCCGCTGCAAAATCGCCTCGGGAAGGAACTTGTTTTGGTGGAACATGTGTACGTTCAAAAGTTATTTTAGTTGTACAACAGAAAACTCAGATTGGACAGATAGTCTAGCTAGCTGTCTGGATTTACCCTGCAGAGATCTGAGGATCAGTTGACCATAGTCCTCAGAAATCCACTGGCGTTTCGAACGCCAACACAAAGAAAGCGTAAGGTAACAGACATCCGGCTGAAAAGAAGGAATTTCTGGTGGCAACGGAGCAATCCCGGAAGTGGAAGGTTGTGGATATAGACCAGCCTAGATCAAACTGCAGTAGAGCCTACCCTTAGGTGTGTAAGTATAAACGTGAGTGTATTATCTGCTAACTTCCTCCATGAGCTTTGCGTGATGGGAGCACTTGAGGCAGCACTGTCTTATCATCCAGCTCTTACAGACAGAGTTGAAGTACGAGAGGTTATGAGGTTATGTTGTACACTGACCTGAATGAGACGTGGGGTACCACAGTCTCAACTTATTAAATATGAGTACGTAAACTGGAAATTCCACCACATTGACAAACTAACACTTACCTATTGATTAATCTGTCAAGATTAAGAACCCTGACAGCAGAAAATTAAAAATAATTACAATCTTTTTTCAAGGCTGGATTACCAATCGTGGCAAAGTGTGCAACTGCTCCAGACCCTCAGGGCTCCCAAAAGGCTCCAGATTCTTAAATCGTCAGAGCTTCAAATAAGTGAAAGAATAGTGGAGGTCCTGGTACAGACATGTCTCTTGTATCTAGCTAAACATCTACCCCAAATAAGTGTGTCTTTAGTTGCCATTTGTGGGATTTGATTGAATTACATTTGAAGTAAACCATAGCCAGCATAGATCATACACGTACAACATAAAACTGAGGATGAATGATTATATTATAAAGTTTAAAAAAAGACGATGGGATACTTTTGTAATTCAAGAAAATTGCTTATCTCATGCTGACATTGTTTATCAGTACATAGTCTTGCATTGCCAGCTCTATCTCCACAGCGCTGCGGAGGAAGGTCTGGCTAGTTCACACAGCATTCCGGGATGGTCTTTGGTTCATTGTCATTTCATGATTCAGTCATAACATAATTGTTGGTCCTAGCTCGGAGGATATTTTGCAAATCAACTGGAGTTTAAAATGCCAACACAACGAAAGAGGAAGGTGAGTGACCGGAAATTAACAATTGCAATTTCTTGCCAACAGTTAACGCAAACATTCACGTTTGCCATGCTACTCTGTGGCTCTGTACCAAATTCGGCCAACTATCTGGTAAATACAACGTCATTGATATAGACTAATCAGTACATCACTGAGTAGACAATAAGAGACAGTGAAATCTAGTCCAAGTCCAAGTATTGGGCATGACATGTTTTTCACCTCAGACTGTTAATAGACTGATCTGCTTGGTGTTGTGATATTCTTGCTATAGCACAAGACTGGATTATGTGTGAAGTTGCTTTGCTTCCAATTTTTTTCAAAGAGAACGATAAAATAATCCATATGGAAAGCTTACACTAAGGTGACCAATTGGAAGACTATGTTACAAGAAAATCTAAATTCAACCCATGATGTAGAAACAGACTGCAGCTTTCAGTCGCACCACAGCCCCATAGCTTATTGCCTCCAGATAATACAGTGCTGCCCAGAGTCTGAACCCTGTGCTTAGGTAACACAGAGGCTAGGCTTGGAAAACCTGCAGCCAATTTGCAACTTAAAGGTATAATAATTTTATAATTTTATATTTTATATTATAAAATTTTATAATTTTATATTTTGTTTTATAACAAGCTATCGCCGAGAGAGGGGAGGCGAGGCAGTGGTCGGAGGCTTTTATATACTGTCTATGGTCGGACGCCGTGGCCGTCTGCTCGCTGGCCTGTCATGGCACGTATGACGGCCTTATGTAAACATATCCCAGAATGATTGACAACTAGGAGGACCAATAGTCTTGATGATCCACCCAGAAAAAGAAAATCCTCCACTATACCTTTAAATACATAGGCGTCGATTTCGGTGGGGACGGTGGGGACTAGGGGTGGAACGGTACACAGAAGTCACGGTTCGGTTTGGTACAATGGAGGGAAAGGCAAAACAAAAATGCAGAAGGCAATTTTTTTTTTATTGTGCATGTCTCAGGCTGTACCACCTAGTGTCCTACAGTCTCACCCTTGAGCTAGCTGTAACAGCCTGAAGTGTATAAAGTAAGGTGTAAACAGTAAACAATAAGTACCCCACATCATCTCCAGACTCCATCTGGAACTTGTAAACAAAATAAGACAATCAGCTAGTAGTGTGATTATGGGAGACAAGCGCTGCTCTCATATGTGAATGCACAGAGCAGGGATGTTAAATGTTGCATATCTAACAGTAGTTCCGCATTACATTAATTAATTTGCATGCAAGTTTAATTTATTTTTATACCGTGTATTCTCCGTGTAAATTCATGTGCCGAACCGAGATGCCCGTACTGTTTCGGTTCAATATGAATACATGTACCGTTCCACGGATGGTGGGGACGCGTACCCATCAGATTTCATCATGAGTCATTTTGTACCCACCACTTTTTTTTGAAAACCTCGAGCTCAATTAGGTAAAAAAAAAAAGTTCATAACACAATTCTTGAGCGACAGATGCCAACAAATCCACAAAAATCTCTATCCTCACTGGGCCGGCCAACCCAGTCTCACGTCAGTTTGTGCACAGCATGCGCTGGTTACACTCTTCTCTGTTCATAACTCTGCCTGTCGGGACATTCTAAAACGCTTAACGTGAAAAAGCTTAATGTGGTTTAATGTACCTGAACAACGATCAATGATCACCAAATCTAGGCATGTACACTTGAGCCTGTCAAAAAAACAAAACCGAAATCCAACAATTATAGAAGTTATCTCACATGAACGTTTTCTTCTTCATTGGCGCCTATGGCGAGGAAAAAGCTTAACGTGGTTTAATGTAGCCTACCTAAACAATGATCAATGATTACCACATTTCTCTCTCTTATTGCTCCTCATAACCACTGAAAACTGTGAAAGCAGAAACACTTAATGTCAGATAACGTCCATAATAATAGGACTTTGGGTTAGATTTCTTGACAGTTTTCAGTGATTATGAGGAGCAATATGAAAGAGAAATGTGGTGATCATTGATCGATCGTTGGTTACGTACATTAAACCACGTTAAGCTTTTTCACTTTAGGACTTAAAGCCCATGAGAACCGTGGGGAGTCAACCCACAGCCGCTCGGCTGCCCTGCTGAAAATGTGAAGCAGAAATGCTTATTGTCAGATAACGACCATAATAATAGGACTTTGGGTTCGATTTTTTTGACAGTTTTCAGTGGTTATGAGGATCAATATGAGAGAGAAATTTGGTAATCATTGATCATTGTTAATCCACGTTAAGCTTTTTCACCTTAAGCGCTTTCTATGTCCCTTGACTGTCTTGCTTTTTGAAAACTTAAGGCTTTCTTCTTCATAAAACTTGTCGGACATCATCACATTTTTGAATCCATTAGTAAGCTACAGGACAGTGTCTTTCAAAACATGACCTGCTCAAAAGAGAAAAAAAAATGAATGCGTCATTGTACCCAGCACTTCTGGAAAGGCACTTCTGAATGCGTGTGTGTCCCCAGCACATTTCAAACCAAACTGACGCCCATGCTTAAATGTGATCTGAGTGTGAGCTTCAATCTTGAATGGCCCTCGATGTCCAAGCAGGTAGTCGTCACTGGCTGGTGGACACCAGGCCTCACACTTTCCTGACAAACATACACAACTTCTCTCACTCAGGGCTGAAGCTGAATATAGCAATCCAATCTTGGGTTATATTAAGAAACTCCAATGTACACTTATTTATTACAGAGTGCCACACTGAGGCCAGGGGGAAATCATACACCCACGGTGAGTTATATTAATCCTATATGGCTAGTGTCAAATAATGCTTTTCAGCAGCCCTGTGCCAAACTCTTAATGTTGCTCCACTCCTGAGAGGTTCTAATATTAGCCTTCAGTTTGGTAGTTATGTCACTTGTATGATAATCATGCAAAAAATCATATTGACTTGATATAAAAGTTATTTTGAATACACTGTTGCCATCCATGGTGAATAAAAAAAATGAAAAATAGATAGAATAGATAGAAAAAAATAGGAAAAGTTAAAAAGCAGGTTATCATTATTTAAAATAATGTATTATATTATTAGTCTTTCCTTGCTACTGAGTTTTTGACCTAATCGTCTTTGTTGATGCACAACACAGGTTTAGAACTGTGGGCTACTGGAAATCTGCAGCAGTAACTCGAGGAGAGAGAAACTTCCGGCGGTCCTACACAAAGAAATCAGCACCACATCATCACTAGAAGAATATCTGTGGAAAATGCATCAATCTGTTGTATTCACAGCAAAGACAGACAAACCTAGCTTTAATTAAGCCCTCTAAACTGCAGATCTAAATGCTTAAAACCTGTAATTTTTCCCTCTTTACAAATGGGTGGGCTGAGCTCATTATAGTTTCCTCCAAGATTGGCCGTGGGCTGCTTATAAAAATTATATATTTTGAGGTTCAACTAATTCCATGTTGCATACATTAGTAATTGTACAGAATATTAACAGGGGTGTTACTGCTGCCCTTTGGCTCCATGTTGAGATTTGTTCTGATGATACGTTACAGAACAACCAAGACTAATGGAAAAGAATTTGCACTATTCAAGATATTGTGATGATGTGATCTTTTACATGCATGGAATTTGTCACTGGTCCTCTCCGAATTATTGAATTTAAAAAAACAGTTTAACAAATAACAGTGAAAACACCTTGAACTTTGAATTTTCCCTTTCAACTTTTCCCGTTTTAGACAAAATAAGACAAAATAAGACAGGGCTCTTCCTTAACCGAAATGAATGTGGACCGTCCCAAATTTCAAATCTAAGTTAAGTGATTATATGATCAATCATGAAACTTTTTATCTAAATTACTCTGAAAAGATTAGAGACTAGAGGTGACTCAGTCACACCACAAACCAAGGCCAACAAGTGCTTTCCATAGGAAGAAGTTGGTGTTTGCATAGGGCCCCCAAAAAGTTACTAACGCCCCTGCTAGCTGCTGTGCGGTGTCAAAGTCACTTTCACTAAGGGCCACACATGGAAAATGAGAATCACATCAAGGGCCAGACATCTATTGTTTATTAACATGCTTCATTTTATCGAAAAAGTCAAATATTTTTGACTGTATTATTGCATGTCTCATAGCCTTCTCACTTACAGTTCCTAGCTGGTTGTTCCTTAGCCATCGTAGAATTTAACAAATCAAGCAAAACAATGCATTCTGATGACATTTTTAAAAGTAAGCTACCACACAGAATCACAAGAAACTGTTTCACAGCCTGCACATGACAACTAACTGGTTATGTGGGAAGTTCTGAGTCTCTAAAGTCTGTAAATCTGCCAGATTCTGCTTTGAGTGTTGCGTATTTGCATTTTGAAAAACATTTTCAAAACACGATTTTAGACCCTTTTTAAATTACAATAATATAAACAATATTTTTTTTATTTAAAAAGAAAAATCAATTTTAGTGCTTCAAGTTAGTTTGCAAACTCTATTAGTGACAGAGGACAAACAATTACAGGTTCAAAGGCCTTGAAACAGGTTTAATATCCTGTGTGTCACCAATGCTATGCACCTGTAACCCAGTCAAGGAAAGGGTTAACAGAAACGTGGTGTTGGCCAATCAGAGGTGGTTGTGCCAGATTCCCGCCACTAAAATTGCTGAATGTTAGAACATTGTGTCAAATTGGTTGTCTTTACTTGGACTTATAAAGTGTCAGGTTTAGTTCCATTGTAGTGTTAATAGTGTCAAAAAAAATTTGCTGACGTTGTTGTCCAGTAGCTAGTTCAGATATTATCGGCTAATGAAATTACTGATTTGCAGGGGGTTTAACACTTTTGCAAGGCACTGTATCTGTGTCACATTCTCATTAGGGGCGGAGCCCCCCTAAAGGTCTGATCCTATAATCGCCCCCGTTTGGCACACAACTAGACAGGCCAAAGTTTATTGTGAACCTAAACTGATATGCGGGGCAGAGCAAAATTTACGAGGGGCCGGATTTGGCCAGCGAGCCTTGAGTTTGACATGGGGTCTAAAAGTTGGAGGAGCTGCAGGATAAGATGCACCTGTCACGGGGAGATGTGCAGCATGTTGCCTAGGATGAAATACGATGGAGAGATCTCTTTGCAGACTTATGTCCCACAGGGGATGACAAAGAGTGAAGGCTGATTTATGCTTCTGTGATAAATCTTAGCCATGGCTACGTACATAGGTACGTAGAGACACGGAACCTACGCAGTAGCCTGATGTCACTCTCTCACTCGCTCTACGCACACACCAACGCACAAGTATAAACGTCAGACAACTTATGTAGGCTATGGCGAAAGCTCTGCGCGGAGCCTCCGCAGACGCATAAATCACGCTTAAGTGTTAACGTCAGTGACACGATTTGAGCTAATCATAATCACAATAAAAAATTGGATAAATTGCACAGCACTATTTTGACTTCAACTCCCATTCACCTGAGTTGAGACACTATGGCGTCCATGCTTTGTACAACCCTAAATACAGGACAGAAACACTACATCATGCTTTTACAGATTTTGCTGTGTGAGAATTTCCCTATATGCATGACCATTACAAGAGCACCAGTAACGGGGGCTGAAAGGATGTAATTAGAGTGACAGACTATGAATTATGGACTCATAAATCATATTGGTGGGCAGGCAATAGTGCATACTAGTGAAGTGGCAACAAAACTGGTCTAATTACCCGCCAATTATCTGGTTAATAATGCCTTTCCAGGGCCAGTCTGTTTGCTGAGATGACACTCACCATAATAGATGTGTTAAGCGAGGACGGAGTCTCAACATGGAGGAGAGCCAGAATACAGAAGCTTGGACCACCTTGAAGAATAAACCCAATCTGTCTAGATCATTGCATTGCAGTTTAATATGATGTCATTTTTCTTGACATGATTACCTGCAAGCCATACAAGCCCCTGAGGACCACATATGACAATGATGGAAATGTATCCATGAAAATTTAGTGATCGCCAGCAAATCACTCCCGTGATTTGGCAGATATAATTACTAAATACATTTCAGATTAAGAATTTACAAAATGTATGATACACTAAATACATTCTTATGAACAAAAACACCAGTTACAATAATAAAATGCTGCTTACATCCAATAATGTAATATATAGGCTACTAATAATATAACACTCACAGGGGCCATTCTGCTGCAAAATGAGTACTAATGAGTACTAATTATATGTGTTGCAGCATGATGTTCATTTTGTAAATGCTGGTCCCATTTATTTTAAAATAGACGATAAAGCAGGGGATGATTTAGGACCTGTCAATCAAGACAGAGGCTTAGCAATGCTAACCATGCTAACACTATGTACACTCAAATAGCTGTGAACCTGTTTTTGGGGTGTTGTCTGTGTTTTCATCTTATCCTTTGACACTCCTGCTGTGTGTTTTCATTTCATCAAAGTGAAGTGGAACATTTTGGTTGCCTAAAAAAGATATTGTTCGGTAGTGCTAGCGTTAGCTGGTAGCTTAAGGGAAAGTCTGCCGATTTTCCACCAGCTCTGTGTTCTGCTGTACATGCTGATGAACTGCACCAGTAGCCGGAGGTGTGTGTTTACCCACCAGTAAATCTCCACTGGATGACCTCACTTCAGAAGGGTTGAAAATTGTCAACTTTCCCACTTTAGCCTTTAACTTAGGGCAGCGCCACTGATTGCGTCTTCCTCCCTAGCTCCACCCTCTCGTCGAAGAATTATAACATCCGGTTTCAAAAAATCTAAATGGTGACGGCCAAAATGCCAAACTCAAGGCTTCAAAATGGCAGTCCACAAACCAATGGGTGACATCACTGATGCTACGTCCATTATTTGTACAGTAACATTTCAGTGTAACCACTCACAGTCTCTGCCATGCACTCCAAAGACAAGGTGAAGAGACTATTCTAATGAGGTTAATTATGTATGTTAAAATCATGCGTACATTATGCTATCATCAGTCTATGTCGACGACATTTCATTTATGAGATTTCCGGTGCCGGTGAAAATTGCAGCGGCACCATGGCTCTGTCCGGTGCTTAGCCCCGCCTAAGACAATTGTGATTGGTTTAAAGAAATGCCAATAAACCAGAGCACGTTTTTCTCCCATCCCAGAATGCTGTGTGGACTAGTCAGACCTTCCTCCACTCTACCGCTGTGGAGGTAGAGCGAGACTATGCTATCATAAAATCTTGTCATCACATTCCCTCACGTTTCCCCAGTTTTAACACCACCAATCACATCCCTGCCATCTTCCCCCTCCCAATGACTGACCAGCACGCGCAGGCCTGATCCCGCCCCTCGGCGGGTCCCTGTGGCCATAGGAAAAAAACTGACTGCTTATTAATTCGTTTTTTAATTGAATTTCTCCCACCATTTCTCCGCTTAGTTAATCTCTGCACTGGCCTGTGGGCAGATGATTGGCGTGTAATTACCGGCTGCTGGCATGTGTGCTTTCTCTGGGCTTCTCCTCTCATTCTACTCACCACTAAGGAAGCAAAGTCTTTTTTGTTGATTTATCTCTCCTCTCGATTCTGCACCTCCTTCTCTCCACCCATCTGTTTCTCTCCCCTATCTTCTCCCTCCCATCGCCTCCCCCGTCCCTCGCACTCCAACTCCCACTGTTCTTCCTTCTCACTCTATCTACATATCATGAGGAAATATCACACCTAAGAGGAAATTTAAAGAGTAGTGCGGAGAAAATCCCTATTTTCTTTCTTTTTTAGCATCAAGAGAAAAGGAATGGGGGCCCATATTTCCATTTTGCAATCATTTTTTTGTGCTGTTCTATCGAGCGTGGTATCAGTCCAAGCAGGGGCCAAGTTAAGCTTCTCCATTCTTTGAGGACACATGTTAATAAAACAACTGGCAGATAACAGTAATTACCTCTCAGTGGCTCTGGCTCCTCACTGGGGACACACTGGGAGAGAGAGGTCTGCCTTTTCTCCAGCCTGTACGTCCAAAAGATTAATTCTGTTTTTAATTAGAGCGCACCCTGAGTGATACACCAAACGTAGCCTTCCCTCCATCCTCCTCGCTGCTTCCCTGCCTCTCTGTCATCGCCGTATTAGCATAAGTAATTAGAGATTCCTATTTGCCTGCATGGTCTCGCAGTTTAAATTGAACGTCTTGATCTCTTTTGATTCCTCTGTAGTTTTAGGCAGCCTTGTACAATTAAGATAAGGTGCAGGCAGGGCGGTTGATGGTGGGGGGTAAAGAAGCCTGTAACCCCGCTCTTAAAACGCTATCTCTATTTTGTTGTAAACTCTCAAGAGCTCTGTGGAGATTTAAGGAGGTGAGGAGTGGAGCTTATGCATTCTGAAGCTTGAGGGCAGGCCGCCTCGCTGCGAGATAAATGTTCATCAGACTCCGGGGTTTGTGTCATTTCATTGATTTTACTTCAGACCAAATTTGCCATAAAAAAAGAAAGATCTGCACCACCTTAATCTGAAAAAATGTCTTTGAGTAAAAGCAGATGTGCACACATCAGCTCATTGTGTAATACTAGTATTTGAGGTGTCCCAGTCCAACAGCATTATCCTCATTTTATTGTAACTGCCAGGATTCAGACAACTTAGGTCTTCTCATTAGAGCACACCCACTTTCCCTACATTGCTAGGTGATAAGGGATTCATGTATTTATATTATGAAATGTAGTGAAATGCTAACTCAGAATGAAGATCACTGAGGGTTCATCCTGAGGATATATATTTTATATTGGGGTTCTTCTAGCTTTAATGTTAAAAAACCACAGCGTTTCTCTCACACTTTGTTTCTTCTCGCATTGCTGCAACATCTGTATTGACCTACTCTCGCATTGCCAGACCTTCGTCTACAGCGCTGTGGAGGAGGGTCTGGCTAGTCCACACAGCATTCCGGGATGGGAGAAAAATTAGCTCTAGTTGTTATGGGGGCAGCTGTTTCCATCCTGTGTGTATGTGTCTGTTGTCTCTCTCCCCTTCTCCCTGTCTGTTTTGCTGGAGTGGTTGGGGGTGTGGCCGAGTGTGCAACCTACCTGAACAGCTGTTGGTGCTTCTGCAATCTCCCTCGATTCAGCTGTGGATGATTCCTCTGATTACGGCTTCAGTATTTAGACCTGGTTGGAACCTGTCTTCGGCGCCAGATCGTTACAGCTACCAAAGTGGTAACTTGGCTCCCAGAAATTGAACCCTTTGTCTGAGCTAGTAAGTTTTGTTACCTAGTCTCTTCCGCGTGCTACACTTACCTGTTTTTTTTGTGTTTGTCCTCCTGTCCAGACCTACACCACTCGACCTGTTGCCGTAGACTGCTTACCACCAGCCAGTCACTCTTCGGACCTTCCATCTCCTTTTTCCTGTTATTTTGGATTCCTGTGGTTTCTTTTGGACACGCCACGCTTCGCCCACGCCCGCAACTGTCCTGTCTCCACCACCAGCGCAGCTTTTGTTCCTGGCTGCTTGGTTTTCTGGTGTTGATCATTAAAAGACATTCTAACTATTCCTCTGTGTCCGTGTGTGAAACAGTCTCTGTGTTCTGGGTCATAGCCACATTCATAACACTAGTTTATTGGAGTGAATCTGGAGAAATCTCTGCACGTAAGAGACAAGGCCGAAAACCCACATTGAATGCCAGTGACCTTTGATCCCTCAGGCGGCACTGCATTAAAAACCATTATGTTAAGGATATCACCATTTTGGAAAACCATTGTCAGTTAACACAGTTCGTGGCTACATCTGCAAGTGCAAGTTAAAACTCTACCATGCAAAGCGAAAGCCATATATCATCAACACCCAGAAACGCCGCCGGTTTCTCTGGGCCCGAGCTCATCTCAGATAAACTGAGGCAAAGTGGAAAAGTGTGCTGTGGTCGGAGGAGTTCACAATTCAAATTGTTTTTGGAAAGAGGGTTATGGTTAGGGACACTGCTGCTACATGCTAATGTCAGGAAAACCTGTAATTTTGCTGTGGATGTTAATTTCTCCCCGATTTCGGATCACATTCCTGCTGGAACATGTCCAGTTGTGTATTTCTTTGCTTAGAAGCCTTTATTTTGATTTTCCACTGTATAAAGTCCTGCTATATACTCCGTTACAGTCTCCCCTAGCTACGGCAAAAGTCCAGAGACAGCAAGCAAAAAGTTGCTAAAAGTCACCATTTGACATCATGTCGGCCGACTGCCTGCTGCTTACGGCGCAAGAGAAGCTGGAGACAGACCCTGTGCCGTTGGCTGAAGAGCCGTGGACTTTGATTACTCTGAGCAGCATGCATGGACATCAATTACAATGTAATATATCTTGCTTTTTCCCTGATGGTTTGGAGTCGCTAAATATGTCGCTCGTCGCTTTTTAGAAATAAAGTTTGCTAAGAGGGTCCGTAAAGTCGCTAAACCTAGTCACCAAGTTGGCAACACTAAGTGGAGCACAGATGCAGAGACCCGGAAACGCTGCCCAATCAGAGCAGACTGGGCTTTTTTGGGAGGGGGGCTTAAAGAGACGGCGCTTCAGACAGAGGGTGAGTACAGCTGCAGCCGCCATGGGCAGTATGAGAAAGAAATATGATTGTTTTTTGAACATTAAAGCTTGTAAACATGTTCTAGCAGAAACAAAAATGTACAAACCTTAAAATGAGCAAAGGTCAACGGCATAAGTGCTAGAAGCTGTGTTTCCATCTGTCATCTGCTGCCAACTCTGCTTAACTCTAGCATGGATTACGTTGTCATGGCTAGAACAGCGGGACTCGTTGCTAAGAGATTACTTTGCATTTCATGCAGACGGGTTCCTTGCAAAAGTGTGTGAGAGGGATGCTTATTAAAAGCAGGAGACGATATTACTTGAATGGCTGTTCTGACAACATCATTTGCATTCTGTAATTAACTGTCTCTCTTAACCCCCACCCCCCCCCAAAAAAAACAATGTGGCAGGCACACACACACACACACACACACACACACACACACACACACACACACACACACACACACACACACACACACACACACACACACACACACACACACACACACACACACACACTGGGGTGACTGGTAGGCTAAGTTTCTCCTCATGTGAATTAGCTGTGTTGCTGTGGCGACAGGACTTTATCAAAGCCGACACAGTGAGTGAGGTGGAAGCAAAGCTGACTTCTGACAGAGGAGGTTTAGTTTGCATGAGTGAGACGGAGAGAAGAAGAGAAAGACTGAAGAAAAATAATGACTTTAGAAAATGCTTTTGGAACTGCCTTGATTGATGTTTGTGACTTAGATCGTTCAGTTTATTGGAACTTTCAGTTCCATGGCTCAGCCATCATTTCTATCAGTAATAATCGTTGTGCTCACTCAGTAATACAACAATGCTCAAATAAAGTCCAATCCTTCAATATTTCAATACTGAGTTAGATTAGCATTCTTTCTAAAAATCAGATATGTTTCTCAGATATTTTGGAGGTGTAACCCTGACCTCCACCAATAGGGGTGGGAAACTCTCAAATGATCTTTACGACTTGCATAGTCTATATCGACGACGTTCCATGTTCCGGGATTGTTCAAGTGCCGCCAGATGTCCCTCATTTTCGGCTGGATTCCGCCGGATCAAGTTTTTTTTCGGCCAGATGTCCGTTACCTTCCTCTTTCTTTGTGTTGGCGTTCTAAACTCCGGTGGATTTCTGAGGACTATGGTTAACTGCTCCTCAGATCTCTGCAGGGTAAATCCAGACAGCTAGCTAGACCATAAAAAAATGTATTTGAATTTTAGTAGTGATTTTGTTTGACTTGAGAGTGTAAAGTCAGAATGTTAACATAATTATGTTTAGTATGAAGGATTATTCAACACATTCTCACTCCCATCGCGTCAAAAAGCGACGCTTGGTCAGGAGCCTTTGCCGCAAAAGTCTCCTTTAGTGTCATATTTAGACGCACTTGGTCGGGACTCTTGGCGTCACTTTTTGACACTCGTACTCGTTTGGGACGTACGTTTAACTGACATGCAGCACAAGAACGGGACAGTTTGGTTTAGGAAAAGATGGTGGGTGGGGTTACAAAATGTACATTTCGGTGACACGTGGGACAAGAACGGGACATGAACCCTGGTGACCTGGGTGAAAGTCCTGTGTTGTTTGACCCATCCAACCCCCCAACCAACCTCCTTACTCAGATTTTAGGTCTTTCCTACTACTCTCTACCGTTGTCTCTCTTAATACTACGTCATATTACAGCGTCGCGGTGGAGCTGAAGGGGGATTTTTGTGTTGGTATCTGACGCTGAGAGACACCGACCAAGCATCAGGATTTTATGAGTTGGGAGTGAGAACTGGTTGGATCATTTTACCCAGGATTAGAATTATAAAGGTAAAATGGCAGATAAACGTATACTAATGAACTAAAAATAACGCATCTTTTCTCTCTCTCTCTCTCTCTCTCTCTCTCTCTCTCTCTCTCTCGCACGCACGCACGCACGCACGCACGCACACACGCACACACACACACACACACACACACACACACACACACACACACACACACACACACACACACACACACACACACACACACACACACAGACACACACACACACACACACAGACAGACAGTCCGGAGCTAAATGTGAGATTGTCTCTGCCGGCTACTCGGTCCAATTTTGGTGGTTGATTAACACAGATAGGTGCTGATTGGCTCTCATAGCGGGCCGGATGGGTAGCGCATGAGTCCATGAGGCAACTGTCTGATTACTCCACATTTTAATTGTGATATTTTGTGATTAAATTCAGAATCTGCCACGTTCTCTGTCAGGTAAATAGTAGTAAAAATGTCTTCCTCTGATGTAGATGTAGCCTACACTGTAAGTCAGTAATAGGCTATACAGTGGCGTTGCATATTAAGTGGTTTGGGGTCCTTCTGTAAGTAATTTTGGGGTTCAATTTGGTTCTGGAGAATTCTACAAGCAGCAATACTACAGGGCAAGCAATCGGCCCGTTCCAAACAGGCACATTTTCAATGGGCACTGTACTAGTATGTATGATATATGCAACACAGAATTCCTGTATCATGTCTTAATGTTACTATTTTAATTACTATACAATAAATAAGGATGATACCGACATTTAATATATAGATAGATAAATAGATAGATAGATAGATAGATAGATTTTTAATCCCAAATTGGGAAATTACTCTGTTACAAGCAGCAAGTTACCAAGGACATACACACATACTCACTCACACACAAACCAAAATACAAGAAATATACTAGAAATGATAAATAAGATAAACAATAAGATAAAATAAAATATAGTCTGCTCATCCCTTTCTTGCATACAGCCGTGCTGTTGGTCTTCCAGTTCAGCCTGTTGAACGATGGGCGATGTTAACTCCCAGGTATCTGTACTCCTCAATCATATCCACATCTCCACCCAGAATTCTGGGATTCCATGATGTGTGTGTGTGTGTGTGTGTGTGTGTGTGTGTGTGTGTGTGTGTGTGTGTGTGTTTCATTCTGTTGTCTGCAGCAGCAGATGCTTCTCTGCAGCCAATCGAAGAAGCTGCTGAATCCACTCATCTGTCTGACTGACCTCTAAAGAACCAGAGGACAGTCAGTGTCTGAACTCATTACAGCTCTGTTCTTCATCTCTGTTTTTTTCATAGTGGCGATGGGAGCTATTGTTATACTGTGTGTATATATATATATATATATATATATATATATATATATATGGCTGTCAAAATTAACGCGATAACAGGGATTTCTTTCAGTCATCTGAGAAACTAAACTATGCCTTTATCATTCTTTTTGGTAGAAAAGATATGTGAACTAATAAATTCCAATCTGAGCTCCAACCCACCTTTAACCTGAGCAGGGGTCTTATCAGCCAGAATAAGTGAAATCACCTGTGTGGGTGTTCAGAGGCTTTAAGAATACTCCCTGAACCAGCCAAGCAGCATGCTGAGCTGAAAGAGGGAGCGCAAAGCAGAAACCCCCAATCGGTACAAAAGAGTGGGCCCAAAGCAAGACATTGAAAACCATGAGTCATGTTAGGACTCTGAGCTAGGAAGGTGGAGGCTGGGGTGGTGGAGGCAAAACGTTGCCAGCAGCAGCAGTGAGTGAAGCAAGGTCAGTGTAGCAGTATATATATATATATATATATATATATATATATATATATATATATATATATATATATATATATATATATATATATATATGCACTATATATATATATATATATATATATATATATATATATATATATATATATATATATATATATATATATATATATATATAGCACTATATCGACGATGTTTCATTTCCGGGGTTATTTCAGTTGTCGCCAGAAATTCCGCCAGATGTCCATTAATTACCTTCCTCTTTCTTTGTGTTGGCGTTCTAAACTCCGGTGGATTTCTGAGGACTATGGTTAACTGCTCCTCAGATCTCTGCAGGGTAAATCCAGACAGCTAGCTAGACTATCTGTCCAATCTGAGTGAGTAGTGAGTATACTGTGATTTCCCCTCCCAGCCTCATACTCGCCTGTCCCAGAGCGACACCCCAGACAGTCGGTACTGTGACGTTTCTGAATACAAACTGTACACGGGCAACAGACGTTTAAGTATTGATGGCGTTTATTTAAAGTCCTGGAAAAACAACACTTAGAGTTGAGAAAAGATGAGATAGATTTAACTTTTAGAGAAACACAACCGAACCTGAACGCAACAGGACATCACATCACACAAATAAGCCGTTTAACCGACACCCCCCCACTGCCACACAAAACCATGACTAATAATTAGCATCATCATACAACTTTTGTATCGATTAGCAGTAAAATCTGCTGATAAGGGCCTATATTTACTCAAAAGTATTTAATAAACTGTTTACAATCTTCAACACCATGGCTAACAAATGCATAAAAAGCAGACGAAAGGAGAAAAAAGCTCCACTGTTTCTATTTTAGTTAATTATCTGACCATTACTAACTAACATTACCATATAGTCATTTAATTGTGTAAAGCAATGTATATTTAAGATTTAAGAATTTACTCTAATATTGCATAGTCATTGACCTTATGAAGGCCGGGAGTTCTCACTGTCTCTCTCATCATCTGAAACAAGGACTTATAAACATTGTATTCTGTTTACTGCTGTACTCAGACACACAGGTACACACAAACATAGACACACAGACACACACACACAGGCGCGCACACACACACACAGGCACGCACGCACGCACGCACGCACGCGCGCACGCGCGGGCGCACGCACGCACGCGGTATCATATAAGCTACTCTCACTTACCAGGTAACAGTAGGCTAACGTTGGTGGCAGCTGCAGTAGGCTGACGTGGCAGCAGCTTCAGGGACAGACTTCAGAAAACACTGAAGTAGTGTTATTTAGGTCTGTTTAGTAACGTTTCATATCTCGTTACTTATAAAACGTTGTTCAAACTCTAGGTAACTAGTTGCGAGAAAGGAAAGACTGCGCAAAGAATGCAACTTGTTGTTGCTTAGTAACGTTAAGTGACTTCACGTCAGATCCAGGGCACGGCCACGGAAGCCCCCAAGGTCCAATGTCAGAGCTTCCCAACACAGACGGGGTGAATTTATGAATGAAAATGAGAACATTCTGTCACAAACAATGTTGTTACGTATCATCGCGCTTTTGTAAGTGGGTAAGTAACGAGCCACTTTTGTAAAACGTAAGGAGTAGAAAGTACCGGTATTTGTGTTAAAAATGTAAAGAGTAAAAGTAAAAAGGCACAAAAATAAATAGTAAAGTAAAGTAAAAATACCTGAAAAATCTACTTAAGTACAGTAACGAAGTATTTGTACTTCGTTACTTCCCATCTCTGGAAGGACCATGTTACATTACTACTCACACTCATATACAGTCTAGCACAATACATACATTCACACAGTCCACCCACACGAGGCCACCGGCAACTACAAAGAATTCCCCTTAAAGGGATACTTCACCGCTGGAAAGCTGAATATATCTTTAAATTGGGTCACTTATGTAGCAGAAATGTGAAAAAAAAATATTTAATTGGTGCCTTCTAGGCCGGGAAAAGCCAGAAAATGTGTTTTTGGCTCATATGGATGAAAGACACCAAATCCCAGAATGCACTTCGCTTCGCTGCTTTGCGTCCACTCCCAAGCAAGGGGCCAGGCTTCTCTCCTCAGAGTGAAGCCTCCTATGGCGCCATTTTGATGCTAATAAGCCATCACCCCCCGTTAGCATCCTATTCACTGCCATTCATTTTGGCATCACTTTGACAGCCAATAACTTTACATCTGAAGTGTTTCAAGACTTCATTTGTCCCTTGTTTATTTCTAAAGAAACACGACAATGTATGAAAGGCTCCATTACCTTGTACCTCACGTTATGGCTCCGTAGCAGACGTTTTTATAAAAATAGGCTAACGTTGTGTCATAACCACGCGACTTACTGTCGCATAGTACAGGAATTACCGTATAGTACAGGAGAAGCTCGCAGGCAGTTTCGACGTACATTAGCTGTTTAGTTTAATTACTAATGTTAACTAGCATTTTAGTTAGCAATAATTAGCCTGTGCCTATGTTATCTCCTTACATATACCTACGCTCTCCGTCTCTGATAGATTGGGAATGATTGATTTCTCTTGGCACAGCTACCAGAAGACTTACAACGTTCAGAGACGTTGTTCACGTCACATCGGCGGCGGGAAGCTAAGTTTGCAGCTGCGCAGTAACGCTCAGTAACACTTTCCCATCACCGGAAAAGTGCTGGTAAGAGGCTTCACTTGTCTCCGTCAAAAACAGTGGGATCGCTGTGTCCATTTTATATACTGTCTATGCGCCCAAGCCACGCCTACCGCTTGACAGACAGACAGTGAGGCATTCGACTCAACTCAATGTGTTTTATTGTTATTTCAACCATATACACAAAACAACGTTTCATCGTGGCTCAAGCGGTGTTACACATTTAAAATATATAAAAACTACATTATATAATAACGACATACGAAACAGTCTACATTTAGTGCACACACACATTATAGGCTCCGTAAAGTTCAGCTAAGCATACCAGCATTAGGCTTGGTGGGCTGTAAACACCGAGTATAAACACAGCCGTGAATTAGCGTGGGTTAGCAGTTAGTTGGATACAAATCACCCCATTTCTGCACCAGTCCGTGTTAACACAGCCCACCTTCATACAGAGCATCTCTAGCTCGGATCGTCGGAAGGCTAGCAGTCCTGGTAGCTGGACAGTCTGGTTCACTGTTGTTCAGCCATGTTTCCACGAAAGCAAAAAACACAGTCTCTGAGTTCGCGTTGGGAGCATCATTGAAGTTGGATGTAGTCCAGTTTGTTGTTTAATGAACGGACACTTGCAAGCAGGATTGATGGGACAGGTGGCCGGCTAGCGTTAGCTCGCTCTGGATGTGCCTTTTCCCCGGCTAGCGTTAGCTTCCCACCTAGCCGACGTGGATGTCCCCTACTCGGCTCCGGGTACGAGCGAGACCACTGGTCTCCGTGGCAGGCGAAGCTCTCGTAGTGGGCCGATTATTCGGTCTGTAATAACGTTCCCTGCATATTCTCCGATGTGTACCGATGTATCCCGGTGGTACACGTGCGGTAGTTTGAATGCACATAATTGTTGCTGAGAAGTTCTCTTAATACATCCATGAGAGAGAGCCATAGAGAGCCCTGTTTAGCGAGGATTCAAGGCTGACATTTAGTTTTTTTCCGGCCGAGATCGGCTCGCTTCGGGTGATGGGCGGGTTTAAAACATGCGGAAGTAGGTCCTACTACTGGCTGTAGTCTTTTGCTCTGGCCAAAAAATCTTCCGATGACGCAAAAATCGCCATTTTACGTCATCGGATGATTTTTTCCGGACCCCGCAATGCAGATATCTCCTGTCTCAGGGGGATATGAGGGAGGGACGCACGGTCATTCAGAAATACTACCGGGTTTCTGCTGATACAAAGCTGAATGCTAAATCGGTGAAGTATCCCTTTAACTGCTTAGCTAACTTGAGCCGAGTGCCCTTCAGAGATGTCCTAAATAACTTTTCCGTCACATTAACTCACATTGCATTATGATATCCACTATCACATGTACTGTATGTTTGTTTCACCTCTGTATTAGTACACTATAACAGTGGTTCTCAAGGACAGGACAACAAAATTTCTGGGGGTCGTCAGATAGTTGGGGAGAAAAAAAAAATGAAATAACATATACTAGACTGGGGAATGGTTTTCACATTACTGTGTGAATTAGGTACCTGGAATACAGAAAAGGGCCTGAAGGTGGGTCAGGGGAGAGAACAAGTCACAAACACATCAAAAATCCACAGAGCCTGGAGCACATTGGACAAGGCTAGGTGCTAGCTGCTAAAACTAAAACTAGCAAAGCATTATTTGTTTACATGTATAAATCAGAGCATTCACAAAAATAACTCAAAATGTGCAAGGGGAGGCGTGTAGAAACAGCTGTTTGTACCGGTTTGCAGCTCTCTCTCGTTGGGGGTGGAGGGGTCGCGAACACCAACTTCATTGTTCTGGGGGGTCGTGACTCAAAAAGGTTGAGAACCATTGCATTATAACACCTTAGCAACTACTATGCTCAACACACACACATAGCAGCGTCATTCACGGCTGCACTAACTCAGGATTAACTACAGTGTTTACTTAAGTGTGCAGGACCCCTCATAGCTGCCCACAGTGCCTGTGCCTTTATACTCACCCATACGTCATGCATACATATATATTGTGCTAGCTAATGAAAAACAAGACATTAACATTATCAAGCAAAATAACAAAAGAGAAAAAGGGGTGTCCCTTTATAAAGCCAATATTACTATAAATCCCACATTAGCACCGCCCAAGACCATTGTGATTGGCTATTTTAACGATTTAAACACGGCATGAATTATTGCGTTTAGGGCGTGTAAGAATCCACTTTTGCTAGTTTAATGGCGGAAAAAGGGTCTGTGCGTGTGTACTTAGTGTCTTAATTAATCATAGGTGTGTTTTGGGCGTAACATACAATAAACAAATCAGAGAGTCATCTCGCATTCCCTTTAAAAGCCAGGCGCGTTTGGACCTTGGTGCATTGCTATTATGATGGAGGATTTGCTGAGCAGGAAGGAGAGATGTCCAGGAGAAGAAACTGATCTGCTCGTGCGTGAAGTGAAAGTGCGTGAGCAGGTCATATCATAATACTATTTCACATTGTAATATTTTTAATCTTTTGCATGTTTGTGTGCTGCTGCTGTTTGTGTGCATGCCAGCTGTATGTGTAACAAGCATAGTGTGCGTGCACGAGCCTAGGCGCATTTCACTAATGCGCTGTTAAAATAACACTGAAATGCTGCGTTAATGACTTTAGACCAGGTTTTTGTTGTTCAATGGTGCGATCACTTTCCGCTGCCTCAAGATAGCAATACGCCAATAATGCACCTGAACACACCTCCCTGTAAGACCAACACGCCCATGGGCGCACAGATGGGTGTAGGTGCATTTGCTATTTAAACAAAGTGGGTGCTGGACGGGAAATTGACAACTGCGTCGGTCTTAAACTAGCAAAGACACTTGCGTCGGGCTTTGCGCTGCGCCGGGTGCAAGATAGAGCCCATAGACATTTAGAAAATGGATCAAATTTGACCCGAAGACAACACAAGAGTTAAATAAAATGTGTCTCTTCTTCAGTCAGTGTGTACTATCCCATCAATTGAGCTGCACCGGTTCGTAGGAAAGGACCTGAGCAATGGCATGTTGGAGCTCAGTCTTTTGTGAGCTTAACAGCGGCAGCATGTTGGGGTGCAAATGAAAAGTGGGCCAGTGGGCCATTAAACCGCAGCCAGAAGAGTGTCTCCATCTAATGGCTATTGAACAGGCCACTCCGAACGAGAAGTAATCAAAGCAGAGTGTAATTACACACTCCTCTGTGCTTTTTCCAAAGCCCAGGCCATTGTGCCCTGAGCTCTCCACATCTAGTGACACAGGTAAAGGATCAAGCGAAGCCGAGGATGAAAAGTGGCAGAGCAAGGATGCAATTATGTACCAATAGCAGGGGTTGTTCGCAATTTAGCCGCATCACAAGGGCAAGAATAATAAATGTAAAACAAAGATTACCAATCAGACTGGAGGATCTATTGGACGGAAGGGATGATGGAGGATTCTTTCTTGGAAAAGTGGATCAGTGATCTTTGTTCAGCCATTCTTTGAATGATTATGTCTGACTCACGCACAGAAAATTGGCATTTCTGTGCTATGCTCACATCATCTTAGGGCAATCTTGATACAAACAGGAAGATAACTTCAAATAAAGTTTTGACCTTCTGAATGTTTTGACTTCTTAGATTGTCAGGCTGCTAAATCTTCACTCAACACACTTTTATGTGTCAAATGTCTTTTAAATTATTTTTAAAGTTTTTTTGTATCTCTTAAGGTGTTGAGAGAGTTTTATGTATCAAGAAATAATCTTTACTCCATTACATCACTGTTCATATAAAAAGTATATAACTATAGCCCCTATACAAAGCATTTTCCTGATGATTTTATTTCTGTTAAGGTCAGAAAGACTGTACTATAATTCAGTACATAATAAGACACAAACACTCACTAAAATGCACAGCTATACCATCTCTATGTAATATACAGTATCCATGCAGAGATACAAGTGGAAACCAACATGGCTGAGAGCTTAAATTACCCTAAGTGGTTTGCAATGTCCAGGCCATTAGCTACAAATCACATGTGTACTACCCAGATAGATACCCATTAAAAAGAACACGCTACTGGAAACTAACACAGCTCTCTCATCCACATTCATTCATTCATTCATTCATTCATTTCTTTCCGTCACTTTAATTTGACAGTGAGGATTAATTTCAGTGTCAGACAATACTAATAGTCTCACAGGTGCTTTGACTTAAATGCTAACATCGGCATGCTAACATGGTCACAATAGAGACAGAGCGCATTGCGTCATACTCTGAAAGCCACGCCCACCGGACCGGGAAAACAACTCTCGACTCTCCATTGACTTGTATTGCATGAAGGTTTCCTCCTCATCAATTCCATCTGCTAGCAAACGACAGAAAAATGCCTAAAAGCTGCTGTGCGGTGATATGCAACAACAACACAAAGAACCCAGAACTAAGTTCTAATAAGCTGCTGAACCAAAACAACTGAGCTTTTATGAAGACAAGTGGATACAGATCAGCAGAGAGAATGGGGAGACTGTGGGATTCTGACACTAAGCTAACGATATGCCTGATGTTACATGTGTTAGCATAACTTACCGAAATAAAGTTAGCCTGAAACTTGCATTTGGATATTTGGCTTGGTAACAAAATGCTTGCTAAAAACATAATGCCGAGCATATTGTTAGGTTAGTGTCAGGATAGTCTTGCATTGCCAAACTTTCCTCCACAGCGCTGCAGAGGAAGGTCCGGCTAGTCCACACAGGATTCCCGGATGGGTATTAAAATGTTCTCTGGTTTATTGGCATTTCTTTAAACCAATCACAATCATTGTGGGCGTCGTTAAGCACCTGGCGGAGCAACGGAGCCGCTGCAAAATAGTCTCAGGAAGGAACTTGTTTTGGTGGAACATGTGTACGTTCAAAAGTAGTTTTAGTCGTGCAACAGAAATCTCAGATTGGACAGATAGTCTAGCTAGCTGTCTGGATTTACCCTGCAGAGATCTGAGGAGCAGTTAACCATAGTCCTCAGAAATCCACCGGAGTTTAGAACGCCAACACAAAGAAAGAGGAAGGGGAAGGACAGCCAGCCGAAATGAGGGACGTCAGGCGGCATTTCTGGTGGCACCTGAACAATCCTGGAAATGAAACGTCATCGATATAGACTATTTGGCCATCAATACTTTCTGGTGGAGCTAGATGAAAACGACATCACCATGGAAATCCATCCAATAGTTGGAAAGGATATTTAAGTCTGGACCAAAGTGGTGGAGGGACCAAGACAGACAGACCATTGTCCTGCTGCTGGTGTGGCTGAAAATTCTCAGTATTTACACATTTCTTAATATAAAGGCAGCACTTGCAAACACACTGGGACAGACCTTTGTGCCCAACTTCTCTTCTGAAGTGGAATGTCGAAACTTTGTTTTTCCACAATAAAAGTTAAAGTCTCAATAGTTAGTGTCATGTTTTCAACTATGTGTTTTAGTGATAACTTTGACAGCCAATGTTTTAATCATTAACGAGTTCCATCCGTCATTTTCGTAACCATTTATCTTCGTCATGGTCATGGGGGCTAGAATAACAAATAAACAAATATAGTCTATCAAAGGTCTAGCACACATAAGTGAACACATTCATACCAACAGACAATATAGAGTCTCCATTTCACCAACATGGACAGTATTTGAAATGTGGGAGGAAACATAAGCACCCACTGAAACACAGGAAGAACATGCAACAGTCACCTTCTTTAGTGGTTACACAAACACACACACACACGTTTATTTCTCTATCTCTTTGGGGACCCATCATTGACATAATGCATTCCCTAGCCCCTTACCCTAACCTTAACTATCACAACTAAATACCTAACCTTAACCCTTACCCTAACCCTAACCATAACCTAATTCTAACCCTAACCCTAAAACCAAGTCTTAACCCCCAAACAGCCCTTTAACCTTGTGGGGTCCAGCATTTTGGACCCCACAAGGCTGTGCAGACCCCACAAGTATACTGGATTCTCCGTTTTTTGTCATGGTCATGGGGGCTAGGGCTTTTGTTATAGTAAAACAAGCGCACACACACACACACACACACACACACACACACACACACACAGAGTTTTCTAGCCTGTTTGCAGTCTCCTCCGGTGGCTTTGTCCTCATGCATTAATGATTGCCTCTGGCAAAAGTTGATTGCTGTTAAATTGTCACTACAGGTGATTGACAGCTGCTTTGCTCCTGACATTTACAAGCTGTCGGGGGTGACGCCCTGTCGCTGAGTACTGATCTTCTTGCAGTTTTGATTTAATAAGGAAATAGGAAATCTTGTGAGAGAGGCTGTTTTATAGGGAGCGATTCTGCATTAGTGATTTACGGTCAATGGCACACTGAGTGCCAGCGTGGAGGGCAATGTGATGTTCATAGAGCACAGCAAAAATAAGGTGCATTGTTAAAAGTCACACTGGCATCTTGGGCCCATGTCCTCGTAAAAGCAGTTGGCATTACGAGATTGTTTCATGTAACGATAACCACAATAATTACCTTAATGAAGTCATTAACCTAACCCTATCCACCCTCCAGCTGACATATCAGTAAATTATGTTATTGAAGTCTCGCATTGCCAGACCTTCCTCCACAGCGCTGTGCAGGAAGGTCTGGCTAGTCCAAACAGCATTCCGGGATGGGAGAAAAATGTGCTCTGGTTTATTGGCATTTCTTTAAACCAATCACAATCGCTTTGGGTGGAGCCAGGCGCCAGACGGAGCAACAGTGCCTCTGCAAAATAGCCTCGGGAAGGAACTTTGTTTTGGTGGAACGTGTACGTTCCAAAAGTAGTTTTAGTCATGCAACAGAAAACTCCGATTGTACAGATATTCTAGCTAGCTGTCTGGATTTACCCAGCAGAGATCTGAGGAGCAGTTAACCATAGTCCTCAGAAATCCACCAGAGTTTAGAACGCCAACACGAAGAAAGAGGAAGGTGAAGGACATCCAGCCAAAAAGAAGGACATCTGGCGGACTCCGCAGTCTCTGCAATAATACTTTCCCCAAACAGTTAGCATTGGGCAACAAGAGAGAAGCGGAGCGGTCTTAACCATGTAGAAAAGGGCATTTTCCTCAACTAGTGTGTTTCAGTGACTGCAGACTCTCTTATCTGAGAGTGTCAGAGGGAGGGAGAGGAGCTCAGCTAATCCAAAACAGCTCTTCTCAGCTAATCTCAAATGAGATGGAAATCCAGACGCTTTACAGGGCCAAAAAACATGCTGCCTCTGTCCTGAAAGATCGAAGCCGAGGATGAAAAGTGGCAGAGCAAGGATGCAATTATGTACCAATAGCAGGGGTTGTTCGCAATTTAGCCGCATCACAAGGGCAAGAATAATAAATGTAAAACAAAGATTACCAATCAGACTGGAGGATCTATTGGACGGAAGGGATGATGGAGGATTCTTTCTTGGAAAAGTGGATCAGTGATCTTTGTTCAGACATTAATTTACAAATGTGGTAAGTCACAAAGTATAGTGAAGCGAGAAAAACAAAGTCTAATAAATCAAAGACGTTACACTCTGCTTCAGAGCAAATTCATATTTGTTGTCATAAGGCACAAATGTCCATAACATCCTGTGTTTCCAACTGCAGCATTAAACATTGACATATGTCTGCCAGTATTGCAGATTCATTCATTTATTATCAAAACAGTAATATTCACCCTTCTCTATCACATCACACATTATTATGTGTTCCCTTGACATTACAAGACAAATAGACTGAGCTTTTGAAATTGTTTCTTATCTTTCAAATACATTTGGATTGCCTAAAAATAACCAATACTCTGTGTTTCCTCCGCAGTGCTGTGGAGGAAGGTCTGGCAATGTGAGACCAATATGTGAGCTCGCTAGCATTTGCTAATTAGCACCAAAGTGCAGCTGAGGCTGATGGGAATGTCATGAGATTAATTTCTGCCAACACATAGCCCAAAAAACATCCCCAACCTTTCTACAAATCTGCCAGGTAAAAGTCACATTCATCACAGTCAAACTGGTAACACTAAGACTGATACAGTACCTGAGAGACCTGAATTACACTGTCAAGAAGGTACAGTGCAGGGAGACAGACAGACAAAGGGACAGCACACAGATGGTAAACAGATCAGTTTGAAGTAGCTTTTACACACCATCCACAGGTATGACAGCACAATAAGACTGTATGTGTGTGTGTGTGTGTGTGTGTGTGTGTGTCTGTGTGTGTGTGTGAGGCAGTGACACAGCCATTGATCTTGAAGGACCTGGCAGAGAATACCCCTTTCTCACTAATGGTCTTATTTGTTATTCAGACGCCGGGCAGATGCATTCTCTGATTCACCATACCATTCATCTTTGTACACATTAAAGGGAGCGTTCAGATACACACACACACACACACACTCACGCACACACAAATGTGTTATAGTCTGAAACAAATCAGCAGAGATCTGAACAAACACAATCCTGACCATCGTATGGCTCAGATTGCCAAAGCTCCCGAGCAACCGAAGGGAAATGGAATTGTGGGATGATCACATGGACAGATTCTGAAACAAAGAGGCCCCTGGTCACAGGCATTTAAAGGCACTTTCACACCTAGTTTGGTAGACTTGGTGTGATTCGGGAACAAAATCACATGTTTTCATTTGACTCGTTTTGCGTTCAAACTTCGTCAAACAAAAAAAAATTGTCAAACACATGTCCCAAGGTGGAAACGGTCACTGGTCTATTGGACAGAATGTCTTTGTAGCATCTAGCTTTTATTGATACACCAACTTTTCTACCTCAGCCATGCGTAACAACTTTTCTTAAATTCTTACATAATTACCATACATTATATACTTTCATTATGACACGAGTGTCACCTTTATTCATTTCTCACTCAGTTGGTGCTAAACAGTCACATTCTATATATGCTGAACAACACAGCAGGCCGAGGGAACAGGATGCCATCTACAAAGACTCAGCACAATGCTGTTTGATTTTATTCTTTCAAAGGCCCTTTTTCTCTCAAACAGCTTCTGACTGAGTAATTCGGCTTTGCAAGAACACACAGTGTTCTGTCAAAGTTTCTTTTTTTTTTTAAATTGGGTTTTTCCAAGATTTTTTGTATTTGTTGTTTTGCCCACATTTTTTTCAAACTCCAAAACTTGCAGTTTGTAACACAAGCTTTCAATCCAAAGTGTGTTTAGTTTCTGAGCTCAACCTGAGATAGCTGTGCTGAGTTTTTTTCTCAAATTTGAAAAAGCTACAACAGAGCCACAGACAACATTACACAACTGTGTTCATAGGCTTAGCAGTACCACGCATGATAATCTATTTCTATGACGTTTCATTTACGGCATTGCTCCGTTGCTGCAGAAGATTCCACCGTATGTCCCTCTTTTTCAGCCAGATCTCTTCCTCTTTCTTTGTGTAGTAATTTTAAACTCTGGCTGATTTCTGAGGACTGTGGTTAACTGCTCCTCAGATCTCTGCAGGGTAAATCCAGACAGCTAGCTAGACTATCTGTCCAATCTGAGTTTTCTGTTGCACGACTAAAACTACTTTTGAACGTACACATGTTCCACCAAAACAAGCTCCTTCCCGAGGCTATTTAGCAGAGGCACCGTTGTTTAGCCAAGACGATTGTGATTGGTTTAAAGAAATGCCAGTAAACCAGAGCACTTTTTTCTTCCATCCCAGAATGCTGTGTGGACTAGACAGACCCTCCTCCGCAGCGCTGTGAAGGAAGATCTGGCAATGCGAGACTACAATGACATGTTATTGATGTCAGGTCTGGCAATGCGAGACTACTAGCAGGATGACTGAACTGAGCTCGATGTGCAACATTTAAGAAAGTGATTCCCTGTATTTTAAGAAAACTCTCTTTCAACTTTGGCTTTTGTCATTACAAATCTACTGACACTTTGTTCAAACTTTTCCTGGATAAACTTTGGTGGCAAATTGTTTTTTATTCAAATTTGGACACCGATTTGAATGCATTAGCTACGGTATGCTTGTCTTTTATTTACATCCTCTGGATTTGCTTTTTAAAATTGCTACCTTTCATGACTTGACATCTTGACGTCTAGTTTTCTCTTCCACCGTGATTAAATACGACAGGGTCACTGGACTGCAGTCTCCAGCAGGCAGCCGTCAGTGGACTTAATGGAATTATGTGATTTGTTTTAAACAAACACTATGTGACACAGTGCAGTAATAGCCTCGCTTCAGTTTCTCCATACATGCACATACAGTACAAGCTTGATTGGTCAGTGCATCACTAGGCAGACTCATGCTTTTAGAGACAGTCAAACTACAGAGACACCATGTTTGTGTGCTGTCCAAGGATTTTATTTAAATTTTACTAAGGCTCTCAAAACACAAAAGAAGCTAATCATCACTCTGAAGTGTATATGTAGACATCTTCTACACCGAATTTAGTATAAAATGTATGTCAGTCAATATTAATACATCACCAATAGCTGCCGTCATGTGTGCATCAGGGTGGAGATGTTACTGAGCGGTTGCATCTCACCAGGGACGTGCGCAGACATTTGGGGTGGCAGGGGCTAAAAAAAGGGCACTTCTTATAATTGTTTATTTTTTAAAAAACATGACCTTTCTCAGAAAATGTCAAGCAGCCATGTGGTTAATATCAGTGTGAGCCTCACAGCAAATGAAACATGTTGGTCTTTAGAGCAAGAAAGTGCTGCTGAAGGTTGCAGGTTGTGCCTCCTGGGTCTTCATCTCTCCTATAACCACCGGAGGGCGCCAGTGGTCTTTTCCTCCTCACACCTGTGAAGGATGTGGATGTGTGTGTGTGTGTGTGTGTGTGTGTGTGTGTGTGTCACATGTTCCTGCATACTGCATACATACTGTTGGAAATCCCTTGGTTATTCAACAACCACTGCACTCAAACAAGAGTTAATTTCAAAGGGTTCAGTCTGGGTCAGCACACATCTGTGTTACCTTTCACACCATGTTATCAGCATTTATGCATTAAGTCAGGGGTCTTACTAGAAAATAATATTAAGCTATTAAAATAACTGTTGACATGATTTTATAAATCGTGTTTTAATGTTGTGGCATTAATGTGGCACGGTGAATCCTTAGCATGAACTGTATGTGTGGATGGCTACCTTAGTGACCACAGTACTTTACCTAGAAGAATGGCAATGTAAATGTAAATGGGTTGTATTTATAGAGCGCTTTTCTCTTTATGACTACTCAAAGTGCTTTTACATAGTACAGGAACCATTCACACACATTCATACACTGATGGCCGAGGCTGCTGTACAAGGTGCCACCTGCTCATCAGATACATATTCACACACATTTACACTCCGATGGTGCAGCATCAGGAGCAATTCGGGGTTCAGTGTCTTTCCCAAGGATACTTTGACATGGAACCGCAGGGCCAGGGATTGAACCACCAACCTTCTGACCGCTCTACCTCCTGAGCCCCAGCTGCCCCAGACACTTTAGTAAAAAAAAAGATTTGATAAATACAGTAAATTAGGATAATAAGGATGCAAAAGAAAGTACACCTGTGTAAAGCAAGTACAAGTAGGACTGTGCAGGTTCAAAACTAGATTTAGAAATTGTCAAAAGAAAGTGTTGTAAGTTGTTCCAGGAGTCGGGTGCACTTAAACTAAAAGCAATTTTTCCAAGTTCAGAACGAGCTCTTGGAACATAAAGCACAAGACAGACAGCAGAGTGAGTCTGGTAATGTCTCTCTGAGTGACGGAGACATTCTGTAAGGTAGTGTGGTAGTTTTCCAATAAGAGCCTAATAGATAAAGAGATACCAGTGAGAGTCATGTCTCTCTTGGAGAGAAGACTACCCAACACTTTCATTTAAAATACAATGTGTACCATAGACATGATTGGTTATGAATCTCACGGCGGAGTGATAGAGTCCAGAGATTTAAGAGTTGAAGATGATGCATGTCTATAAATCACGTCACCATAGTCCAAGAGCGACATGAAAACTGCCTCAACAAGGCATACAGTGACGTACAGAGGCGAGGTGGTCAACATCACCGAACGCCGTTGAAATTGTCAAACTCAGCCAAAAATCACAAAAGAGTTGACTTGCTGGTGTTTTGTTGAAATTTCATGAGGCCTTCCAGATGCAGCGTCTTCCACTATGACACACGACACAGGATCAGCTGTATAGCAGACTAGTCAATATCCAGCATGTTCCACTTCCGGGACTGCTCCAGTACCGCTGGAGCAGCCTCTTCTTTTGTGTTGCCGTTCTAAACTCCGGTGGATTTCTAAGGACTATGGTTAACTGCTCCTCAGATCTCTGCAGGGTAAATCCAGACAGCTAGCTAGACTATCTGTCCAATCTGAGTTTTCTGTTGCACGACTAAAACAACTTTTGAACGTACACGTTCCACTAAAACAAGCTCCTTCCTGAGGCTATTTTGCAGTGACCGCCGTTGCTCCATCTGGTGCTTAGGGGCACCCAAGACAATTGTAATTGGTTTAGATAAATGCCAATAAACCCAAGCACATTTTTCTCCTATCCTGGAATACTGTGTGGACTAGCCAGACCCTCCTCTGCAGTGCTCTGGAGGGCTGGATATGCAAGACTAGTCCCAGATTCCTTGCCTTGCCATCATATGCAGAAACAAACAAATCATATTCCAGACAATCCTGTTCTCTAAAGTTGAACAAACTATCCCATTATATGGCATGAGGAAAACATGTTCATATTTTGCTCAAAGTTGTTATCAACATCCATGGTCGATCTTAATCAAGGCATAGTAGGTTTTTCAAAATGTTACTGCTTTCTTTCAGTTCCAAGGCTTTTATGTCCCTTACTGTGACATTCACAGCTTGAAGTCACAAGTGTGCTGCTTAACAGTGTGTAGAGTATGTGAGTTTGACAAATCTCAGGCTGCTCTCACATGAATGAAGATGATGCCTTCTTTTTCAAGTAAAGTCAATTTCATCTATACAGCCCAATATCACAAATGACAAATTTGCCTCAAGGGCTTTAACAATCTGCACAGCATACAACGTCCTCTGTCCATTGACCCTCGCTTCGGATGAGGAAAAACTCTCCAAAAATGTCTTTCTTTTACGTCTTAGTCTTTCTTGAGACTGAAATGACATTGTTTCTCTGACATGCCATATGTGTGGAGACTGTTGCAGCTGTATTATTCATTTTGCTATCAGAAATGAACGGGCTTAATGATGCTCTGTGGCTGTCCCCTGGGCGTTTTGCGATGAAAGCTAGTGTCACAGGAAACTTGGCTGAATCTCCGTGGCTTTATCAGGGTTGCCCATTGGGCCGCCACTGGCTCATCGTTATCACTGGATCTTCTCGGGTGCCTGGCGCCTCTGAGGCTTTCAACTCTTATCACAGTGAAATACATTAAAGACAAGATTAATATGAGAGAGAACACCACAGGATATTCTGCAAAGACTGAGTCAGGGATCTTTAGCCACATCCCAGTTGTCTGAAATGGTTGACTGGCTGGAAATGTGGATGGTGGCTGAAACATAAAGCTGAAAATGTAAAATATATACAGCAGGTCTTATAGCATAGCATTAAACTTATTTAAAAAATCACACAGGTGGTTGAGTATACAACATATACAACATTCACTGTGATGCATGCTAAGACAAAAATCACTTCTGGGTAGACAAGTAACCGTTCATTTGAATTGCGGAAATATGTAAAATCATCAAACTTGTTTATTTCTGTTGTCATTTCCAGCCGTAACTGTAACGTTTAAAGCTATAGTGCATAGCTTCTGTTACCCCCATGAGGAATTCTAAGTAATGACAACAAAACTGTCGGCACGTCCACATGATACAAGCCTTCCGTGATCGCGCAACACCCCCACCCCTCCTTCATGCAGTTGCTAGTAGCCAAGGAGAACAGGGAGGATTAAAAAAACATGATGGACTCTTCAGAAGAGGTCATTATCTTCACTTGAGTTTCTGCATGCGAAAGTCGCCCAACGACACAATCTTCTGAACATAGTCATACTGAGATATACAGAGAGAGCTGTGTGGAGCTGATAGTCTTAATTAGCTTTGTATCAACTCATTTGGCAATGGCTTGAATGTAACGGACATTCCTTAATATCAAAAAGTTATGCACTAAAGCTTTAAAGATATATAGATGAAGGAGATGAGGTCATTGCTAGAGGAAACCATAAACTGTCAAAATAATAGACAAAGCTTCCGGGTCTGAAAAGTGAAGCCAATGCCTTTAAGTGCCTTAAAGCTGCATTCTCTCTAATTTCCAGCAGGGGGCGACTCCACTGGCTCCAAAAAGAAATCAGTTTCTATAGATGTCTTTGAGAAAATGACCCACTTCTCACTTTATTTATTAACTCAGTAAACATTTTCATAATGAGTTTATGGTCTCAATCGCTAATTTCAAGTCTTCTTCAATACAGCATGATGTTCATTTAGTAAATGATGGTCCCATGTATTTTAAAATAGAGGATAAAGCAGGGGATGCTGTTGGACCTGTCAATCAAGACAGAGGCTTAGCTGTGAACTTGTTGGTGTTGTCCATGTTTTCTTCTTAAACTTTGACCCTCTCACTGTGTATTTGCACTTCAAAGTTCATTGGAGGATTTGGTTGCCTAAAAAGAGTGGTCCGTGTTTACTCTACTGAATGACTCGCAGAAGGGATGAAAATGGGAAACTTTCCCCCTTTGCGCTTAGCTTAGCACAGCGCAACCATAAACAACTTTGGCTCTCGTCAAAAATCATCAAAGATGGCAACGTCTCTACCGCCAAACTCAAGGGTTCAGTAGGGCAGTCCACAAACCAAAGTTTTTTTGTTTTGGAGATGAGATTCAAACAGCATCTCTAATGTCAAAGTCAGACACTTTGCATGTCCAAATATCCACCTTGACCTCTCATTGGGGCTTTTTGCGTCACTATCAGAATGTGATCAAGAACTGTCATTAAATGCTGTACCAGAAGGTCACACAACATTGATATGAGTCAAACATTCACTCTCCTTTCCTAGTTCTGTTTCGGAATCTGTCTCTTTATGCCTACCATACACTAAATGACATTGAACATTAAAAAGACTAAAGTCTTACACCATCCCACATCTAAAGACAATCATCTCACATCTAACGTTAAAGACTGTCATAATATGTATAGACTGGATCTTGCAGGGTCACACATTGCAAGACTACAACTAAATTTGTTTTGAAAAATTTAACCAAGCTAGCTAGCTTGCTGTTAGCATTAGCTGGTAACTTGAGGGAAAGTTTGCAGATCCACTCCCATTGGATGACTCGCTTCAAAGGGTTGAAAACGGCAACTTTCCCTCTTTAGCGTTTATCTTAGCACGGCGCCATAGCAACCATGAACAACACTTGTTCTAGCTGTTTGCTGCTTCCTGTTTGGTGCTGGAGGGAGAGCACCCATTGGTTGTTGTAAATGTTCACATGATTTAACTTCACTGCCAAGACTTAACACTTACAATAATATCAAACCGGTTTGATTTTGAAAAAGACTCATTGGAACTGAGTTGTATGACCACCTTACACCAAACAATGGAGATGAGACAACTCTAGCAAGAGTAGGATTAGGATTTGATTCTGATATTGAAAAATAGTCCGCAACAGTGGAATCTCTTGAAAAGTCGTTTGGTGTAAGGTCGGCATTAGCTGCTAAATGCTCCACCATGATCAACAGCATGTCACTGACTTTGAGGTTGATAAAAGCGCTGAGGCTGAACCAAACAGTGTCATGGGCTGTAACACACACACACACACACACACACACACACACACACACACACACACACACACACACACACACACACACACACACACACACACACACACACAATAATAAAATAATAGTGAGTAGTTAAGATATGACATGACATGCCCCACCATGAGCAGGTCAAACACTGTAAGAAAAATATAAATGTTGACTGGTCCAATTCCTCTTCTTGTTACCACTTTCATCCATTCACCTTGAGTGGTACAACATTTCCCCAGCATTTACTCTGATCATTTATTCCAGACAAGGTCAGTTGAGTGGAGATGCACTCTCATTAATTATCTATATAAATGATGCATGAGAAGAGTTCAATCAATCTTCATTTCACACCACGGAGCCTTAGAAAACGTCTGAACCAGCCATCATACACCATACATCATCGTAAATATTACACAGAACGCATGCAACGCACAAAACATGTAAAATACACACAAAAATAAAACAGCATAGTTAAAAACTCATAAACATCACCTGTTGCCAAAATATACCACATATGGCAACAGCTTTTGGCAGGATTGAACAAAGCATCAATTATGCTGTTGTGTCTGTAGGAATGCATCATGTCCTGTACATGTAGACAGACAGAGAAGTCATCTTGATGGCAGTCATAAGTGACAATCAATCATGTTTTTATTGCTTTAAAGCAACAATAGGTAATATATTTGATTGTGCCTTTTGGGAATTCAAACCCAACAAGCTCCAGTTTATTTCATTATTTTAAACTGTTTTGTTGTAGATCTTAGGTTGCAGAGAAAGATAAAACTGGCTTGAGATGAAGTGTGATCACTGATTAACTAATGAATGTGTCCTCAAACAGCAAAAGACAAGGTGCTGCCTTTAAACATTTCAAAACAATGAGGACAATAAGAGTTAAAACATTTTCTTGAATTCTATAAAACCATGGCATCATGCCTCATGGCAACCAACCTTTTTCACAGAAGACATTTTCTTAGCATACCTGTGCTTTTCCTACTATTAATGAACCAATTATGAGTCAAAATGTCTGCTCTGAAAAGGGCCTACAGACACGTGTGGACACACTGTCAGCTACAATACTGAGAAGTGAATTGGTGGCATCCCATAGAAAATAATATCAAACTTTGCTTTTGCTGTGTGTCATACTGAAACCCATATTTCAAAAGTCTTTGCTGCGATTGTTGTTTTGTCCTTCAAATCCTATGTAGATGGCCATACTGCATATTTTTTAGATATTCTTATTGAATATTTTTCATGAAGGCAGTAACCTAAGTCTTCAAAGTTTTTTAGGCAAAGCACCCCTAAGCTAAAAGAGAGACAAAGCAGGGACCCCCAACTACCTACATTATATAACATTTTGCATATAAATTGCATATTAAACTGGGCCGGCTGGATGAAAATTGATATTAATATTATATTTAAGTCTTACTTATAGTAAGCCTATCATCAATATTGTGTAAATTAAATGATTATTTGTTTAACAAAAAAGCTTGGCTAATATATATGTGATAGATTCATGTTAGTGTAATAGATTCATGTTAGTGTATATTTTCAGACATTTTATTTACTTATTTACTGATCAAACAATAATCAGGCAGCACCGCTGCAGTACCTCTTAAGGGTCGCGGACCTCCTGTTGAAGATCTCTGGCCTAATAATAAAATCACCTTAGCACTGCCAGTTGTACACTTACAGTTAGTGATGATCAAATGAAGCTTCGCGAACCACTGTCTTTATTTTCTGAGCTCACTAGATGGCGCTCTCTGTTCAACAAAGGGTTGAACAGTCCCTCGAGAAAAACGCGGAGTTTTTTTGTGATTGTTGCAAAAATCCTTGATTGTGCGTCACGTTTTCTTAAAAAATGTGATGAAATATGTGGGATATTTATGCAATTTTATGCGATGAAATTGCGGGAACTTGCAAAAATTGCGGGAACTTGCAAGAACTGCGGTTTGATGAAAAAGAGACAAAAAAGTGATTCCCTAACACCGAGCTCTCAGTAGGTGAAATTACGTCACTTCATAACGTTTCCATGGCAACAGGGGGAAATGAATGCTCTTATGTGAAGTAAACGCACCATTTTTCAACTTTCTGCTGAGATATATGTGACTTTTTTGCAACAAAAATGCGGGGATTATGAAATCATGCAAGCTCCGCATATTTTGCACGGAAATCGGCAATTTATGCGGCGAAAGTGCGGCGTATTTGAAAAAATGCGGCCCCCACATAAATATGCGGACTTTGGCTGATTATGCATTGAATTCTGCCATCGCATAATCACGTTTTTCTGGAGGGACTGGTTGAAAACACACTGAATTGCCGTTCCTTTAACCTTTTTCTTTGAACAGAGAGCTCAGAAAATAAAGACAGTGGTTCACGAAGCTTCATTTGACCATCACTATTCATATTATGCTCATTTTCAGGTTCATAATTGTATTTAGAGGTTGTACCAGAATAGGTTTATGTGGTTTCATTTTCAGAAAACACCATATTTTTGTTGTACTACACATTGCTGCAGCTCCTCTTTTCACTCTGTGTGTTGAGCTCTCTGTTTTAGCTAAAGAGTGAGGCATCTCACTTTTGTACTATGTTTGTTGGGAGTCGCACATGCGCAGTAAGTACTGCTAGCCAGTCAGAAGCAGAGTATGAGGGAGTGCCATGCTAGCAGCTAGGTGAGCATTATAACGTGTTACAAAGTGACGCACGTTTGTCTCTGAAGTAAAGGCTGGACTACAACAGAGCTGTTTGGAGCAGTTTGTGAACAGTGTTTTCTGTTGGAGATGGTAAGTCCCTTTGGGGGGGACGTTGGCTTTTTCACTTTGTAAACCTATAACATGCACAAAAATATATATAACACAATAAAGGAAAGGGGAAAAGCATAATATGAGCAGTTATAGTTGTCACTGGTAATGTCTAAAATGGTCATTGAGTTTGGTCCAAAACAGATTATGTGCTGCAAAGTGAGTTTTTAACAGCCAATAATCTCAGCAGCCGGCCAAATCATTGTTGAGTCACTGGTATTGCTTATGTCACTATCAACCTTGCTAGATAGAACGTGGTCATTCTGTGCTATAGGGCAGGGAAGACGAGAACAATCAAAGCTTAGATGGCTCTGCTTTTCTTTTCTTTTTTTAATCTGAGGTTTAACAACATGGGTGGATTATTGAACGGGGCCAGGCCCAGCGGCCCAAGGACTCTGGGGCCCCTAAACCAGAGCGTCTGTGTGAAGTCACTATTGCATTTCTTGTCATAGTTGTCATAGTCAAAGTCATTCAAGTCAATAACAGAGCCCTAAAAGTCCGACTGAAAAACTGAAGAAATAGCCTAAACATTCACTTTGACGATGTCACAAGAAATAAACCATGATACATTTTAGGGGAATGTTTATCCCCTCAAATCCTGTTATTTCTTAGTTAATATGCTGTTGGTGTAACACCTCCCAGGCACAGGGCAGTGTTAACAAAGCAAGACAAATTAAATGTGCTGCCATTTAATGTTGCTGTTCTCATTAGAATATTAATTCAACTTAATATCAGTGCAAAGTCTGTCACATGTGTTCTGCTTAGTGTATAAACGATCTAAATCAGAATAACTTAAAAAATAAACAATACAAATATACACAAGCCTGGCTATTAACTAAATCATGTACTCAATTACATATGTGTACTGATCTGATCCTGTACAACGTTTATTTCTATTCTACTCCGTATCTTTTACCCTCTTTAATTTGTACATGTAGTGGATGGCATCACTTTATCTACTATACATCAATGTATAAATGTAACTTACTCAGTTTTCTGTTATGCAGAAAGACTAGACAGTTGCTACCAATTTAGAATCAATTCAGCATGACATCAGCAGCATGCACATTCACGTTGAACTCATAACAACTAGCAGAGGCTAGAGAGCTCACTTAACATCACAAAACACATTCATATCAAACAGTATCCAAACTCCAATGTCTGAAACATGCAGTGTGCAGGAGCAAAAAAGTATTATTATCCGAATGCTACTTAGACACATTAGCAACAAGAAAGCCTAGCACTCTGTTTCCATACTGGCTAGCATAACTTTAACATTTCCCACCATCCATCCATCTTCAACCGCTTACCCGGGGTCGGGCCACAGGGGCAGCAGCTCCAGCAAGGGACCCCAAACTTACCTTTCCCGAGCCACGTTAACCAAAGCTGTGTTCGAAACCGTTCCCTCGTTCACTCACTCACTACCTACATAGTGTTTATTTAATAGTGAACTATATAGGGAACGACCAAACGAGATTTTGGACACTCACTGAAAATATTGTTGCGTCAGAAGATGCGCCGGTTATTTGTCTGAGGGAGGCGGGCGCACCCAGCATCATGTAAACAAACCAAAACAAAAATACTTCTAATACATCCCTGAAACAAACAGAGTGATCCAGAGAATAGTAAAAGGTTGGATTGATGTTGCGTTTTACATTTCCACTGTTTAGAAACTAAAGCCCACTCCATTTTTCCCTTTTCAGTTTCCGCGGATGCTTCTGCTTCTTCATCTTCTCCACCGGAAAAACATGACGTGTTGCATAGTGGGACACAGGGGTGAAATGTAGGGTACATCGTATGTACACTCAAATTAGCTGTGCATTGTGGGTATTTTATAGTGGACTATATAGTGAATGAAATTTACCGTGGAGAATTCTAACAACACTACAAAATGGTCAACAATGTTGATAGGGAACAATTTCAAACACAGCTCAGCTCTGACTAGGGGATGCCGAGGCGTTACCAGGCCTGGAGATATATTCTCTTCACCCAGTCATCCTTCCCCGAAGCCTCCTCAGCAACACCTCCCAAGAAGGAAGGCCTCAAGGGGGGGCATCCTTGCCAGATGCCCGAACCACCTCAGGTGGCTACTTTCCACGCAAAAGATTTCTACTACTGTGCAAAAATTAGATGAGTTGAGGTGGTTCGGACATCTGGTAAGGATGCCCCCTGGACGCCTCCCTAGGGAGGATAATGTCGTTATGTGCGCTGTAAATCCTATTGAGATACAGGTGGATTTAGTTATTGGGCTGTTGGCTGCAAGTCAGTGTACTTGCACTGGTGGAGGGAGGATTTTACACATCCGTGCCCATAGGGCCTGTTGTCTCATAGTACGTCTATGCTCAACAGTGGACAGAAATGGAAGAATCATGCTGTGCCAGTGTTTGTCCATCACCCCAGAGAATACACCCGCCTTCACAACAAGCAAGATGTAGGTTTCCATTGCTAGAAAGAGTTGACTGATTCCTGTCTCTAGCTTTTCATTCACTTGAAACAGCTGCTTGTATTCCTGTGGGGAACTTCAATAATCCCCGCTGGACTCCAAGTCACTCAGTGACTTGCTACTGGGAGTCAGCATGCTACACAGCTTTGACCTCACTAATAATGACATACTGTATACTGTACACACTGCTCAGTACTGATGAATGGGTGATGGCAGGGCTGTGTTCTCCTGTCCAGCTCCAAATCCCTCTGTGTTCCTGGTCGTGCGGCATCTCCTCATGAATAAATTGTGACTTTGCATCCTGTGCACAGAGTGGCTTTTCTTGTTACCACGGAGGAGCAGGAGGCTAAAAATGTCATAACTTCTAAATTATTCACGCCACCGTTAGATAACGAAACCCAGCAACATCCTAAAAAAATATAACCTAGTAGAGGAGAAAGATCAGCGGATTAGTGGTGGGAGATAAAAGAATATGAAAATGGGAGAATTATCATAATTTGCTCTGTGGGCCTAGTGTCAGAGGACAGTTCTTTAATTGGCTTTCACTATAAAACACTGGAGAATAGGTGGTTAAAATACAGTGACTGCTTCCTCTGTGGTCACAATAGGTCTCGATAAGATTCTAGAATGAAAAGATCACAGGAAACACTAGTGTCTGCTGCTTCATAGGCTTGTCCTTTCATTTTTTCTGCCAACAAGTCCTCCAAATTGTAATCTCCCTCTCCGACCCATGTGAGCATTTTCTGATCTGACACACTGGGCAACAGGGACAACATCTTCCAAAACTGTTGCATATGACTGCTAAGGGCTGGTCCAAGGCAAACCTGAGCTGGCCAAGTCAAGTCAAATCTATAACTTTTTAAGACCATTATGAAATGGAATGAAATTTAAGACCTATATTACAACATCAAAAACAAAGTCAGATATTGAGTCCGTAAATATCGTCTGAAATGATTCTCTGATTTCCTCATTGGCATTATAGGACTGGTGTCTAGATTTGTTAAGGCAATGGTCAACCCAGCAACCAGAGGAAACAGACACGACAAGGGAGTGGAAAAATAAAATAAAAATTCTTTTAATATTGACTCAATTGTCTTAGTCCAAAAATATAACAAAAGAACAGGAACAGAGTGGCTCGTCTGCTCCGGAGGTAGGTGAGGTTGAGGCAGGCAGGCAGGCAGGCAGACAGGCTGGTAGGCAGGGCAGGCAGACAGGCTGGTAGGCAGGGCAGGCTGGTAGGCAGGCTGGGAGGTAAATCAAAACTAAAGGTAGAACAAAAAAAACAGGTTAGGAGGTGTTACGAGCCAGGCAAAAGACAAAATACGGAACTCTACTGGTGAGCCAAGTTACCGCTCAAGTTAGTATAACGATCTGGCGTCGGTGGAGAGTCATGCCCAGGTATAAGTAGTGCAGGTCTGATGAGCGAATAAGATGCAGCTGTGAAGGCAGGAATCATGGGAACAACCCGCAGCTGCACAGATGAGGCTGATCCTGAGCACGCCCCTAGATCCACTCTGGACACACACCGACAGACTAACATACATAAAGGGGACAAACATAAAAACAGATACAACAGACAAAGAGGGGACAAAACGAGGAAGGGAAACAGAAAAGGGAGAAACAAGCTGCCCACATAACAGTACCCCCCCCTCAATGGTCGCCACCTGGCGACCCACCAGGCCTGTCAGGGTTGTCGCGATGGAAGTCCGTGATAAGCTGAGGATCCAACACAAAACGCTTCGGGACCCAAGACCGCTTCTCCGGTCCATAACCTTCCCAATCGACAAGGTATTGGAGACCCCTACCCCGCCGCCGAGAGTCCAGGAGCCTATTGACGGTGTAAGCCGGATGGTCGTCAATGAGGCGAACAGGTGGAGGCGGATCTGCCGGCGGACACAAAGAGCTGGAGGACACAGGTTTCAGTTGGGAGACGTGGAAAGTAGGGTGTATCTTCATGGCTGAAGGTAACTTCAAACGAACCGCAGCGGGGTTAACGATGGACTCCACCACAAACGGACCCAGGTACCGAGGAGACAGCTTGCGTGACTCTGTACGAAGAGGTACGTTCTTAGATGACAGCCAAACTTCTTGACCTGGACGAAACACAGGTGCGGGAGTCCGGCGTCTATCTGCCGTCGTCTTGTTCCTGTCGGTGGTCCGAAGCAACGCTTCCCGAGCGTCTGTCCACACCCTCTGACAGCGGCGGAGGTTCTCCTGAACCGAAGGAACAGCCAATTCCTTTTCCTGAGCAGGAAACAGAGGAGGTTGGTAACCCATGGTTACTTCGAAGGGTGAAAGGCCGGTGGCAGAGGTAGTAAGGGAGTTGTGGGCGTACTCTATCCAAGGCAGGTGTTTGGCCCAGGATGACGGATGTTGAGCAGCCACACAACGAAGGGTTGCTTCGAGATCTTGGTTGGCTCTTTCAGTTTGACCGTTGGTCTGGGGATGAAACCCTGAGGACAGACTAACAGAAGCACCCAAAGCAGAACAGAAAACCTTCCAAACACGGGAAGTAAACTGTGGGCCTCTATCGGAAACGATGTCCACAGGTATTCCATGGGGACGGAATACATGTTGGACTAAGAGGTCCGCTGTCTCACTGGCAGACGGTAATTTAGGTAATGCTATATAGTGAACAGATTTAGAGAATCTGTCCACAATGGTAAGTATAGTATCATTACCTTCAGACTTGGGTAGGCCGGTGACAAAATCCAAGGCTATGTGGGACCAGGGACGGCTGGGAACTGGGAGGGGTAGAAGCAGCCCCGAAGGAGACTGATGGGAGGCTTTGCCCCGAGCACAGGTTGAACAGGCTGCCACAAAAGCCCGAACGTCATTTTCCATTGAAGGCCACCAGAAATGTCTCTTTAGCAGCGTCAACGTGCGTCTCATCCCAGGGTGACCAGCAAAACGGGAGGTGTGGATCCACTGCAGTACCCGAGACCGGACCGTCTCGGGAACAAAAAGCAGGTTGGGAGGTCCATCACCCGGTCCCGGGTCCGTCGCCAGCGCCGTCTTCACCAGAGACTCGATCTCCCACTGCACTGCCGCCACGACGCATGAGGAAGGTAGAACTGCCTCAGGCTCGCTGGTCTCCGAAGGGTCAGCAAACTGGCGGGACAAAGCATCAGGTTTAACATTTCTGGACCCCAGTCTGTAGGTTAGAATAAAGTTAAACCTACTAAAAAACAGGGCCCATCTGGCTAGGCGTGAGTTGAGTCTCTTAGTGGCTTGGATGTAAGCCAAGTTTTTGTGGTCTGTCCAGACCACAAAAGGCAGTTCAGCGCCGTCCAGCCAGTGCCGCCATTCTTCCAGTGCTAGCTTGACCGCCAGCAGTTCCCGGTTTCCAACGTCGTAATTCCGTTCTGTGGGAGACAATTTCTTGGAGAAAAAAGCACAGGGGTGAAGCTTTTGGTCAGTGGGGGAGCGCTGGGAGAGTACTGCTCCCACGCCTGAGTCAGATGAGTCCACCTCCACAATGAACTGCAGAGAGGTGTTGGGGTTTATCAACACGGGGGAAGTGGAAAACAGTTCCTTCAAAACCCCAAACGCCTGCTCCGCCTCAGGGGACCACAGAAAAGGGACTTTAGGAGATGTGAGCCTAGTTAGGGGTGCCACCACTTTACTAAAACCCTTAATGAATCTTCGGTAGAAGTTTGCAAAGCCCAAAAAACGTTGAAGTTGCTTACGGGTGGTGGGTGCGGGCCATTCGGTCACTGCCCGGATCTTCTCGGGGTCCGCCTTCACCTGCCCGCTCTCAACGATGAATCCAAGGAATGAGGTAGACTGTTTGTGGAACTCACACTTCTCTGCTTTGACGTACAGCTTATTCTCCAAAAGCCGTTGAAGGACTTGATGGACGTGTGACTCATGCTCCTCGGGTGACTTGGAAAAAACAAGAATATCATCCAGGTATACAAAGACAAAACGGTTCAAAAAATCCCTAAGGACATCGTTCACCATGGCTTGGAATACAGCAGGGGCGTTGGAAAGCCCAAAGGGCATGACCAAATACTCAAAATGTCCTAGTGGAGTGTTGAAAGCGGTTTTCCACTCATCTCCCTTTCGGATTCTGACAAGGTGATAAGCATTCCTGAGGTCTAGCTTGGAGAAAACTGTGGCGCCATGCAGAGGTTCAAAAGCTGAGTTGATGAGTGGAAGGGGATATTTGTTTTTAACAGTTATGTTGTTTAAACCCCTGAAATCGATACAGGGGCGTAATGACTTGTCTTTCTTTTCCACAAAAAAGAAACCCGCACCCAAAGGAGACGATGAGGGACGGATTATGCCTGAGGCCAGGGAATCACCAATGTACTGCTCCATTGTCTCTCTTTCCGGTCTGGACAGGTTGTATAAGCGACTAGAGGGCAAGGGAGCACCAGGAAGCAGTTCAATAGGGCAGTCATAAGGCCTATGTGGTGGTAGAGACAGAGCCTTGTCTTTACTGAAAACCTCAGCTAAGTCATGGTACTCTTTGGGAACAGATGTCAGATCGGGAGGAGCTGAGGGAAGAGTAGGGTTACAGCTAGTGGGGGGAACTGCTGACCTGAGGCACTCAGAATGGCAGTGAGTGCTCCAACTGAGAATGGTGTGTCGTGTCCAATCAATTTGTGGGTTGTGAAGAGCCAACCAGGGGAAACCAAGGATTAGGGGGGTAGCTGAGCCAGACATAACTCTTAACTGAATGTTTTCACTATGGTTGCCAGAAATCACTAGGGAGACGGGGGTGGTTTGATGAGTTATCTCAGCGAGGAGGCGCCCATCAAGGGCTGTGACACGAATGGGGGTAGGTAGTGGCTCCACGGGGATACGAGCTTGTGTAATGAACTGGTGGCTAATAAAGTTGTCTTCTGCACCAGAGTCTATTAGAGCTGAGAGTGGTAGGGAATGACTTTGAAAACGTAAAGTTACAGGTACTTGTAATTGGGGAATGATGGGTTCAGGATCTAGTTCTGGGCTCGCAAGTAGACCCACCTTTACGAGCGAGCCTTGTCTTTTGGTCGCTTAGGGCATGTAGCCAGAATGTGTGTGACGTCGCCACAGTACAGGCACTCACCCGCCTGGAGGCGCCGTTGCCGCTCTGCTGGAGGTAGTCGAGCACGACCCACTAGCATTGGTTCCTCCACAGAGCTTGGGATGGGATCAGGAACTAGAAACTGCCGGCTCCGGGGAGGCGAGACGTGAGTGGTCGAAGGCTGGGGAACTCGTCCTCCTAGATGTGGCCGACCGCCTTTCTCCCGACGCCTCTCCCGCAACCGGTTGTCAAGCTTAATGGACAGGGAAACGAGAGAAAGTAAATCATGTGGCTCGTCCCGAGCAGCCAGTTCATCTTTAATGGCGTCATTCAAACCGTTAAGAAACGCTCCTTGAAGTGCCACATTATTCCACTTGGAGTCGGCTGCCAAAGTCCAGAACTCAATTGAGTACTCAGCCACACTGTTAGATCCCTGCCTCAAATTAAAAAGTCTTTTCGAGGAATTACCCACATGGTCAGGATGGTCAAAAACAGTCTTCAATTCAGCAGAAAAATCAGAAAAAGTCAATCCAGACAAAGTTTGATTAGAGCACACAGCCTCCGCCCAAACCAGAGCTCTCCCTCTTAATAGCCCCAGAACATAATGTACCTTAGAAGAATCAGTAGAAAAAGACAGTGGTCTCTGCCGAAAAATCAAGTCACACTGTAGCAAAAATCCCCGGCACTTGTCCAATTCTCCATAGAATGGTTCAGGCGACGTGACAGGGGGTTCCCGATGGAGCGAAGCCTGCAGGATGTCCGAGGAGGCAGCTTGGGGTGCACCTAACTGGGGGTCAGAGAGAGACGGAGAACAGGTAACAGACAATTTCGAGACTTGTGTAGTTAGCTGAGTCACCTGGTTCAGCAGTTGATGATTATTGTCCAAAAGAGTCCGAATAAATTGGTCATGCTGTCCTAGCAACATTCCTTGAGCCTGGATTGCTTGCTGGAAGTTGTCTTTGTTTGCCTCGTGCTGTTTCTCTGTTGGGTCCATGGCCAGATCGTTCTGTTAAGGCAATGGTCAACCCAGCAACCAGAGGAAACAGACACGACAAGGGAGTGGAAAAATAAAATAAAAATTCTTTTAATATTGACTCAATTGTCTTAGTCCAAAAATATAACAAAAGAACAGGAACAGAGTGGCTCGTCTGCTCCGGAGGTAGGTGAGGTTGAGGCAGGCAGGCAGGCAGGCAGACAGGCTGGTAGGCAGGGCAGGCAGACAGGCTGGTAGGCAGGCAGGCTGGTAGGCAGGTAGACAGGCTGGGAGGTAAATCAAAACTAAAGGTAGAACAAAAAAACAGGTTAGGAGGTGTTACGAGCCAGGCAAAAGACAAAATACGGAACTCTACTGGTGAGCCAAGTTACCGCTCAAGTTAGTATAACGATCTGGCGTCGGTGGAGAGTCATGCCCAGGTATAAGTAGTGCAGGTCTGATGAGCGAATAAGATGCAGCTGTGAAGGCAGGAATCATGGGAACAACCCGCAGCTGCACAGATGAGGCTGATCCTGAGCACGCCCCTAGATCCACTCTGGACACACACCGACAGACTAACATACATAAAGGGGACAAACATAAAAACAGATACAACAGACAAAGAGGGGACAAAACAAGGAGGAAGGGAAACAGAAAAGGGAGAAACAAGCTGCCCACATAACAAGATTGGCTGCAATATAAGTTGCATGTTGTTCTCATTTGTAGTTGTAATACAGCAAATAATATTTGGATTAGTGACAGAAAGAACTACAACACCACATAATTCTAAAGCGCTGCCGTAACATATCAGTGAGCATTAGAGGTAGCATTACATTGTCGTAGGAAAATTAAGACCCGTTTAAAATTATTTAAAACCTAGAACACAATACTAGACTTTTTAAGATCCCACAGAAACCCTGATTCTGGGAGCGCAGTGTTCTAGTTGGGCAATAGGGTACTAAGAGCTCTTTAAGATATGATGATGCCTTATTGGAGCAACCTGATAATAAGGAATTACAAAAGTCCATCCTTGAAGTAGCAACTGATGGTGCGAATTTGCCCAATAGGTGGCTGCCGGTTACAGCATTCTCACTCAATACTGGACCGGCTGAAATACAGAAATGTCCCTAGTTATTAATGCAAACTGAACACATCCTGCTGCTACATCACAAAAAACAGCAAAGCATTGGAAGATTTGAGAAGCAGCTGCAGGAAGGGTCAAAATAGTCACAGAGGTTAATGACTGATTGCCAACGTTTTGTGCAATACAAGCTGGTCACATCTGGGGCATCCTGCTGGCCCAGTGGTCTGGAACATGGATTTGTGTCTTTCTTAGAGCCCTCCCCCCACCCCCACCCCTATGTTTCCTACTTTTTGGTGAAATGTATAAACAAACACATCTAAAATTATTATAAATTTGGATATTGGTACCATCTATAGCCTAAATGTTAAATGCTGTAGGACAGGAAAGAAGAAGAGGTTCAGGATGCACATATCCCAGTGTTATGGAAAATCAACACAAATGTCGGTGCATAGGAAATTTCGTGAGAATATTTGAGTGGAGCTTTCTTGACCAATCTGTCCAGGTCCATGCTGCACAGTGCAACCACACAGTTTCATTTCAATACAAGGCTTGGGATCAATGATATTAACAATTTCTTTGCAAACCTGCGTGTCATGTTTGCTCCTATAATTTCAGTCAATTTATTTCCATGATCATATACAATGTGTTCCTCTTTGAAGATTTGTTTAGCCTGAATTTTGGTGTTGCTTCCATGCAAATGGAGGTTTTGGCCAGTGGCACTAGAGTAAGGGTAAATATGTCACCAATACATTAGGGGTTCATCCTATGGGGACATGGATATCCACAGCATATTTCATGGTAATGTGGCCAGTAGGTTTCCAGATACTATACATTGAAAGTGTTGGTCAAAGAGACATTTCGACTTGGTGGTGTTCTGGGTCATCTGGTCACAGAAAACACAAATCCACTGGGTTACAAAATACTGAAACCCATAGCTGTGTTATTATGTTATAGTAATGCTGGTAATAGGAGTGGTCTGTCCTTCTTTAAAAGAATAGCAGGAGCAACCGGCTCCTATTGCTTAAATGCTCCACTGACAGGTTCCTGAAGCAGTTTTTTAGGCTTTTTAATGAACAATGATATTGCAATGTCTCTTCTACAATTCATTAATTCATTGTGTGCAGCCACTACTGCTGTTATTGTCTGCATATGGTTTACATGGTTGTACATTGGCACATTTGCACTTTCTCTCTTTATGAATTTGTCTTAGATCTTAATCCAGCTGCAATGGAACGATTCCCTTCAGTGACTCTGCCTGGTGTTGTTTATTGTGTAAATAACGTATTGTGTTTATTTGATCTATCTTTGTCGACGTATTGTGTGTCTCTGTCTAATGTAGCAAACCAGTTTCCCACTTGAAGATGAATACATTCCATCATATCCTATCCTAATGACACAAATATCCATCCATCCATCCATCCATCCATCCATCCATCCATCCATCCATCCATCCATCCATCCATCCATCCATCCATCCATCCATCCATCCATCCATCCATCCATCCATCCATCCATCCATCCATCCATCCATCCATCCATCCATCCATCCATCCATCCATCGCTTATCTGGGAATTGGCTGTGGTAGCAGCAGGCTGAACCAGAGAGCCCAGCCCAATTGCCAGAAAGTTACATTTAATATGACAAGACTATGTAAAACACCGGATTATATTACTGACAATGTTTTAAAAATGATATCTTCCTACAATATCTGCCCATGGCAGATACAGTATAGTTTAGGGTAGAGCAAACTTGTGGTTATAACAGAGAAACCATGATTAGGGTTAAGCAGCCTACACATCGTGGTAAAACCCCTCTGCGCTGGCCAATCCACTGTTTTCCTATGGGGAGAGCGGTGGCGCCCAACTAGGCGCAGAGTTGCCGCTGAGCACTGTGCTCAAAATTCAAATGATTTAAACTTTCACCTTGTTTCCGCTTACCTTTCAAAGCACAACCTATTCCAGAAGCAATGATGATGTACTGTATACCTGCAGGTCTCATGCATGAAATTCAAATGAGTTACACGGCCATCCACCAGCCCAACCTCCACTCACTTACTTTTAGCCACACTACGTAAAGGACACACTACTTCCTGCTAGTGATTAGAAGACACTAGCATACTGACTCATGTGGAAAGCTAAGTTAGACAAGCTCTCTTATCTTTTTTACTCTAATAAATAAACTCTATAACATGCCACAATCATTAAAACACAAGTGAAATAGCTGTCAAACCGATGCCAAGTTTAGCTTAGTTTTTTGCTCAGTCTCAGTGTGGGTGTGTGCTCATGAATGGCTTGTTCCTCAACTCAGTGGGTGTGTGCTGAGCAAGGCTCTAGAGCAGTGGCTCTCAGACGTATTTATCTACTCCCTCCAGCATGTTCTGGGTCTACCCCAGGGTCCCAGTTGGATATGCGTTTCAATGCAAAGTAGCAGCGTTCTAGGTGCCAAGGATTCTTATCCGCTCCCTAAAGTCACCCTTTAACATCCTGAAAACATGGTCATATTCCTTCACTTAGTATCCCTAGGATTTTTATGTCTATATTGGACGATTCCACACCTGGCAATTTACGTCCAATGTGTTTAGTAGTGCGCCCCTTAGGTTGAGGCGGAACGTAAGGGTATGAAGGTCAGGAAGAATGTGTAGCATGTCATGATGTTCATGCTGTTGAAAAGATATTTCCATAACCTTAACCAAGTGCTTTTGTTGCTTAATCTTAACCACCTTAAATACAGTGTTAATGTTTGGGGAAAAAAAAAACATTGTCATTTGATGTAATCAGTTACTGTCCACCATGGACCCTCATGTTTGGCAATAGGGATGCCTAACCATGTCCTCCTGAGGTGTTCCCAGGCCAAATGGGATATAATCCCTCAATGTGTTCTGGGTCTACAGCAAATTTCCTCCTAGTTTGATATGCCTGGAAAAGCTCCAGAGGGAGGCTCCAAGAGGCATCCTAATTAAATGCCAAAACCACAAACTACTTGTGCGAACAATGCGAAGGAGCAGCGCTTCTACTCTCGAATCTCTGACCTCCTCACCCTATCCCTAAAGATGAGCCCAGTCACCCTATGTAGGAATTACATTTTTGCTTGTATCCTCCATCACATTCTTTCATCTACTAGCCAAAGCTCATGACCATGGGTGATGGGTGGAATGTAGATCGAACAGTAGAGCTTCGCTCTCAATCAGCTCCTTCTTCACCATTGCAGTTCGGTACAATGCTTGTCAACACTGCACCAGTCCACCTGTCCATCCCCCTCTCCATCTAATTCTTACTGAGACCGTGAGATGCTAGAACTTTCTTACAAACATATTTAAGTAATTTACTATCAGATCAGTTCAGTAGAACATCACGGATAATCAGTTGCTTGTTGAACGTTTTTCATTAAATAGGTAACCAAACAAACGGCATCATATTCATCATATCTAAGGTGGATGACACTGACTGGACCAGAGTTAATAAAAGGCTAATATTGGTCTCACATATCATATCATTGCAGGTACAAATACACTCAGGGACAGTGTGAACACCCTCCCCAGCCCATGTGGCTATTTGTCTAACTGTAGGAGGAATAATTGAGTTTAAGCATTAGACTGAGCAGTGGGAGACAGTGTAATGTGTAACAGGATAAAGGAGGAAGGAGCATTCTCTTCCCCTCGTGGGCTGAATCTCCAGGCTCCTCCACTCCTCAAGCCACCATTTTGATGAAATTAACAATCCTCTTCACCCGTCTGGCCCTCCATCCTCCAGCTCTCTCTGTCCTAATGAGATTAGACCACTTCAGGAACATTATTCAGATTGTTTATCACTCTCAGCTCCAATTGAAATGAAGTGGATTCTGTTACACTGAGGGCTTCTGCAGAAATCTGGATTACACATTTTATCTGCCTCTCCTCTTACCTCTGTGCCATTAGTTCTTATTTTTCTTACTTTGTAATGTTTTATTTGTGACTCAATAAATCATATCCTATGCATAAAAAAATGAATTTCTTTATATAAATGAATAAATGAAAATCACATTAAGATCATGGCATGAGTGTAAATATAAATTCAATATTGTTTTTGTCTTTAACTGAACACGATGTTCAGGTATGTCTTTAATGACCCACATAATACCAATTATTATTGAATCCATTAAAAGTGTATTCAAGTTAATCAGTCAGAACAGCTGATCTCACTGCTCCTCGCCCCCGTCTGAACGAGTGTCCTGAAAACAATTACGGAAAGAATAAATTATGCAAAGGTGTGTTTGATGACACCAAATATATTTTGTAACTCAAGGTCAGATGTCTTGCGAGATGATCAGACAGGCTCCTATTAATAGTATGTGCATACAAATGACTCAGTGATTACTCAAGGAAATGATTTGCCAAAGCTTTTGCACATCTTTATGTAGTGATGGAAAGGTTAATGTTGCTCGATGCAACCAGAGTTTAAAGTAAACGGAAAGCGGAAAGTAAGGGCCATCCGACGGTGCCGGAACTATCTGGTAAATGAACCGTAGTCGATCCAGACTAATCTTTATGTATTAGAGGGAAGGAGTCTTAGTCTCTTCAATAATGCTTGTGCGTCTGTTGTGATATTTACTGCTTGTTGTTGCTTCATTCTGCCATCAAACTGCTGTTCAGGATTTCAATAAAAAACAAACTGAAATGAATAAGAATTAATTATTATATGAAAAGACAGAAATGTGTCAACTGTCTGTGTGTTTGTCCTACTGTTTATACCAAGGTTGCTCTCCCTTTAAAATGGAAAGTGTACTTAAAGTGGCTATAATCAATATTTTCATGGACTACTTGTAGTGAAAGAGGTCACCCTGCACTCACTGCAGCCAGGCAGCATCTTCACTTCTCATCTGCTTATACTATTTTTCCATGCAGTTTTAAAACAAGAATATACAGAAACAACATTTCCTGATTAAGAGGTTAGTCCCACCCACCTCTCCAACTGGCTGGACTGTGGCGAGCATTGTGATTTCACCGTGTCAATGCTTCAGTCAGATTGATTGAACGTGTCTCACCCAGTTCCACATAGAAAGAACGGGAAGCCAATTTTGGTCTGCACCATTAAACTGGCCCTTTTCCTTATTCTCTGTTGCTTTTTTCAGAAGCACCCAACTACCTCTTCCCCCAGAGGGCTCAGGGCTCACAATTGCTACAGCTCTACCTTCCGTGCTCTGTCCTCGATCATTATCAAGTAATTTTGATATTTTTCATGATCAGTGTGGCCAATGCAAAGATAGATATTTATTGTCCCGTAAGGGAGATTTGTTTTCACAGTCTGTTTCATGCAGAAGGCAATACACACAAATACATCAACAGATAGCATAAAGACAGGTATATAGACACATAGAAACAACCACATTACAACAGCGACACTGTCAATGACAATGGTGAGGGCAAGGCGTGATGGCTCCTTCATTCAGGTCTGAGATGTTGGGTGTAGGGGAGCCATTTTAAAACCGACATGTGTGATCTTGGTGAGAATGTGAAAAATATACTGGATGCTTGGCCTGAGAAAGGTAGAGTGGTGATTTCACTCAGGGTGAAAAATCTAGAGGATGAACCTTGAATGGTCTCAAGGACGCCCTGTGGTGATATTCAGCCACCTTGCTTTCCAATGTGCTGGCATTAGATCGAAACAGTTTATTGCCACAAAGGCCATGAAATGCAGCAACAAAAATCCATTCATGCGATACTGATAACACCATTGGATACTCACAGGCATTCATGTAGATTAATTTCGTCACATCCATTGTTAATTGCTGAAGATTGGGGAGAAACCGTAATTATCAAATGAGCTTATTGTATTTAGCTGGGACTAATCCCTGGCTTTCCTTGTTAGTGGGATTTGATGAGGAAGACAGCGGTGAGTCAGCTGGAGAGGTGACGGAACAACTGGATTTACACAGCAAACCTGCATGTAGGGCACGGAACACAGATTAAACCTGTTTCAAATCTCACTGTGCTTCCTCATTAGCACTGATGAACACAGTGGAGCAGAACTGCATCACATTATGATGAATGACCTAGGTTTTGGGCCAACATTCAGCTTGTTTTTGTCAGACGTTTTGCGGTCGTTTAGCATTTTTTGTTGTTTTGTAGTCTCACATTGCCAGACCTTTCTCCACAGCGCTGCGGAGGAAGGTCTGGCGAGTCCACACAGCAGTCTGGAATAGGAGAAAAACATGCCCTGGTTTATTGGCATTTCTTTAAAGGTGCAGTAGGTAAGACTTATAAAACTAACTTGGTGTCATATTTTCTGAAACTGACCCTTTGTTCCAGTAGAACTACATGAAGCAGGTCATGGCACCACCTACAGCCTATAGTGAGATTTGCAAAACTCCACAGCTCCCTGTTCAGATACACCAATCAGGGCCAGGGGGGGGGGGGGGGGGGTGTCTAACTGCGTGTCAATCACTGCTCATGCACACGCATTAATTCTCCCTTGTGGGGGGAGGGACTTAGGAGACAGTTTTGGGCTTCAGCCGAAAGGGGGAGGGACTGAGAAATTGTTGATGTTCAACTTTTTTGGCTAAGACCTGGATCTTCACAATCCTACCTACAGCACCTTTAAACCAATCACAATGGTTTTGGGCGGTGCTAAGCGCCGGTCGGAGCAACGGTGCCGCTGCAAAATAACATCAGGAAGAACGCCAACACAAAAGAAGAGGAAGGTGACGGACATCTGGCCGAAAATAGGGACATCTGGCGTAATTTCTGGCGGCACCGGAGCAATCCTGGAAGTGGAACATGGTGGATATGGACATTTTGTATCCATTGTGGTTTCATTTAAGTCTCTTTGTAGTTATTAAAAATAAATGTTAACAGCCACTTCAAACGGAGGCTCTGGGGGCACAAGCTAGTAGGCCCATTCAGTAACCCATCAGTCATCCTCTCAGGATCACAAATATACCAACGCATTCTTATGAATGGGTTCGTATATTATATGAAAACGTATGCACAACAATTCATATCATAAACTACAAAATTACAGTTAATTACAGTGAAATTTAGCTGAGAAAAGGTGACCGAGCCGGGCAGTGGTCAGCGTGAGGTTACGGTTGTTTCAGCATCCGTTGCAGTTGAGTTAAGCCGACAAAAGGTGACTGTCCTGCAGTGAAGACAGGTAAGGTTAAGGCACCAAAATGACTAGGACAAAAGATTAAGAAAACAGACTCTGGTAAGTAGTACTCCTGGGTGGAAGCCTTGTTTTATCCCCTTAACTTTAGCGACCCAAACACTGCTCCCCCACTTGAAAGCCCTGTTTTTTACGACCCACCAATCCACCCCGGCTGCTCCCTAGGCAGATATTCACGGTCTTACAGCGGAAGTCAATGTGGTCCTAGAATGCATACGAATTTATGAATTACAGTGCACTACTTTTCGTAGCTATATGTGCGAATTGTTCATGAGAACAGCCTGAATAAACACAGCAAATTTGATCAAAATACGTTGACAAAGGAATGGACAGATAATTGACAGACAAGACATCTGACATGAATCCTCTTGATGCATGCAGGCTGCTTTAGGTTTCAACAACTTGTAATCACTCAAACGGGATCATGTTTGACTGACATGTTTGCACTGGCATGTGTCTTATGCATCACACAGCGCACACACACACAACCCTTATTACTGTATATCCACACCTACATTACTCTGTCCAATGATGACAGCCCAGATGGACCAGAGTGGAGCCGTGGTGGGTCGTCATGCTGCTAAATGTACAGTATGCTGCTGAAGATGAGTGTCTGAGTGCATTTCAGTTCCGTTTATTTAGGGCTGTTCTTCTCCATCTGCTGCTGCAGGCTCAATGGTGTCACCTCGTCACAGTCGAGGCGCTTGATTGGCTTTTCTTAGTGATGGACAGTCTTGCAACTGAGCAGATGGCACCCCACTACCCTGGCAAGCAACTGCAGTTTCCTCAGAATGTGTCTGTGTGGTGTGTTCACATTCACCATTCAGGAAGTATGTTTACTGTAGCCTTAAAGGCAGGGTTGGTAACTATTTCCAATATACACTTTTTCATATATTGTTTGAAATGGTCTTTACACGCCGACAGCAGTAAATAACTTATGGGCTCTGAAAAAGGAGCAAAAAAGATCAGTCATCTGTAGCTGCTGTAATCCTGTAAAAACGCCCACCAATCAATCCGCTTGGAAAGAACCAACACCCCAGATATAAAGTAAGTACAAAGCAAACTTGACCTCAAGTTGTTGGAGCGGATTGGGTGAGCAGATGGCAAACCAGTCATACAGTACATTTTGGTCATGCAAGGTTATACGTGGTTTCAGGGAAAATTCTATTAAAAAAACTCGAAAATATTTGATATTTCTATAAATAAATACTCTCACCTGTTCCTAGTAATTAGGTTAGCAATGATCAAGCACATTACAAGGAACTGGATAAAAGACAATAACTTGATTAACTCAAAATGGTTCCCTGCGAAGTGGACTGCATAGGCTATTCTGCCATGTTAAGTACAATTCCAAACAGTGGCAGCTGCTGGTCTTTCAAAGAGGTGAAGCTCATTTTTGGCCTACATCATAAATATGGTCCATTTATTTATAATATAATAATAATAATAATAATAATAATAATAATAATAATAATAATAATAATAATATAATAATTATTAGAATAATAATTTATATCATCCGTGAGAAGGTTTCATCAAGAGGCATGGCCAGCAGTACTTTTTCTTTGTCACAGCACTTCTAGTCAACCAGCTAACTTTGTCATACCAGGAGAGCTGAAAAGACCTGTTACTGCACTAAATCAATCTTAAGTGTTGATCTAACCCTGCTGTTTAATTCTAAGTTTCTCCTCGTAAGGAATACTTTCAAATGGCTTTGCCAAAATCAGGTCGACAATATTAGCATTGTCTGCCATTGTGTGCAGTTTGCTAGCTGGCTAGTTAACCCCATAGACAGTTAAAGAAAATGGACCAAGTGATGCCATTGTTTTTGATGGAGACCAGTGAAGTCTATTAGAAGCATTTTTCCGGTGAGGCTCGAGCGTTACTGCGCAGCTGCAAACTGAGCTTGCTGACGTAGATGTAACGTGAGCAACGCGTCTGAACGTTGTAAGTCTTCTGGTAGCTGTGCCAAGAGAAATCTCAATTATTCCCAATCTTGCAGAGACGGAGAGCATAGGTATATGTAAGGAGATGACATAGGCACAGGCTAATTATTGCTAACTATTGCTAACTAAAATGCTAGTTAACATTAGCAATTAAACTTAAACAGCCTGCGAGCTTCTCCTGAACTATACGGTAATTCCTCTACTAGGCGACAGTAAGTCGCGTGGTTATGACGCAATCTGTTGGCCTATTTTTACAAAAACGTCTGCTACGGAGCCATAACGTGAGATACGAGGTAATGGAGCCTTTTATACATTGTCGTGTTTCTTTAGAAATAAACAACGGACAAATGGAGTCTTTAAAGGCTTCAGATGTAAAGTTATTGGCTGTGAAAGTGACGCCAAAATGAATGGTAGTCAATGGAATGCTAACGGGGGGTGAGTGCTTGTTAGCATCAAAATGGCGCCATAGCGGCTTCGCTCTGAGGAGGCAGGCTTGCCCCCTTGGTTCACCCCTACAACACTAGCCTAGCCTACTGTATGAATGAATGAACAAACAATCTAACAAAACGATATTAAACTTGAAGGAGGAAATTAGGTTAAACTGAAACAAGGAATGTGGTGTATAATTGTATGAAATGTACGATGAAAACTGGCTAGCAATTTCACCAAGCGAATACCAAGAAATAGGTTGCAGCAAAATCCGCGATGGGACTGAGCTGTGCTCAAACAGCTTCGGCGACTTTTTATAGTACAAAATCGCTGTCAATCAAAAGGAGACGCAGCCTTTCGACAGACCCTCCAATCATCACGCAGAAGCCCGGCGTCCAAGCCGGCCCACTCCTCCATTCACCCCCAGAGACGCTGAGTGTCCGTGGGCGGGACATAATCGCAGCATTTATCCAATGACCGTCTAGTTTCGAAGCACTGAAAAAAACTGCTCAAAGCAGCCCCATTGAAGTCAATGGATGCTGGGCTTCAACAGGGAAATGCACTGTGACGCTCCAGGAATGTATGAGAAGGAAATCGAGTCAGCTGATTCTGAGTGAACTCGTCTTCGAGATTAACGTATTCTAACGCATTTTTAGTCAATGTAATAATACCGTATTTTCCGGACTATAAGTTACACTTTTTTTCATAGTTTGGCTGGTCCTGCGACTTATAGTCATGTGCGACTTATTTATCAAAATTAATTTGACATGAACCATGAGAAATTAACCAAGAGAAAACATTACCGTCTACAGCTGTGAGAGGGCGCTCTATGCTGCTCAGTGCTCCTGTAGCCTACCCCTGAAAAAATGAAACAACTGAAAAACTGTTAACTAAAATATTAACGGAGAACAGCAGACATACTGGTAGCGCGTGCGTGCGTCTTCTTCTTCACTGGTCTAAACAGTGGTTGCTTGTGGCAACAACACACCAGTATGTCCGCTGTTCTCCGTTAATACTTCAGTTAACAGTTTTTCAGTTGTTTTCAGTTAATGTTTTCAGGGGTAGGCTACAGGAGCACTGAGCAGCATAGAGTGCCCTCGCGGCTGTAGACGGTAATGTTTTCTCTTGGTTCTAAACAAATTCAAAGTCGCGACTTATAGTCCAGTGCGACTTATATATGTTTTTTTCCTCGTCATGACGCATTTTTGGACTGATGCGACTTATACTCAGGAGCGACTTATAGTCCGAAAAATACGGTACATATTTGACCATTACATTTTAGACATTTTAAGGGAAGCCGAGCTTCCCTTGTAGTCTTAAATAAATCGCCACTGATTCCAAAGCTTAGGGAGCAAACATGCTCTGTCCGAAAGGGAACCGCAAACTGTGTAGGGAACAACTGAACAACGGTTCATCACTTTGCTTGAAGCTTGTAAGCAAGATTACCCATAAATCATTTTGCCTTGCTAAAAACGACAGCGTACGTCTTTTCAATTAATCAAAACACATTTATTTACAAACAACATTTCAATAGAATACATTTTGTAATGGTATCAGTTTTTCTTTCAATATTTCAGTTCAGTAGAGTAAAATTTCCACAGTAGCAGCAACGTATCCAAGGTGTTTACGTTACCAGGTTAACACATAGAGGAAGTGATAGCTGCGTTGCAGGGTGTTCCGAATGGAGGAATTTTGGCAAGTGTTCCCTTAACCGACTTGCCCAGAGGCCTGTACTACAAATCAAGATCAACATGCCCTGGATTTATTTCAGCTACCCAGCTTCACCTAACCTAACAACCGCGGTCCCGCATAAGCTGTGTCACGACAGTGGTTAACAACTAGTTCAATCAACCCAGGGTTTCCCAATCTAGAGACGTGCACGTTCACATAAAAGAGGCGGTGTTTGCACAGCGTGACCAATCGCAAACCGCATATTTTACATAACAAGAGCAAACTACAATTCTACAGAAATATGAAGAACACAGACACGGTTTTACAGGCAAAACACAATACAGTCGCTGCTTCCTAAAACAGGAAGGAAAGCTGGCAAAAAAATAGCCGACGCTGTAAATGCGTAAATCACAAGGCTTATCAATATAACTTCCCCATCAGTCAGGCACAAGATCTGACCATAATTACACTTGTTGCTTTAGCCTATTATTTCAGTTGCAACCCTGCCAGTGGTAAGCGATCGTGAGAGCAAATTAAATATATAAAAATATAATTCAAACCGATGTGAGCATTGGAAACACATCACTCAAGAAGCAGACAAATAGCCCATACGTAATTCCCTCCACTTAAAATCTATATCTTTCATAAAAATACCCATCAGGGAATGTTAACGGGGGTGTCGGTCTCTAAATGTTTTAACTTTTCTGAGCGCATCTCTCTCTCTCTCTCTCTCTCTCTCTCTCTCTCTCTACGCACCGAGCTCCACCTGACCTTCTAAAGACGGTGATGCCATTATCAACCAAGTATTGATTGGTCAGTAGGCGGTGCTTTTACAACGATTGATCTCTAATCTCCAACATAGCCTGCTCCCGAGCAGGTTTGATGTTCAGCATAAGTTACCATGGCGATTTAACCTGGTAACAAGTGATCCACCGTCGTGATACACAAAACCCTGGGTTGAACCTGAAGTTACCTCGTTACCGCCAAATCTAACTTGGTAGTACAGGCCTCAGATCAGGGAGTAGGGAGGACTGTTTATTTAAACAGAACACAGCCTACGAGAATCAGAAACCAAGTTCACGTCTTTGAAGAAATGGGTGAGGTGCACAACGTATAGTTCTAATCATCCCTCTGTCAGTGCTGACAACTAAGAGAATAAGGGAAAATTTGTTGTATTTATGTCTTTCTCCAAACAGATAGAATGGGTGTGTAAATACATATGTATGCATGTCTGCACACAGACTCACATGCATATATGCATTGGAGTGACATGTAAGTGTGGGTATACGGTATATCTCTGATACCCGGTCCTTGTTGTAAAAGCGTCCTTCGACTTGAACGTATCATGCTATATATGTATATTTTAAAAACTGATATCTAGGTAATCAGCTATTGTTTTGTATTTATTTCATTTTAATTACTATAATTGTTTCCTTTTTTCCCCCTCTACTGTCTCTTTTATATGTTGTCATTTATTGTTTCTGTATGCATTGTAACTTCAGCAAAACTATGTTTATAATTTATATAATTTCTTAAAATGTAAAAAAAAAAAAAAAAAGAAGAAGGAAAGAACCACTGAAGTGCCTCCATGCTCAGCTGCACGTACTCTACCCCTCCGGTGTATAAGCCGGAGCCTGATGTGCGTCATCTCCGCATTACTAACTGTAGTCATGTTTGTTTTAAACTAGAGATGGTCAGATCGCATTTTTTGCTACCCGATACCGATACCTATGACCAATTATTGCCCCCCCCCCCCCGTGCCACCCCACTTAAAAAATCCTGGCATCGCCCTGAGTGAGGAGGAAACAAAATGAAAAGTCACACCAGCAAAAAACATTTGGGCCTTTTTTGTTGCGGAATGTCATGACCTGCAGCAAAGGTACTGCTTGACTTATTTGTGGAATTAGCAACACAGCGTTGCTCTTTTGAGCAAAAAGAGAACCAGAATGTGTTTTGAAGCAGGAACAGACATCGCTAGATGGTGACAGGATTATTATTTTTTTTTAGAGTCTCCTCGAGCTCAGCTTGTCAGATAATAGCTTTCTTGGGACAAGTATGGGGAACAGGGGACGCTAATGAATTCTTGTATCACATCTGCTGAGGAGCTCTCCACATGCCAGCTAGTTACAGCAGACTGATGGAGGGCTGCGCCATCCTCACACATTAATTGTTAAGGCTGTCAGATGCCAGTTCTGTCTCCCAGTGTGATGGACACCACAGATTGCTTTTGTCTGAAAGATAAATACAGTATTCTCTAATGGACACCGCAGTGATCGCTATCGTCGGACTCTTGCTCAGCTTTTCTTTTCATTTCACTCTCCATTACTCCCACTTCTTTGATCCCCTCCCCACAAACTGTCATCCACTGCCGATGTCATTTTATAAAAGACAAGCCAATGTTTGTCCTGTCACTTCCAGCCCACAGGACTGACACAGTGTGTAGTGTCTGTATTGTAGTTTGATCAAATTGATTTATCTTCAAACTTGCCTGCAATATGTCACATCCCACTGTAACTCAACGACATTTTTTTTTGCATTAGACCAATTGATTAAGAGTCAGAACTTAATAGCTACAATCATAGTTTTCTGGAATGTCTTGTCAGAAATCAGTGTTCTTTAAAAATGATGCCTCTGTGAAAAGGTACCAGACAGACAGACAGACTGCTCTATGTTGTATGTTACCACATTCAGTCATTCAGACAGACCATTTAGCCCTCATTATCTCCCACCCATCAGCCTCTCAAATGAGCAGTAGAAAGAGAAAAAAAAGGCCAGAGCAGACGACAATAAAGGATGATTCGGAGATGACTAAACTGTTGAAGATTTGGAGCTGTCACACCGAGTCTGCAGAGCATGAAACTGGGAAGTTTCTGTGAAAGAGCTAAGTAATATGGTTACAGGTGAATACTGATTGTGTTTGATCTAATTAAGAAAAAATGGGTCTCATCTTACTAGCAACACAAGAAAGGAATGCTAGAACGCTCTGAAGTACAAAACGATCTGGCAACTAAGGTTAGTAAGAGGGGGGTATATATACTAAGGGAGGCGTGGAGCCAATTAGACACAGGTGAAACACATTAGGGCGGGGGCGGGAAAGCAGACAAAGACCGGAAGTGAAGTGACCTGAAACGAGACTAGAAAACATAGACTGTATGATAATGACTGTATGATCTGCATTCTATCTAATTTCCAGCATGGGGCGACTCCACTGGCTCCAAAGAAAAATCCTTTTCTATTGAAGTCTATGAGATAGGAGCCCACTTCTCACTTTTTTCATCCCTGCCTCTGTGTTTGGGAACTGCCGTTTTGACTTTGACACCTGGGAAGGAGTTGTGCATTTGTGAGTCCGTTACCCTGGGTGAGCTTTCTGTCAAAAATAGCACATCAGTTCTTTAGAGGGATTCTTTCTGTACAAGTCTGAATGTTGTAACAATAGCTCATTCAGAATCCCATATAGATGTTAGGGTGAAACTAGTCTCGCATTGCCAGACCTTCCTCCACAGCGCTGCGGAGGAAGGTCTGGGTAGTCCACATAGCATTCTGGGATGGGAGAAAAACGTGCTCTGGTTTATTGGCATTTCTTTAAACCAATCACAATCGTCTTGGGCGGTGCTAAGTGCCGGAGAGGGCCAAGGTACCTTTGCGAAATAGGCTCGAGAAGGAACTTGTTTTGGTGTAACGTGTACGTTCAAAAGTTGTTTTTGTCATGCAACAGAAAACTCAGACTGGACAGATAGATTTACAATTAACAATAGTCCTCATAAATCCACCGGAGTTTAGAACGCCAACACAAAGGAAGAGGAAGGTAACAATCCTGTAAATGAAACAACGTCGATATTGACTGGGGTAAAAACAAACCCAGTTGACAACATGTGGTAGACCACTCCAGGCTGGGGTGTGTTTGGCTGTGTGTTATAATCTGGCAGGTTAGCATCCCTCCAGACCAGCAGACTAATGCCTCATAACAGTGACAAGCAGCCAATTTACACATTGCATCTCCACCGTGAGTGACAGCAAATCAATAGACACTCAGACAATCACGGCATCTAGCAATGTTTTAGTTAGTGTTAGTGTGAATGGGTTTGTGTGTGAGAGTTTGTGACTGTGTGTCTTCCACCGTTCACCAGGGGAGATGCCTCTGCATTTGTATATCTGTCTTTGGCTACGTTTTCCACTGGCGTGTGTGTGTGTGTGGGTGTGTGTGTGTGGGTGTGTCTGTGTGTGTGTGAAAAACGTGTGAAACTTTGTGTGTAAAAAAAGAGCTTGACTGATTGTTAATGCATGTAGTTTATTCTGGCGCTGTGCTTCTTTATAGTATGTGTGTTTCTGGATCTTTGTCGGTGTGTATAAGCACCAAGTGTAATTACTAACACCACTCAAGCTCTCAGTGTGGACTGCAGGGAAAATACCATTAACCTCTGCTGATGAGCTTCATAGTGGAGGAGGGGGAGGGGGGGGAGGTGCCCAGCGATTACAGCTACTGTTGTTGGCAACTGGGAGCTGCCCACTACAACTGCAGTCATGTACTGTTGGCTACTGAGTAGTCTTGTTTTGCCAAACCTTCCTCTACAGCAGGGGTCTTCAACGTTTTTTAAGCCAAGGACCCCTTAGCTGAAAGAGAGACTGAGCAGGGACCCCCTACTACATATATTGTATAACATGAAGTTGCATAATAAACTGGGACTACAAGTACGTGTAGGGCGGCCTGAAGCCTTTATACATCTTTTTTTACATAGAATACTAAGATATTAAAATAGCTTAATAGCTGTAATAATTTGCATGATGTTATATGTATCTGTGGGTGGCTAGTGGCTACCTATATAGGTAAGCCTATCATAAGTGGGGATTTATATTTGCTAATAATATATTGGAAAAACATAACAATAATTTGAAGGCCCCCCTGCATTGACTCTGAGGACCCCCTAGGGGTCCCGGACCCCCTGTTGAAGACCCCTGCTCTACAGCGCTGCGGAGGAAAGTCTGGCTAGTTCAAACAGCATTCCTGGATGGGAGAAAAACGTGCTCTGGTTTATTGGCATGTCTTTAAACCAATCACAATCATCATGGGCGGTGCTGGGCGACGCACGGAGCCCCGCCGCTGCAAAATAGACGAGTTGAAACTTGCAACAACTTGCAACAACTTGCAACTACTTGCAACGCGTCGGTCTGCAGCGTTCTGAAACCTGCCAGTGCATACCAAGACGACGGAACGGTGTATCATCTCCATAGCAACAACTCATTGTACTTCTGTCCTTACTTCAGGCTTCCAGGCTTTTTGTAGGTAAATATATAATTTGTTGCATCTAAATATGAATGTGGATAACGATGGTGACAGTGAATTGCTTGCTGCATTGCAACATTTCTCTGATTCATGGCTTTGTCCTAGATGCTCCCTCTCTTCAGTCACTCTCTAGCTCGCTCCACCGTACGTGCTCGCGGGTGCACGTTGAGCCTCCAGAAAAAACAGAATAACAGAAATAAAATAGATTTTGGATCATTTTATTGTAGCTGACTTACAAGCTGACTTGTTGAAACAGGAGAAGTCTCTTAACGTTCTAAAACGAGCCTCTGGAGACTCGACCAGCTGAGTCACAGCGACACTATCAGCTGGTTTGAGTCGAGCTGAGACGCGAATCTTTGGTCTGAACTTGGCTTTAGTCTTTTAACAGAAAACTCCGATTGGACAGATAGTCTAGCTAGCTGTCTGGATTTACCCTGCAGAGATCTGAGGAGCAGTTAACCATAGTCCTCAGAAATCCACCAGAGTTTAGAACGCTGACACAAAGAAAGAGGAAGGTAGGCCTAACAGACATCGGGCGGAACCTTGAACGACACCTGACCAATCCCCTAACTAGAGGCTAGTGACTGACATCCGGCCGTCGTGGATATAGGGGTGTAACACCAAAATGCCAAATAATCGGCTGCGAATATTTGGCATCAAAATGATTCATACCGGCAGAGATGGAAACACGCTACAGTTGTTTAATAAAATGTTTAAATATTCGCGCCAGCTCTAATAAGTGGGCTAATGAGAGAATGTGACAAAGACGTTCGTAAATTGTTGCCAGTGAGCCTGGCAAACACAATCAAAAAGTTCAAGTATGATTTTTGTATCCCTCATTTACAATCTGCACCTAATTTATAAAGTTCCCTTCATTTTGCTCATAATGAAAATTCTGGTAAAGCAAATGATTAAGTTAGTAGGGACACAGAAATGAATAGAATTTGAAAAGACATTAATATATAGGAAATTTTGATATATATGTTGGGGAGAGGGAAGATGGTGATATTGAATCCCATCTGTTGTTCTGGTACACCTTTGGACAGGATATTACTTTCTGCTGCTTCGAAGTATACATTTCCTTTCTTGAACTCATGATATTGGAGATCCAGCAGCTTCTTATCTCAGAGTGACAGAATTAGATATCCCTTCATCCACGATGGAATAAGAAGTCTCTCTTGCTCTCTCTCACACATGAATAGTTGTTTAATTTTCACTGGTTCACTGGTCGCAAAATCAGAGCTAAAAACATGCTCTCTCACATCTTCAAACATTAATATGAGACGCCTTGTTGGGCCATTTGCAATAGAGTAACCTGCTTAGTTGTCTTGCACAATTTATTACCCATATAGGTATTTGGACCGTTGCTCCGCCTTTTTCAGGACAACTATTAATAGTCTTTTATTTGTTTTAGTTTTGGAGTATTTTTATGTTGTGCTGTGGATTTTATCTCTACTATTTTGTATTATTAGTTCTCCCATGGCATTTCAATTTTTAACAGTGCAAGTACTTTTACTGCTGGTAAATTAGAACCCACACTTTTGCCTGACAAATACACTCAATGAGTTAAGGTTAAAGCTTTAGTGTGAAACTTTTTGATATTAATGAACGTCCGTTACATTCAAGCCATTGCCAAATGAGTTGCTACAAAGCTAATTAAGACTACCAGCTCCACAACATTCTCTCTGTATTTGTCATGGTTATGTTCAGAAGATTGTGGCGTCCGGCGACTTTCCCGTGCAGAAACTCGAGTGAAGATAATTACTTCTTCTGAAGAGTCCATCATGTTTTTTCATCCTCCATGTTTTCCTTGGCTACTATCAACTGCGTGGAGGGGGGGGGTGCGATCACGGAAGGCGTGTATCATGTGGATGCGCCGACCGTTTTGTCGCACTATAGCTTTAAACTAACTTCAAAGGAGTTCCCACACCAGGACCAATGGAACACCTGCAGTAGATGGAGAAACATAACTCTGTATTTACTGAGCCAAATAAATAAGTTAGAGGAGATTCTTTCATTCGCCTTTCACACCTTCCATCATCCACCATTGCTAGAGAGTCTGCACAGTTCACTGTAGTTTTCCTGCCGAGTCAGACCTTCTGGCACACAGTGTGAAGGCTGGCTTTCAATCTTTCACCAGTAATCTCAATTGTTTATGGTAATTGGACAATGTGTCAACACTGATACAGTAATGGTTTATTGATTTTAACATGAGACAGGGATAAAGGGGTCGCCCCTTGGGAGCATGGATGTGCTCAGTGAATTGTGTTGCAGTTTGCCAATAAGGTTCTAAAGTATCTTATGAGCAAGGTTGACATTTTTAATTGAAGGTGGTGCTGGAGGAAAGTGTGTATTTGTGTATTTGTATTCACAAACATAACTGTGCCTGGTGGATTTCATGGCAATCTGACCGTTAAATGTAATACTATATCTTGTGTAAAAGAACATTTTTTTGTCCTGATGGCAGGACTATACACAGGTCATGAGGTCACCAAAGAGCATGGTGATTCACTAAAGATTCAACAACAGTCACGGTTATTTGGCCAGTACTTGTGAAGTGACATAGTACATATTTCTGTTGCTAAGCAATGTGTTGGACGGATGGAATAGACTTGTAGCCATCATTTAGCCTCACTGCTGGCAGAGCGAAAAATCCTAATAATTGTTCACATGTGTTACAATCCTCAACAGAGCTCAACTGTGACTGCCCACATTTTGAACGGCTGTGGTTACGGAAGTGATTTCCCCCGTCTAATATCTCCATTGACGTTTCAGAAAACACGTATATAGAGAGTTTTAAGCCTGGAAAGAAGCCAACCAGCTACAAGGTGAATCATGACCATAAAACATTTAATTCGGCGCAAAAGAACATTTAGAAAATGGCAAAAAAAAAGGCAAAGTGTATGTACATAAACAATCATAGACTTCAGTGGTAGCAGCTCACTAAAACCATTCGCGGGAAGCGAGAGTGGTAAACATTTTCATGGTAACAGTGAGCTCCACCAATCAGAGATGTCACTTAAAACAAGGTTATCATACGGACTTGTGTTTGCTACAGTAGCATAAACCTTTGTTTCACAATCTCATACCTTGGATGGTTTACACAGTATGGCTAATAATTAAAACCCTTAAATATAGCTCTATATATTCCAGGAAATAGAACATGGGCCAGGTCTGCTTCAAATTCCCCCACAGAGCAAATAATCTGAAATCTGTTTGCTGAGTTTGGAACGGTGATTACCTGGTTGGTTATGCTGCACAAATCAACAGCTCAACAGCTTTGTCACCAAGCCAAGCTGCTCAACATCCAGCGAACTATTTGACAAAGGGCTTTCTGTTAGTTTGTTTTCTGCAAAGCTGTATGGTTATGGCCAAAAGCACCTGTTTGGTGCCCTTACACCCTCAGTTCAGGGCAAAGTAAATTGGACTGCACTGAGAAAGCCTAACTGCGAAAAGTCCCTCACCATCTTCCAGTCCCGCCTCAAGACCCATCTCTTCACCTCTGCCTATCTGTAGCCCCCTTTTCTTCTGTGACTGTATCTTGTTTTGCTTTGTCTTGTTTTCTTTTGCTTTGTTTTGTTTTGTCTTGTATTGTCCAGTTTTGCTTTACCTTCTAATCTAGCTCCCTGTAAAGCGACTTTGAGTCTATGAAAAGCGCTATATAAATTCAATTTATTATTATTATTATTATTATTATTATTAACTAAACAGTTCAAAAGAAAGAAGAACAATCTTCCCGCCTACAACTAATTGAAGTGCATCGGTCAATTTACAATAAAATACAAATAGAACAGAAAGCGGCATGCTGTGCTGACTGGTTTAAAGATATGAGCTCAGTGAAGCTGGTTGCCTTTGGGACACCACATTTTTGTTTTCGCAAATTTCAACCCTTCAGCTGTGCATCTGTTTGGTTATTTCTCCTGCTAATCTCCTAATTTCATAACGATATACAAATCAAATGGGTGTTTCTCAGGTGTTTCTGTGTGGGATATGTGTTGCCAGATTAGATTGGAGGACAGTATAATCTCACACAGTACTCTTTTAATTTGTACCGTGGTACCTGGCAACCCAGTCTGGATTATACATTGTCAAACAACGCTGCCTGACTGTGCTCGCTCAGCCTCTGCCCTCCGCTCAGAAACGCCTGCTGCATGTTTGATTAGTGGATTAAATTAGACAACAACAAGTCAGAGGTCTGTGTTTTTAAGCGTCTGTTAAGTTAAGTTTGTTGGCTCCCATGTGGTCAAAAAGAATTAATTACTGTAGCTTCAAAGCTGCACACACAGTAAATGACTACGTGTAATGTGGAACAGAGAATTATTGCCAACTCTAGTCTATTGATTAGTTGTGTCTCAGGACTGCACACTACACCATCGCTCTCACACATCTGCCTATTAATGCTCGGCTCAATATTTCCTCATTATCTTCAATCAGGCCGGTGACATCACATCCTGTTTTGGTGATGCGGGCAAAGTACTGTAGTTAGACTAAAGGTCAGTCTGAGCGAGGCTCCAGCTGATGAGCAGGGGATGAAACATGAAACTCGTACGTGTTTCCTTCTGACTGTTGTGTACTGTTTGTGCTCGTTACTAGTGTTGGTTCTATTAGTCAATTGATGATTTGATCAAGAAAAAATTAATGAATTGGTTGACAAGCAAAAACACCAACACTTCATTGGTTCCAGTTTTAAATCATTGTAAACTGAATATATTTGGGTGTTATGATAGGTAACACCACCAAGAAACATAATGCCATACATCATATGGAAATGCACCTGTTTAAAGCTACGCTAATATTCTTAGAGTCAAACAAATACATTCAGTGTTATGGTACATTTGGGAGAGAGAGAGAGAGAGAGAGAGAGAGAGAGAGAGAGAGAGAGAGACTTTAAATAACTGATCAATATCTGCTGATTGATTTTTTTATTGACCCCCCTCAGACTATTGTTCCACCTTTAGTTTTATAATACGTAACTTCATCATTAGAGGGTGAGTCGTGGATGGGAGATACTAGCATGGCATTGGTGCTGAAACCTCCTGCAACCAAGATGGCCGCCACCTTAAAACTACAACAACCAGATCACCAGCACCGAGCAGGGAGGTTGGCTGGGGTGGTGGATGGGTCAAACAACACAGGACTCACCCAGGAGACCGGTGTTCATGTCCCCCGTGTCACGTTTCCTAAGCCCAACTGTCCCGTTCTTGTTCCGCATGTCACAGAAACGTACCTTTTATAAGCCCACCCACCATCTATTCCTTAACCTAACTGCGTCAAAAGTGACACCAATAGTCCCGACCCAGCGCGTTTAGATAATGCGTGTTTAGATCTGATGCTAAAGAAGACTTTTAGCCCCAATAACAACGCCAAAGGCACCTGACCAAGTGTCCGTATTTTACGCGATGGGAGATGTGAGAATGTGTTGATTATTATAACCTGGGTGTTCCTGCAGCAAGAGGAAGGAGCTCAGGGAGCAGAGTAGCATCTCCATCTCACATCTAGATGCATATTAAAATCTTGCAAGTTCCCCTTAAACAAAAAGGCTGGATTAATATGCTACATCATGTACTATATTGCTCTCAGCTCCAAGCCCATATTTAATCATTTGTTTTATATTATACACTCAACCACCACATGTGTAATGAATTCTACTTTTATGAAGCATTTTTCAGTTTTTGTCTGTCTGTAATCATTCTACTTTTTGTTTATTATTGAAGTCATAGTTGGCAGGGGTGTTGTATTGGAGGGCATTATATTTAAAGGTGTTTTTAATAGTCTGCATCTGTAACCCTAACCCTCTCTAACCCTAACCCTATGGAAATGGTGTAGCCAAAATATTAGAAAAACCTCAATATAATGCAGTCCAGTGCAACACGACTGCAAACTACAACAACAATAATAAACATGTAGCTGAATTAATACTGTATGTAGAATGTATGGCAGAGATGTTGTATTGGATCAACTGTACCTAATGAAGTGGCTGGGTTTTAGAGGTTTTCTTCTAGATGGTTATTTTTTACTGCCTGTTTTTACTTGCTTGAATAAAAACGGTCTTGTTTTACATTTAACCCTAAGATCTACCTCTATCTTTAACTCACACACAAATGTAGACCAGTATGTTAGACCAAAAGTGTAATAAAGCGAAACACTGCAACTTCAACTTTCATCTTCATTTTGTCCCACACACACACACACACACACACACACACACACACACACACACACACACACACACACACGAAAGAGTCCTAAATACCAGTGGGCCAGAAGACCGACAGTCACTATAGCGACTGACTTTCACATTTTCCAGTGTACAAAGCACAGCATCAAAAACATCTTAAAAAAAGCGTCAAAATGACCAAATAAATACCAATACACACAATAAAGTGCTTAGTGACCAGACATGTTGAATACATGATCAACATGTCTGCCATCAGATTTCAATTGTCCACATCAGTGGCATAGACAACATCATCACAGGTTTCCGCGGGGTCTTAAAAAGTCTAAAAAAATGTCCAAAACTTCAACATTTTCGGCCTTAAAAAGTCTTAAATTCGCTGTGTTGTAGGTCTTACAGTTTTTGCCCGTTGCTTGAACACATTTTACAAAACTTCGCTCATTGTGCCAAAACTCTACACACAAGTAAACATGACACACCACTGAGAAATATACCATTCACATCTGTGTCAAATTGAAACTCTACTATCACAACCTAATATTCCTTTGTCAAAATGTAACTCTGATGACAAAATGACACATACTTGCATCATATGCATACACTTTCAGATCAGGGGGAACACACTAGTCTACTTTATATAAAACACTGCAGTCTTTGATTTTCAGTGTTTATTCAGAAGGCACATTTTCAGGAGGCACATTTTCAAACAACCAAAAAAGCAAATAGGCCTACTCAATATTGTATATTGCAGCACTGTACATTGCAGTAACATGAATTCAGATAAAGCAAAAAAAAATAATAGAAAAAAAACACTATATTGTAAACACAGAAAATCATGGCAATTGTGCATACGTGGGCTCATGGATCCTGCCGTCTGTTGGTGTCTGGCCACAGGACCTCATCGACATCGCAAGCAATGTCTTCTCCCGCTAGGCACCGGGGAAAATATTCCCTTGCATGTTGAAACCATCCATGGATTGCTGTCACCTGAATGCCTGTTCCATTGCCTGCAGAAGAGGCATGCAGGCATGTGGTTGGCGGTCATATACACGCCATCTCCAAGCTGAAAATAATTTCTCTATAGGGTTTAAAAATGGTGAGTAAGGGGGCAAGTATACCACTTCAAATTGAGTGTGGTTGGTGAACCAGGCCTGGACCAGAGCAGCCCGATGTAAACTGACATTATCCCATACCACCACAAACCTGAGCTGATCTGGTCTGTTCAACTATATTATGGAGAGCATCTAGAAAAGTGAGTATATGTTGGCTATTGTATGGACCTAGTTTTGCATGATGATGCAGAAGCCCTCGAAGGCTTATGGCTGCACACAATGTGATATTACCCCCGCGCTGCCCCGGGACGTGCATAATTGCCCTGTGGCCAATGACATTACGACCCCGTCATCTTGTTTTGCTCAGGTCGAATCCAGCTTCATCAATGAAAATGAATTCATGAGGCTGTGCAGCTCCATACATGGCCAAGATTCTCTGTAACAAAAAAAAACATACTACTGTACTACAGTGCTACACATACAGAACCCTCACCCCATCACACAGGTACCTGTGTAGCTCTCCGAATGGATCCATGTGGTACTGATATGGTACATATTCAGCTGTTACTGGATTTCACCAATACTGTATTGTAAATTTAAAGGACAGTTACACTTACCCGTACATTTTCAGCTCGAAGTCCTTTGACACGGACACTGTTCCTCTCAAATGGGACCCTGTAGAGCTGCTTCATGGTGATGTTGTGTTTTCCCAAGATGCGTCTGATGGTGGTGATGCTCACATGGTTTATGTTGTTGAACACTTGCCTGTCTGCAAGTATTTTCTGTTGTAGCTGGTGGAGACGGATGGCATTGTCTGCCCTCACTAGGTCCACAATGGCAAGTTCCTGCTGTTGTGTGAACAGGCGTTGGCGTCCTCCCCCAGAAGGTCTTCTAGTCATTCTAGAGAAATACTACCACAAATTGTCATCGGTTTGCTTCTTTTTCTTACAGTACTTTACTGTATATACTGTATCATCCACTGTACTGGAACATCTCAATATAACTAATCATGGTATGGTTCACAAAAACTACCACTTTGGCTGCAGCATTAGCACCCTGCAATTACCCTGTACACGTGATGTGGTAATGTGATATACTGTAGTACAGTGCTGTAAATAACATCTGAGCAGAGTAGAAGGTAGAGAGGTGAAGAAATACCTGTTTTCTAGTCGGAATGTTCTTATTACAGATGCCACTGTGAGGCGGCTTAGATGTGGGTGGACTCTCTGCCCAGCTTCCCTCATAGTCAGGCCATGGTTGATGACATGGTCCACTGAAGTTGCTCATATATCATCAGAAATAGGGTTCCGTGCATGGCCTCTTCGACCTTGACCTTGTCCACCTCCTCCTCCTCCTCCTCCTCTTGCTCTACCTCTGCGTCTTGCTCTCCCTCCATCCGTGCTTGCAAAGTTCTTGAAATGGCTAAACTAGGGCTTTTTGTAGCTGGCTTGATTGGTGTTTAGTTTTGCAAGTAAGTGCCTTCAGGTGTGTATTTGAGTGGTTGCAATTACCCGATGTGTTTTGTATTTTGGATACATGTGTTTTCCACATGGCACCCTGAGATTTCATTTTTGAACGAAGTGTCTTATGTATGAAATAGAGTGTAGTATGCAGGACAAAGTGTGTTGCATGAAGGAGTAAGTGTGTTGCAGAATTGCAACTAGTGTGCAAAGCAGCGCTTTTGTTTAAGGTATGGGTACATGTGTTTGAGGTCTGGTAACAAAAGCTTCAAGTTGTGTTACTTTAGTCTAAGCATGGGTCTATAGTGTTCAAGCAACGGGCAAAAACTGTAAATGATTCTAAACAGTTCTTAATTTTCCTACGTCCATGTAATGCTCATTGAAATGTTTGTTTTTTATTCCGTGGTGTTGTAGTTCTCTTTCGCTCGTCCAAATATAATTCACTGCTTATGTACAGATCATTGTTACTCTGTGTCGCTTTTATTCAGTTTTAATGATTTTATTTACTTTGCAAGTATTTTTGTGACTCTGCATTTCATTGTACTTTTATGTTGTGAAATAGGTCTTTTTCATTCATAAAGGTCTTTAGAAGGTCTTAAAAAGTCTTAACTTTGACTTGTTGAAACCTGCAGAAACGCTGCATCATCATTAACTTAGTCTGGATCAACGACATTCACATAATTTACAGGATGTTCCGCCGGATGTCCCTCGCCTTCCTCTCTCTGTGTGTTGCCGTTCTCAAACTCTGTTCCGTTCGGAAAAACGACAACAAACTTCGAGCTGAAAATGTCAAGTTTTGAAGAAAATTTGAATGGTGCAACAAGGCAGGCCTGCTTGGTTCTTTCGTGAAATGAATGTAAAGATTTACAAAGAATATGTTTACGGCATTTACTCTCTAACTGGGATGTTTTGGGACTTTGGGTCATGTGATAGGGGCGTGAGGAATCAGCAAAGGACATGTTATGACTGATAAGACTCCATCGGGAGGCGAACGTTTGCACCATCGTCATTTCCAAAGGTCTCTGTGTATGCCTGTCTACACTACAGTACAACGCAAGCCCGGAGATTTAAAACCCAAAAGTGTTTCCAAATGTCTCATATAAGGGCAGAATAGTGTGGACGCTGGGAGTAAACATAGCAAAATATATTCACATCTCAAGAACTACTTCACACTTGGCGTGTGTATTTCTGGGTCGCCAAGGATGTGCCGTGGCAAATTTGATGCAATTTGTAAACGTGACATGTTCAATATTAATAAACGTTAAATAAACAAGCAATCATTGCTCTGTGTAGCAGAAGGAGGGCGGGGCTTCAGGGCTCTGCGGACTGACTCGAGCATATCTTTACCAGTTTTAACTTCAAAAGATTAACTACGCGTCCCGGGATTTAGCTAGCGCAAACCAGAAGGATGAAGCCAACAAATGAAGTTGAAACGTTGAAACAGGTCATGACCAAATGTATGCATAAACTTACAACCCCAAATCAGAAAAAGTTGGGACAGTATGGAAAACACAAATTAAAAAAAGAAAGTAGTGATTTCTAAATGTACTTTGACTTGTATTTCATTGCAGACAATACAACAGCACATCATTTTATGTGTTCCTCATGATTTTTATTGTTTTTGTTTAAAAAAAACAAAATTCCTATTTTGGTTCTTGTGTAGTGCCGGAGCACATAAACCTTTAGACTCGACAACGCCACCTCCTGTTGAGGGTCAGGAGGAACCCTTTAAACCATTAATAGGTTAATTAGTGTGTTGTGTGACCGACTGATTTTCTCCGAACAGGAACAATGCACAGGAAACAAATATGGTACAAAAATAGTTCTTAATTTTATTACAAAAGAAGTTTAAAAACAAACCCAATTAAAATAACGGCGCAGCGTAGCAAGATAATAAATTAGATGGAAGGTACAATTTGGTCTTACTCTCCTCAGACAGGAAGGTCGGGTCAGCACGCACACACCACTCCGGGGGCGACTGTGGGAGACAGAAAGAGGAGACCGAAGGCCCAACACCAACAAGGACATGCACTACACACTTATATCCACAGCATATCATGCAAGATTCACTACAAAATATCATGCAAAATTCACTACAAAATATCATGCAAGTCACAAGTAAAATATACAGTGTCAAGGCTACATACACACCGCAACAGAGTGTCACCCAGTACAGTCTCACCACGGGGAAGCAGTGTGTCGACACGGACCCAGCCTTGTACAGGATCAAGCTGTGAATATATAGCCTACAAAGCGAGGAGAGCAACCGTTGTTAGGACTTCCATCAGCAGTATCTCCTAAATCAGGCCACTTGTAAATGAAATCACAAAATAAAACAAAAGAAACAAAATAGTAAAAAATAACCGTAGAAAACAGTGACTGGACTGGTCCTCTTGCAAAGACACAACAAACTCCTATAGCACCATTAATGCAGGAGGAAGGAATTTCCCAGGTATTTTCCCGGAACTCTACAGCCACAGCAGCTCATTAGCCGTCACGTCAGTGGTAAACGTCAATTTGCTCCAGTTCCCTCTGTGAAGGACGGGAACTTGCGTCTGGCTATCACCCTGCACGACAGGAGACTCCACACGGTGCGCTCAGCAAGAGGTAAGGGAGCTAATGATTGACACTGGTCAGCTTTTTATCACTTCCTGATTGGCAACGGGTCACATGACCACGTGATGCAACTAACATGCACAAATCAGCTGATTTCCCACATTCATCCCCCCCAAAAAGTGTCGTCGCCCCGACGATCAACTGACTTATAACCAGGGTCTAAACTGGGGATTACTAACAGACCTCAGGGAAGCAGCAGCAGCCCTTACCACCACCGCAGACATTGGCAGGTTGTGTGGGTTTGAATTCTGCCCAGCCGTGGCCCGGGTAGTACGCCGAGGGGCCGACGTCTCCTGGCAACTAGTAGGTATGGCAATGTCCTCTTCAACTGTCCCATCATCCACTCCTTCGGTCCTCCATGCTCCATTAGGGATGAGTTTCTGTACATCCTGTGGGGTTGCAGAAGTAGACAGAGGGAGTACTTCTCTACCTATCCACTCACAACTATCTTCCTCTCCGCTACTGTCTGTGTCACCATCTTTGGGACTAGGCTCTATGGGTGGCATAGGAGCGGTTAGTGCAGGCGGCAGAGTTTCAAGCTGCGCTGCCCTCAGCTCAGTCCTACTAACCCGTCTCACATTACCAGTGCCATCAGCATGTGTGATGGTATATGGCCCCCCAGGTTCTGTTGGCACTCCAATCACCTTGTGAAGGACTGGTGACCAAATGTCCTGAATCTTTCGACGACCGTGGCAGCGATGGTCCTTTAAGTAGACCAACTGTCCCTCTCTGAAACCAGGATCACATGCATATCGATTATGGTGTTGCTGGCGGTACTCCGCTGCTTCTTCCATATTCCTCCGGGCCAGATTTTGTGCCAACTGAAGCCGTTCCTGGTGCTGCTGGATCCACTCATCCCACGAGCTGGTTGTTGCTTCAGATTCTTCTGCCCCCATGAGAAAGTCCACCGGAAGCTGGGGTGGTACCCCGAACAGAAGGAGATACGGGGAATGACCAGTAGAACGATGAGTGGAGGTGTTGTATGCCCACACCAGCTGGGAGATGTATTTTGGCCACACTCTCTTCTTCTCAGGGGGAAGAGATCTGAGCAGATCATGGAGTGTCCTGTTAAATCTTTCACACTGGCCGTTTCCTTGTGGGTGGTATGGTGTGGTCCTGGATTTCTGAATCCCGTATAGTTGACAGAGTTGCCGGACAAGGGCACTCTCAAAATTTCTCCCCTGGTCAGAGTGAATCCTTTTAGGCACCCCAAACCTGTTGAACCAGCTGTCAACCAAGATCTTCGCTACGGTAACAGCACTTTGGTCCTTCGTTGGCACGGCCTGAGTGTACTTAGAAAAGACGTCAGTCATGACCAAGACATTCTCTCTCCGATCTGTTGCAGGTTCAAGCAGAGTGAAATCAATGGCAAGCACTTCCAGCGGCTGACTGGCCATGAGGGCGCCCTGGTAGGTTTTCACCTTCGGCTGGACAGCCTTGGACAGCACACAACGCTGGCAGTTTTGACAGTACTTCTCTATCTCTGCGCCCATTCCTGGCCAGTAACATCTTTGTCTTGCCAGGTCAGTGGTCCGTCGCACTCCTTGGTGCCCATGCTGGTCGTGAAGGCCGTTTAACAGTTCTTGATGGAGGCATGTAGGCAAAAGCAGTTGAACATATGGCTCACCATGGGGGGCAGTTACACGTCTATAAAGCAGGCCACCCTTCTCTAGGATGCGGTCCCACTGCCTCAGTAGCTGCTGGACCTCCTTCGGGAGTTGTGACCGCTGTTCTTTGTTTGGGGGCTGTCCTACTCTCCAGAAAACCAGGAAGGCTTTTAGAGTTGGGTCGGCTCTCTGCAGGGTTGCCAGTTCAGCCCCAGATCGACTTGGAAAAACTGCAATTTGCTGCTGTGTAGCCACTTCAAATTCCTCTGGATCATGCTGGATGGCTGGAGTGCTCCTAGCCTGCTGGTCAGGGTCCTCATGTTCTACCTGATCACTGTACTGCCGGGAGAGAGAGTCAGCATTACCATTGTTCCTTCCTGGTCGATAATGCACAATGAAATCAAAAGCTGCTAGTTGTGCTGCCCATCTTTGTTCAGTCGCGCCCAACTTGAGGTTCTGAAAATGACTAAGAGGGTTATTGTCAGTGTATACAGTGCATTTGCTGCCTAGCAGATATTCTCTGAACTTCTCCGATATTGCCCACTTAAGTGCGAGGAACTCCAACTTCATGGAGCTATAATTCTCCATGTTGCGCTCAGAACCCCTCAATGAACGACTGGCATAAGCAACTGGCTTTAACTTGCCCTGCTGCTCTTGTGAAAGGACTGCCCCCAACCCCTGATGGCTAGCATCAACCTCCAAAACAAATGGCTTTGTGAAGTCAGCAAAGGCCAAGATGGGTGCACTTGTAAGCATCGTCTTGAGGCCACTGAAGCTTCGCTCACACTCCTCAGTCCACATACTGGTCAGTACTGCTGCTGGCCTTGTTCTAGTTTGTTTGGCGACTTTAATTACATCAGCCACAAGTTGGTGCAAGGGGGCGGCTAACTGTGCAAAACCTTTCACAAAGCGTCGGTAATAGCTACAGAAACCAAGGAATGATCTGACCTCGGTGACATCCCGGGGCCGTCTCCAGTGCTCCACAGCAGAGATCTTCTCCGGATCAGTCGCCACTCCCTCTCTGGACACACGGTGTCCAAGATACTGCACCTCCTTCCTGAAGAAATGGCATTTACTCAGTTTGGCTTTCAGACCCTTCTGTTGGAGCCGGCTAAGCACCATCTCCAGCCTCTGTAAATGCTGCTCAATAGAAGAGGAAAAGACAATGACATCATCCAAGTACAGCAAAACCGACTGGAGACTCTGATCACCAAATATTCTTTCCATGAGCCTCTGAAACGTCCCAGGAGCATTACATAGGCCGAAAGGCATTCTCTCAAACTCAAAAAGGCCAAATGGTGTACAAAAGGCTGTCTTGGCTTTGTCCCCTTCAGCAACAGGGACTTGATTGTAGCCGCTGGCCAAGTCAAGTGTAGAGAACCATTTAGCACCAGCAAGGGCATCTAAAGACTCTTCGATGCGGGGCAACGGATAGGCATCCTTTCTTGTTTTGGCGTTAAGTAGTCTATAGTCAACACACATCCTTAGCTCTCCAGTCTTCTTCCGCACCAAGACAATTGGTGATGCATAAGGACTGCTGCTCTCCCTGATCACTTTACTATCCAGGAGCTGCTGAATGTGATCTTTCACTGCCTGCCACTGTGTCGGGGGAATTCGCCTATACCGTTGACGGACAGGGACCTCATCAATGAGTGGTATCTCATGTACAATCTCATTAGTGCACCCTAGGTCTCCCTCGTGTTTAGCAAAGATGTGATTATACTTCTGCAGTAATTCTTTTGCCTGGTTCTCTTCTACAGGGGAAAGTCCTGGCCAGTCTAGAGCTGCAATAGTGTCCGAGATTGTGACAGGGGGCCTCTCTGCAGCCTGTGCGCTTACTACGGTCACCTGGGCCACCTCCTCATTCCCTTTCTCAAAACACAACTGCTCTTCTTCTATTCCCTCAACTACATGCAACATTCCCAACACCTGTTTCGAGTGAACAATAGCCCCTGTGGCTCCCACATTAACCACAGGTACATAAGCCACGCCATTGTTGACGGTCACAAGAGAGGGGGACAACAACAGGCCAGGAGCAAGATCTGAGCCACCGGGCTCCAACAGCATTGTGGTGGGCGGAGTGTATGGAACTTTTGGGCAGGTAACCTTGACAAACTTAACTGACCCAGCTGGAATAAACTCCCCAGCCCTTTCAAAGACACGGACACGACCCTCTGGAACGCATGGACAAACCTCTAACCTGTGACAGTGGCGGAGCGCTTGCTCCCAACCTGCCTCTGCCTGAGTGGCAGACAAAGAGGCAAATAGGGCATCCCCTTGCTCAGCAAACAGCTCTTTGTAGCATTCTATGATTACATTCATTCCCAATAGCCCCGGAACAATGTGTTGATGTGACGTACAGGGAGTGTCTTTCACAACCAAAACACCACGACCTGGAATCTTTTTACCCAGCACTTGGATGTCCAACTCAAGGTATCCTACATAGGGAATGTCTAAACCATTTGCTGCCTTCAAAGCCAACCACCCACATGATTTAAGTTTTGGGGCACCCCAGTGTTGGAACACTTCTTTAAAGAGTGACTCAGTAATGGTAGTAACCATAGAACCTGTATCTAGCAGACATTTCACCCTTGCCCCACCCATCTCCACCTCTACTATAGGACATTTACCTATGAGGGGTTGTGAAGCGTTTGAAAGAAGAGGAATCTGCATAGGAGGGTAATTACAGTCGCTACCATTTGCATTGCCCACAAAACCCATACCTGAGGGTCCTGTGGAAGCTGGAGCAGGGTTTGGCTCAGGAGGGACACCGGGCGTGCTAGATGTTTGTTGCCTTGGCCCCTGGCGACACTGGCGAAGAACATGTCCCGGCTTCCGACAACGGAGGCAGATGGGCAGACCTGCTGTAGTAAACTGGTAATTGGGGTTACGAGAGCGAGAACCAACCTGGTCAAGTACAGATTCCATTTTAGATAGACTTTTAACAATGGTTTCAATTTGCAACTGTTGTTGGTTTAACTGCTCTTGCAAAGCAGAAAATTCTGATCCCTTTCCAATCCCTACCGTATGACAAGCCCCCTCAACATTTACATCAACACCACAGTGGTGAAGTCCAACTCGAGTCTGCCTAGAAGATCCCTCACCCTCTTCCACCCACCTAATGGCTTCCTGTCGCAGGGTTAAGAAAGGAATTGAGGGACGTTGTCTTAAGAGACTCTTTAACTCTCTCCGCAATGATACATCACGCACATGTTCAACAAACTGGTCTCTAACCAGGCTGTCCGCGTCTGTCAACCTATCAGGATAAGCACGCTGAACAGCCTCAATCAATGCCCACAGAGAGTGGGAGAATTCCTTTAAAGACTCTCCATCTTTTTGTTTGCGTTCAAAGAATTGTTTTTGCAGACCAACAAAGGAAACAGAGGAACCATACAGCTCTTTCAAAATTGTTAAGATTGTGTCTGGATCTTCTCGCTCTGCCAAGGAGCGAAATCTGATCTCTACTTTTGCTTCCCCTTCCAAATGATCATAAAGGAAGAGGGCCTTCTCTCGTGTGGTCATCTGCCTCTCTCTCAAGCATGACTTCACATTTTCTATCCAATCATAAATCATTAGATCAGATTTGGAACCTGAGAAGTGAGGACACCTTCTCTCTCTTTGGATGTACACAAAGCGTTCTGCTTGTGTTGCAAGCAAGTTCGGTGGAGCCAAATTGTCTCTGGGGGGTAGCCCATCAGCATTAGCACTAGTAGTAGCAAAATCAGTACCTGTACACGAACTGGCGCCTCTTCCTTGACTGAGTTGTTCATTAGCCACCCGTAACCTCTGTACCTCCTCACGCAGAGCCAACAGTTCCTCCACTCCCTCATCCACACTCATTTCAGCAACTTAGTTCACACAAAAAAATAAAAATACAATACAGGGAGGACAAGCAATGAGAAACTTGTCGTCACAGGCCTTTGGTTCCCATCACAGGTTCGTCTCGGCAGTCCGCCCTCTCCTGTAGTCCAGCTCCAGCCACTGTTTCTATTCCAACAAAAAATAAACAAACCCAAAATACATACACATATTCATGCCTCTTAAAACAATTAATCCTGCCGACAACGCCAGAAATGTAGTGCCGGAGCACATAAACCTTTAGACTCGACAACGCCACCTCCTGTTGAGGGTCAGGAGGAACCCTTTAAACCATTAATAGGTTAATTAGTGTGTTGTGTGACCGACTGATTTTCTCCGAACAGGAACAATGCACAGGAAACAAATATGGTACAAAAATAGTTCTTAATTTTATTACAAAAGAAGTTTAAAAACAAACCCAATTAAAATAACGGCGCAGCGTAGCAAGATAATAAATTAGATGGAAGGTACAATTTGGTCTTACTCTCCTCAGACAGGAAGGTCGGGTCAGCACGCACACACCACTCCGGGGGCGACTGTGGGAGACAGAAAGAGGAGACCGAAGGCCCAACACCAACAAGGACATGCACTACACACTTATATCCACAGCATATCATGCAAGATTCACTACAAAATATCATGCAAAATTCACTACAAAATATCATGCAAGTCACAAGTAAAATATACAGTGTCAAGGCTACATACACACCGCAACAGAGTGTCACCCAGTACAGTCTCACCACGGGGAAGCAGTGTGTCGACACGGACCCAGCCTTGTACAGGATCAAGCTGTGAATATATAGCCTACAAAGCGAGGAGAGCAACCGTTGTTAGGACTTCCATCAGCAGTATCTCCTAAATCAGGCCACTTGTAAATGAAATCACAAAATAAAACAAAAGAAACAAAATAGTAAAAAATAACCGTAGAAAACAGTGACTGGACTGGTCCTCTTGCAAAGACACAACAAACTCCTATAGCACCATTAATGCAGGAGGAAGGAATTTCCCAGGTATTTTCCCGGAACTCTACAGCCACAGCAGCTCATTAGCCGTCACGTCAGTGGTAAACGTCAATTTGCTCCAGTTCCCTCTGTGAAGGACGGGAACTTGCGTCTGGCTATCACCCTGCACGACAGGAGACTCCACACGGTGCGCTCAGCAAGAGGTAAGGGAGCTAATGATTGACACTGGTCAGCTTTTTATCACTTCCTGATTGGCAACGGGTCACATGACCACGTGATGCAACTAACATGCACAAATCAGCTGATTTCCCACACTTGCAACACATTTAAAAAAAAAGTTGGAACCGGAAAGCATTTACCACTTTGTAATGTTGCCATTCCTTTTCACAACACTTAAAAGATGTTTAGGGACTGAAGACACCAAGTGATGAAGTGTTTCAGGTGTAATTTTATCCCAAACAAGTCTTAAGGTGGACAACTGTACGGGGTCTTTGTTGTCGCATTTTGCGCTTCAAAATGTGCCACACATTCTCTATTGGAGACAGGTCGGGACTGCAGGCAGGCCAGTCAAGTACCCGTATCCTCTTCCTCCGCAGCCAGGACTTTGTAATGTGTGCAGAATGTGGTTTTGCATTATCTTGTTGAAATATGCATGGACGTCCCTTGAAAAGGTCTTCTTGAAGGCAGCATATTGTGCTCCAAAATCTCTATGTACTTTTCAGCATTAATGGTGCCATCACAGAAGTGCAAGTTACCTTTGCCAAGGGCACTGAAACAACCCCATACCATGACAGACCCTGGCTTTTGGACTTGTTTCTGGTAACAGTCTGGATGATCCTTTTCTTCTTTGGTCCGGAGCACACGGCGTCCATTTCTCCCAAAAAATACCTGAAATACTGATTCATCTGACCACAGTACACATTTCCACTGTGTGATGGTCCATCCCAGATGCCCAGAGAAGTCGACGGCGCTTCTGGACACTGTTAACATAGGGCTTCCTTTTGGCACAGTACAGTTTTAACTGGCATTTGTGGCTGTAACTACGTATTGTGGTACTTGACAAAGGTTTGCCAAAGTAGTCCTGAGCCCATGTGGTGATATCACTTATAGATGAATGACGATTCTTGATGCAGTGCCGCCTGAGGGATCGGAGATCACGGTTGTTCAGCTTAGGCTTGCACCCTTGTCCTTTACACACTGAAATTCCTCCACATTCCTTGAATCTTTTAATTATGTTATGCACTGTTGAAGGTGAAATTAGCAAATGTCTTCCTATCTTTCTTTGAGGAACATTGTTTTTAAACATTTCAATAATTTTCTCACGTATTTGTTGACCAACTGGCGATCCTCGGCCCATCTTTGCTCCTAAAGGACTGGACCTTTTTTGGATGCTGCTTTTGTACCAAATCATAATTACAATCACCTGTTGACATCACCTGTTTCAAATCACATCATTATTTAACCAATTTACCTGATTACTAGCCCTAAATTGCTCCTGTCCCAACCTTTTTTGGAATGTGTTGCAGGTCTGAATGACAGGAAAGGATGTATATTTACAAATGAAATTAAATTGACCAGACAAAACATGAAATATTTTGTGTTCACATTGTCTGCAATGAAATACAAGTCAAAGTACATTTAGAAATCACTACTTTCTTTTTTTATTTGTGTTTTCCATACTGTCCCAACTTTTTCTGTTTTGGGATTGTAGATTCACCATAAGATAAAATAAGATAACACTTTATTGTACGTAGACACGGACATTTGTCTTGCAATACCAGCTCCATACAATAAAAAAGACAACACAAGTACAACATGAAGACAAAAATATTTTCTGAATCTATCCACGCATCTCGTATAATTCGCCAAACACAAAATCAACCAAAAGCATGTGTCCAAGTATTTTTTTTAATACTATCCAGCTATTCACCCCTCTTCTAACCACACAACACCGTGCTTCTCGTTAACGTGAAATTGACAGAAAAGTAAAAGCAGTCCACCGAGAGTGATTTCCAGGGCTCCACAGTGCAACCATTTGGCTCGCACATGCAATTTAAACCAAATCACAATACAGTTATATATGGTTTAAAGTAAACACAACCAACTGTAGGTGTGATTGCACAATAAGATGCTAAGCTGTGCATCAACAGAGATTGTGTGTGTGTTTTCTGCACTCAGCCACAGACTCGAACTGCAGGACTCTGTCTGAAGCTTTATTTGGGCAAGCTAATCCGTGAGCTGCAGGCCTCAGCTGCCATCGCCAGTCCGCTAGGCTGAAAATAATTACATTTTAAATGGCTGTGCAAACAACAGCCACCACATTAGCGTGTTAATTCAGGCCAATCACTTCTACGAAAGTCACAAGAAAAAATAATCGAAATAACAGGAGCCTTCACCCTGTCCCCCAACAGACTGATAAATGCACAGCATTCGTCCATGCCCCGGGTGACCATTTATAACATTTGATTATTTATTTATTTCCTCAATCTGCATAATCATTTTGGCTATAGGTCATATGAGAACAAGATGGGGAGCTCAGAATAGCATGCATTATTCATGATTTGCAGGATACAGTGGGTGCCAGAGGTTTACAAGATATGTGAGTGAGATTTTTTCCAAATTCATTCTTTTCTTTATCGCACAAAGCTTCTTGGACTGGGAGTACCTGGGGGCAGCAGATAGAGCACAAAGTGTGTAATGAAGAAAATGGTAAAAAGATGATGTAACCTAGATAAATAAATTGCTGTGCCCTATCCGCGCTGTATCCTCGCCCAGCCCTGCTCCAACAAGAACTTTTGACTTCCTAGTGAAATCTCCCTTTTTGTGTGTGAGCGGGATTTATTGCCTGTAGTGGCAAATGGTAATAGATATCTTCTGTAATAATAAACTTGCTATCTACCACTATCTATTAGCAACTTCAAAATACATCCTATCTGTAAATCTTCTGGGAGATTAGTCTGCTGTGTACAAAATGCAAGAGCGAATTAACGACAGTGCGCTACATAATCTTATTGCAAATATGAAATGACTCGGTGAGGTCAACTTTAATGGCAGATATCAAAAAGCATGGGGTCATCTATGCTCTTTATATTGCAGTTGTTCTGACTCATTCTGCTTTGTACTCAGAGGACAAGAGTGTCGGAGAGAGTGTGTGTGTGTGTGTGTGTGCGCGCGAGTGTGTGTGTAAATGGATGGATAGCGTGATAGCCTTAGATCAGAGATAAATGACTTCATTAAAGTGTAAGTCTCAGAAAGCTGGAATGAGCCACATCTCCCACCCCCCCAACCTCCCCCCTGTGCCACTGCAGATTATGAACTCCATAAATCAATACATTTCTGTAAAAGGATAATGATCTAATGTCTGCTACATCCAGCCTCCCAACAGCGGGGACTTTCACATTCTGCCTGTGATTTCAGGTTTGAGAGGACGCTGGGGATAGAAGGGGGGGGGGGGGGGGGGGGGGGGGCAGTGGGTAGGGGGTGTCGGGTTCGGGGGACTTGCAGGTTTAAGCTTTAGTGCGTAACTTTTAGATATTAATGAACGTCCTTTACATTCAAGCCATTGCCAAATGAGTTGCTACAAAGCTACAGCCCCAAATCAGAAAAAGTTGGGACAGCATGGAAAACACAAATAAAAAAAGAAAGTAGTGATTTCTAAATGTACTTTGACTTGTATTTCATTGCAAACAATACAACAGCACATCATTTAATGTGTTCCTCATGATTTTTATTGTTTTCTTTTAAAATAAACCAAATTCCTATTTTGGTACTTGCTACACATTTCAAAAAAAGTTGGAACAGTAAAGGATTTACCACTTTGTAATGTTGCCATTCTTTTTCACAACACTTACAAGACGTTTAGGGACTGAAGACACCAAGTGATGAAGTGTTTCAGGTGTAATTTTGTCCCATTCTTGCTGCAAACAAGTCTTAAGGTGGACAACTGTACGGGGTCTTTGTTGTTGCATTTTGCGCTTTAAAATGCGCCACACATTCTCTATTGGAGACAGGTCGGGACTGCAGGCAGGCCAGTCAAGTACCCGTATCCTCTTCCTCCGCAGCCAGGACTTTGGAATGTGTGCAGAATGTGGTTTTTCATTATCTTGTTGAAATATGCATGGACGTCCCTTGAAAAGATGTCTTCTTGAAGGCAGCATATTGTGCTCCAAAATCTCTATGTACTTTTCAGCATTAATGGTGCCATCACAGAAGTGCAAGTTACCTTTGCCAAGGGCACTGACACAACCCCATACCATGACAGACCCTGGCTTTTGGACTTGTTGCTGGTAACAGTCTGGATGATCCTTGTCTTCTTTGGTCCGGAGCACACGGCGTCCATTTCTCCCAAAAAATACCTGAAATACTGATTCATCTGACCACAGTACACATTTCCACTGTGTGATGGTCCATCCCAGATGCCTCCGAGCCCAGAGAAGTCGACGGCGCTTCTGGACACTGTTAACATAGGGCTTCCTTTTGTCACAGTACAGTTTTAACTGGCATTTGTGGCTGTAACTACGTATTGTGGTACTTGACAAAGGTTTGCTAAAGTAGTCCTGAGCCCATGTGGTGATATCGCTTATAGATGAATGACGATTCTTGATGCAGTGCCGCCTGAGGGATCGGAGATCACGGTTGTTCAGCTTAGGCTTGCGCCCTTGTCCTTTACGCACTGAAATTCCTCCACATTCCTTGAATCTTTTAATTATGTTATGCACTGTTTAAGGTGAAATAAGTGAATGTCTTCCTATCTTTCTTTGAGGAACATTGTTTTTAAACATTTCAATAATTTTCTGACGTATTTGTTGGCAAACTGGCGATCCTCGGCCCATCTTTGCTCCTAAAGGACTAGACCTTTCTTGGATGCTGCTTTTGTACCAAATCATAATTACAATCACCTGTTGACATCACCTGTTTCAAATCTCATCATTATTTAACCAATTTACCTGATTACTAGCCCTAAATTGCTCCTGTCCCAAACTTTTTTGGAATGTGTTGCAGGTCTAAATGACAGGAAAGGATGTATATTTACAAATGAAATTAGGTTAACCAGACAAAACATGAAATATTTTGTGTTCACATTGTCTGCAATGAAATACAAGTCAAAGTACATTTAGAAATCACTACTTTCTTTTTGTATTTGTGTTTTTCAAACTGTCTCAACTTTTTCTGATTTGGGGTTGTAATTAAGACTATCAGCTCCACACAACTCTCTCTGGATTTCTCAGTATGACTGTTCAGAAGATTGTGGTGTCCGGGGACTTTCCCGCGTAGAAACTTGAGTGAAGATAATGACCTCTTTTGAAGAGTTACTCTTGTTTTTTTAATCCTCCGTGTCCTCCTTTGCAACTAGCAACTGCATGGAGGAGGGGTGGGGGCGCGTGCGCAATCACGGAAAGCTTGTATCATGAGGATGCAACGACAGTGTTGTCATTACTAAGAATTCCTCATGGGGGCGACAGAAACTGCACACTATAGCTTTAATGGTTTTATGTTGGCGGTGATCATTTGTTCGGTAAGTATCGAGATGTGATGACTTGTCAAGTCAGGTTACCTTGTGAAAGTGGTTCAAATTTAAGGGTTTATCTCGGCAAGTCTGGATTTTAAATGACAGAGGGTTCCTCACATAAGACATGATGCCTGATTTTAACCCTTGTGTTGTCCTCCCGTAGCCTGGCTCTGCCCTCCTACGTACTTCCGCTCAATTTTCATTTTCCTTTAGTACTCCATCTGTATATTTCTCTGGCCAAATCTTTACTGGTCCAATCAGCGAACAGAGGGAGTGGCTGAGAACGATGACGTTGAGGCTGTGCGCTAGTTTGAGTTGAAGTTCCGTAATTGCGGCAGAGAAAGATGCGAGCGAAGCCATTCGGTCCGTTGTGGCAACGCTGCCGAATATCCAGAAGTTAAAGCCCGAGCAAGAACAGTCTTTGCTGAGTTTTCTTGGTGGCCATGATGTTGTGGCCCTCCTCCCCACGGGGTTCGAGACAAGTTTGATTTTCCAGCTCGCTCCGTTAGTGGTGAAGGAGTTAGGAGCTAAGGTGAACACTAGCGATGCTAAGCCAACATCACGACCAAACGTTAGCGATTGGTTATGGCAGATCCAGAGTGGCTCTGGGCAGATCCACTAGTTTTAAACTTCAACAGAGTACCCGCCTTCAAGGAAGTTAACACTTTTCAATGGAGAGTGGAACAAACATTTTGAAGTAAAAGTGAAAATGCTTACTTCCTCCTGTTCTAAATAATAATTGGCCACAGAGAGGAGGAAGAGTTCTGACCAAAAAAGGGACAAAAGAGACAAACAATTTGTGTCACTACACCCTGAGGAAGGCTCAAGCCGACATGCGTTGGTGTACTTTTAAACGACTTGCCAAATGAATTAAAGGCCTATTAATTTTTGTAACCAACCTTGAGTGACTTTTGAGTGTTTTTTTGGTCAGAACTCTTCCTCCTCTCCGTGAACTTTATTCCCTTCCATAAGCACTGGTGGTTTAAAAGGATACCAGAAGCGGTACTGCCACTTTCTTCTTTCACAAGTATATTATTGGTGTTTCAGTTGGATTAGTTTATTTCAACGACGTTTCATTTCCTGGATTGTTCAGTCGAAGCCGGAAATTCCGCCGGATAGCTAGACTATCTGTCCAGTCGGAGTTTTCTGTTGCACGACTAAAACTACTTTTGAACGTACACATGTTCCACCAAAACAAGTTCCTTCCCGATGCTATTTTGCAGAGACACTGTGGCTCCGTCCGGCACTTAGCACCGCCCAAGATGATTGTGATTGGTTTAAAGCAGAAATCTTCAACAGGGGATTCGTTACAGAGCAACTGTAGGGGCACCACCACAGTTTATTAGTGTTTTTTAAACAAACATGTCTTATCATGAATCCAACATATTATTGGCAAATATAAATCAGCCTATATGTGAAAAAAACACATTGATGATAGGCTTACTGGCCTATAGGTAAGGTACTGTGGTTACTAAGGCCTTCTACAAATACAGTTCATCCTAAGGATTCACTGCACCAAATGTTTAACGTAAAAAGATAATTTATAAAATCATGCCAACAATTATTATTCTAATAGCTTCATATTCCATGCATTAAAAAGGTATGTATAAAGGCTTTAGGTCACCCTACACATTATTGTAGGCCCAGTTTAATGCAACTTAATTTTATACAATATATGTAGTAGGGCGTCCCTGCTCTGTCTCTCTTTCAGTTAAGGGGTCCTTGGCTTAAAAAAATATTGAAGACCCCCTGATATAAAGAAATGCCAATAAACCAGAGCACGTTTTTCTCCTGTAACAGAATGCTGTGTAGAGTAGCCAGACCTTCCTGCTGTGGAGGAAGGTCTGGCTATGCGAGACTACAGTTGGATGTATACATTTGCAATTGGAAAAGTTATCAGTCAACAATATGACCCGCCCCATAGTACAGTCCAACAGGGACGATGCACACCACAATCCTGCGAAGGGATTGTGAAGAGCGAAGGTTGCAGTTGTGTTGCATCAATGCCAGAGACATGACAAAGAGTAAGGAACTCCAGCTCCAGCAAACTAAGAGGCGACACAACACCCTGAATGACTTCATTTCTGCCACAGCCATGGTGCCACTGATGGACAAACATTTTAAAGTGACTAGCGGTTTTACAGACTGCCATTTATGTTCCATGACACAAGGCCAGGCGTCTTGTAGAAATTTAGGAGCACCACAAAGTTTTATTGACATATGGCTCCAACAAAATGCGTGACTGATTTTTCACATCACTACCTTCATTGGGCCAAGACAGTTTGAAAACTGCTTTAATAGACACAAATAGACAGGAGAGAATACAACTGCAGCACTGTGTGCTTGGAAGCATGGCTGTTCTCGTCTGCTTTTAATTTTAGATACCCTTCAACGGAATGCAGAGCAATCATGTTTATATTATGGTGATATTCATGTGAATATTAACAGAATGAATTAATGTGTTCTTCAAGAATTGTTTTTATGTTATCTTTGGCTGGCGGTGGTCAGGTACAAAATTCAATTTGTCATAATTTCCCCCCTCATTCATGACACTGAAAACATGGACATTTTTTGCTTTAACTGAAATTTCTAAACAACTATGGATTGTCCCCTTTGAAATTAAAATTCCGCCCCTGGCTAAGACAAAAATACATGTAACCTGTTACATTGTGTGTCAATGTAATGTACATACAAAAGTAAGAAACAGGACTGGTGTTGCAAACTTTGGCTCCATAAGCATTTCTCTATTTTATTAAGAAGCAATTCGGGCCCTCAGGCCTTCTTCAAAATCAACAATCAAAGTCAGACACGCATTGCTATTATATAGGCCACACCCTAGTCACACATCTGATGGTGATTATATTACCTTACCACCAACTGTGCCACATGTATGTTTAACATTAAAACATGATTCATAAAGTCAAGCCAACTATTACTAGGCTATTTTAATAGCTTAGTATTCTATGCAAAAAGGTATGTATATGGCGTTAGGCTGCCATACACGTTATTTTAGGCCCAGTTTATTATGCAACTTCATTTTATATAATATATGTAGTAGGGGGTCCTTAAAAAGAAATCATATTCAAATCAAGAAACAGCCAACAATTTGAATAGGCATAAGGAATATAAAGATACAGTAACGCAGCAAGTTGAACAAAACACAAAAGAAGAGAGTGCACCATGTATCAAGGCTGAGTCCTTGCCAGCGGTTCGGTTCTGGCCCTGGCCCTTTGCTGCATGTCATCCCCCATTTCTCTCCAAGATATCACTATCTAATGAAGCACAAATGCCCCAAAAATGAATAGGGTAATGTATTTTTTATCTTTCTGTTTTTGGTCAAAAAGAACATCCATCATGTCAAAACTGGATGACTGGATGAGTGTGAGTGATCTAATATTTCATAACAGGCAGTTATTGTCCCACTGTATTAGTAATCCAGCATATGGATCTAATCCAAATGGAAATGGTTGGTCCATCATCCTTGTCACTGTCTACTTTGTACTCTGTAATGAAGAAGAATGTAGAGAAAGAAAAAGTCCAGAGCAGATGAAGAAATACTGTAGATCATGCATTTCACATCAATTTGCTATGTTGGCTTGTTTGCGGAATCTATGTTGAAAGCAAGAAAAATCAATGGTCAGGCCTTAAAAAAATAGCAATTTCCCCTGAGATCTGGGTTCAGAATATAATTTGGCAAAAGCAAATTCATTTAGTAACGCTGCACTTCATACAGAGAAATCCCTACGAGGGAGTCCAAGGGAGGGAGTCCAACTCCTTTCCCTAAACTTCCTTATTCAGGCCTCCAGTGTGGTGAACACTTCACCCGCAGCTATCCGCTGATCGAACACAAACTTGTGTGTAATTGTATAGAGCTCCTCTCTCGACCTTCTCTGTCAGGAGAGAAATAGGGGCCATCATTCATCCTTGCCATTACCAGCCTGCCTGCCGTGAATAATGCAATTTGTATCCTCTATGGAGTGCATCCAGAACAACAGGCACTCCAATAAACAAACAGCAGATCGCGGTAGATATCCACTTACAGGGGCAGTCTGGCAAACGCCACGGCCATTAGAAGCCCACTCAGGTCCCATCATTTCAGTCCGATAGATCCCTACCTTATCTGTTTTAGAGTGGGCCTATGATAATGAGCCTGCCAGCTTCGTTCTGCTGAAGTGCTGGATCACACACATAAACCTGAGAGCACAGAGAGGGACGGACGGACGGACGGACACACACACACACACACACACACACACACACACACACACACACACACACACACACACACACACACACACACACACAGTTTAGTGGAGATTTGTGGTACCTGAAAGTAGACGTAAAGGTCAGTCTTTGACCTTTTGCGGGCACTAAAAGCAGTCAGCACTGAAATGGATCAGTCAGGCAGAGTATGAAAACTGTGTGTGTGTGTGTGTGTGTGTGTGTGTGTGTGTGTGTGTGTGTGTGTGTGTGTGTGTGTGTGTGTGTGTGTGTGTGTGTGTGTGTGTGTGGTGATGACGCCTGATGGATGGGAACATGGGGTTTATTAGAGGAACACGGCTTATAATGGAGCAGATTAAGTGTTGTTGCACAGTGACATCACACTCTGGCTCTTTATTTTTTCTGTAACATGTATGTTTATAGACTCTCTTCTGTAATTGATTTTCCCACCTTGATCCTGTGTTCTTGTGGTTTTTCATCTCATTTGGTTTTGCTTCAACCCAATTTCCTAAAAAATCCTATAAATTCTCATTTCACTGTTATTTTATCTTGTTTTTCAGCCTTGCAAACCAGTTTTTAGATTATTCCTTATGTACATTATTTTATATATTTTATTATTATTAATGTTTTTTTTTATCCCAGTTTTCAACTTTAAATGTGCAGTCTCCCACCCACTGAAGTCCTAGTCACAGTTTACTATTTCAAATTATAAGCAAAACTCAAATGCTATTTTTCAATCATAAAGTGTCCATTACAGCCCCTGCAAACTTGGCATTGTACAACCCCAAATCAGAAAAAGTTGGGACAGTATGGAAAACACACAAAAAAAGAAAGTAGTGATTTCTAAATGTACTTTGACTTGTATTTCATTGCAGACAATACAACAGCACATAATGTAATGTGTTCCTCATGATTTTTATTGTTTTTTTTTTCAAAAAAACAAAATTCCTATTTTGGTTCTTGCAACACATTTAAAAAAAAGTTGGAACAGTAAAGCATTTACCACTTTGTAATGTTGCCATTCCTTTTCACAACACTTAAGAGACGTTTAGGGACTGAAGACACCAAGTGATGAAGTGTTTCAGGTGTAATTTTTTCCCATTTTTGCTGCAAACAAGTTGTAAGGTGGGCAACAGTACGGGGTCTTCGTTGTCGCATTTAGCGCTTCAAAATGCGCCACACATTCTCTATTGGAGACAGGTAGGGACTGCAGGCAGGCCAGTCAAGTACCCGTATCCTCTTCCTCCTCAGCCAGGACTTTGTAATGTGCGCAGAATGTGGTTTTATCTTGTTGAAATATGCATGGACTTCCCTGGAAAAGATGTCTTCTTGAAGGCAGCATATTGTGCTCCAAAATCTCTATGCACTTTTCAGCATTAATGGTGCCGTCACAGAAGTGCAAGTTACCTTTGCCAAGGGCACTGACACAACCCCATACCATGACAGACCCTGGCTTTTGGACTTGTTTCTGGTAACAGTCTGGATGATCCTTTTCTTCTTTGGTCCGGAGCACACGGTGTCCATTTCTCCCAAGAAATACCTGAAATACTGATTCATCTGACCACAATACACGTTTCCACTGTGTGATGGTCCATCCCAGATACCTCCGAGCCCAGAGAAGTCGACGGTGCTTCTGGACACTGTTAACATAGGGCTTCCTTTTGGCACAGTACAGTTTTAACTGGCATTTGTGGCTGTAACTACGTATTGTGGTACTTGACAAAGGTTTGCCAAAGTAGTCCTGAGCCCATGTGGTGATATCACTTATAGATGAATGATGATTCTTGATGCAGTGCCGCCTGAGGGCTCGGAGATCACGGTTGTTCAGCTTAGGCTTGCGCCCTTGTCCTTTACGCACTGAAATTCCTCCTCATTCCTTGAATCTTTTAATTATGTTATGCACTGTTAATGGTGAAATAACTAAATGTCTTCCTATCTTTCTTTGAGGAACATTGTTTTTAAACAATTCAATAATTTTCTCACGTATTTGTTGGCAAACTGGCGATCCTCGGCCCATCTTTGCTCCTAAAGGACTAGACCTTTCTTGGATGCTGCTTTTGTACCAAATCATAATTACAATCACCTGTTGACATCACCTGTTTCAAATCACATCATTATTTAACCAATTTACCTGATTACTAGCCCTAAATTGCTCCTGTCCCAACCTTTTTTGGAATGTGTTGCAGGTCTGAATGACAGAAAAGGATGTATATTTACAAATGAAGTTAGGTTAACCAGACAAAACATGAAATATTTTGTGTTCGCATTGTCTGCAATGAAATACAAGTCAAAGTACATTTAGAAATCACTTGTTTTATTTGTGTTTTTCATACTGTCCCAACTTTTTCTGATTTGGGGTTGTAGATAATACAATTATTTCTCTATAACATTCAATATTCATGACTATATGAATGACAAATAAAGCTTGATTTGATTTATATGAATTATAACATTGTGTATATATATATATATATAACATTATAATAATACGTCCTTTTCAAAACCTGGTGCCAACAGGATATCTGTTAAAGGCTCCATACAGGGCTCAAAATTAACTTTTCTCTTTAGTGTCCTGCAACTGTCCTGAATCCTACTTTCAACTGTCTGTTTTTTTGTTCTACATAATAAATATAGTTTTACTATACACAATTTATTATAAACTATGCAATTTAACTCCGCCATGGAAGTTCTGCTAGCTATATCTGACCCTAGGTGTTTGGCTGCCATTGTCAGTTGAGTTGCTGTTTCTTGTTTATTTAGTTTAGTTTATTACAGAATATAATAGAATACACTTTATTATCTCCAAGGGGAACTTTTTCTTGGGCATAGTGCTACAATCTGTTGCTTCACAACACAAACATTTAACAGAAAAGCCATTCTAAAGTCAACATAAAAACATAAACATAAGATCAACGATAGGATTCCCATTAGCTGTGCCCAGCTACTCTTCCTGGGGTCCCCATTTAAAAACATACATTAAACATTACAGTCCACATAATTCAACACTTTTAAATACATACATGAAACAGTACGGTCAACATCACTCAACACATTTAAAACATACATTAACAACATTAAACATTACAGTCTACATAAAATGAAAAAACTGAAGCTTCCCAATCGCATGGCATTCTACACATGTGATGCTCCAATAGTTTTTTTTTATTTCCTTTATTTCTAAATGCATCATTGCAAACTGCAGTGCAAATTGCAAACCTGTTTCTGATTGGTTTTACAGCGATTGAAATATATATACACACACACACACACACACACACACACACACACACACACACACACACACACACACACACACACACACACACACACACTTTGAACATATTTATAACATTTAAACACCGTTTTAAACACCATAACAGCTTAATACGGTAGTTAAACATTTGTTCTGAGTTCATATGTACATCATAGTCATTATCCCCTTACTAAGTAGAAGTGTGTGGGCAGAATATGGCCACATTCTTCCAGCAGTGTGTACGTGTCCTCACTCACTCATTAGTCTACCACGTCTGAGCTACAGGTAGCTCTGTGTTGTTTGGCTGTCTTTGTATTTTAAACATTAGTATAGTCAAAGCATTTCTCACATCACAGAACCAACTTAGAGTGAATCTTAGTTTTGGTTGTTGTAGTCATACTGTCAGTGATGTGTCGCTGTTTTTGTGCCGCTGCTGCCTGCTCTCACATCCCCCACTGGTAGACAATAACCAGATTTTTAGTTTCATAAAATGTACCCACATTCATGAATATGCAGGATATTACTGCAGACCAGAGATGCTCACAAGTCTCTGAGCTGCTGCGTTCCATCCAGGCTGCTCAGAGCACTGCATAGCTATATGTTGGGAATTTTCAGCATGTAATATGTTATTCTGACTCATTTATCTATTATCATACAGTATCAGAATCACAATAATTCATTGATCCCCTCAGGGAAATTATTTACTTGCAGTTGCTCACAGTGAAATTCAAGGTAAAATAAGAGTAATTGTATACACTTATTGACTTGCTCTTTTCTTACATAGCTACAGTAACAAATAAATAAAAACGTTCAGTAGAAGTAAAGTGAGATTAGGTTACAAATAAGATGAGGTTAAAAAGATTGTTTAAAAATAGGTTGTACAAATTATATTGTAGTGCAGTGTCAACATAAATACAGTACGAACATGAATAAGTACAGTGTGAATAATAAATAGCAGCAGCGAATAATGCACATGTAGCTGATGAATTATTGCACCAAGTAATTACCGTACGTAATTGTCCAAGAATATTGAGATGTGATGTGGAGATATGTGGCACGTGTGACATTAAGCGTGTAACACTCAGAGGGAGGAGTTATATAGTTTGATGGCCACAGGCACGGATGACATCCTGTGGTGGTGGAGTGGGTGGGAGGAGTTGTCCAGGATGGAGTGTATTTTGGACAGCATCCTTCTCTCTGACACTGTCTTTAAGGAGTCCAGCTCCACACCAACAGCATCACTGGCCTTGCGAACATGTTTGTTGAACCTGTATGTGTCTGCCACTCTTAGTCTGCTGGTTCTCAACAGCAGTGTTGTGCGTGAACGAGTTCCAAAGAACGCGTTCATTGAACACGCTCATTTTTTCGTGAACGTTGAACTGAACGCAACACATTTTTTAATAAAGGACTTGAACGTGATTTAGTTCACATTATGTGTCATGAACGGCAGACATCACTGTAAATGAACGTTGGAATTTGTTTTCCATTGAAAACTGAGTGACATCTGTTTTCTCTTTTGAAACGCAACGAGAGAAAGTTCCTCCCTCCTGTATTCTCGCTGGTGCCGCTTAAATCATGTATCACCAGACAGAAATGGTTTTGACATTGTGTGCGCAATGCATTGCGGGCAACGTAGTGTCCGGCTGAGAATAGTTGAATAGCATACTGGCTTCCGCACAACGTTACCCATGATGAATTGCAGCAGAGCGGGGTAGGCATAGCAACGCCGCGTAGCAGGCAACGACGAGAGCGCGGAGGGCTAGAGGAGCGAGAGAGAGACAGACCAAAGACGATAGTGAGAGAAAGCGCTGCAATTTAAAAATAAATGTACTGCTGCAAGTTTCATCACCTGGTAAGAAACCCACAATTGCAGTGTCATGAGCAAATGTCTACAATGAGCAGCTTCAAAGAACGTATAGTGATTTCTAGCTCGTAGTGTGAAAAAAAGTATTTATTTGAATATCTCACGAAAAAAGTAAAATGAACTGAACTTTGAACTAGTTCAGAATTAAAATTATGAACTTTGAACGTGAACTGTTCACTTTGAGCATGTATAAACTGAACTTGAACTAGTTCAGAAAAGCTGTGAACTGGCACAACACTGCTCAACAGCCCATGCAGCAGCCCCATCTCTCCGAGTTTAAGCCGCACTTTCACCCCTTGGATTCAGACGGAGTCTCATGAACTTTTCCCGCTGTTTGCATGAAGAGGACCCCACCTTTGCCAAACACCTCATGGAGGTTCACTGGCAGGCTACTGAGCGTGAGTTTTGTCTTCCTGTCTCCAAGCCTGTTAGCCTCCAGCAGTCAGTCAGTTGCCGAGCTGGTGAGCCTTCCAGACTCTTGGTGGCCGACCGGTCTTCCAGAGTATCCGCTGACTGGTCTCGCAGAGCCTGTGCTGTCCAGCGAGTCAGATCCCGAGCTGTCCAGCCTGGCCAACTGCTGCTCCTCGTGTTCTGTCGGTGGTCCGGCCAACTCCTGCCCCCAGTGTTCTGTCGGCGAATAAAAATGGCCCCGTGTTTCAAATTTAATTTGGTTGTACTAAATAATATCAGTATTATGACTAAACCTGCCATTTCTCAAACCACTATGTGTCCGTCACACACCTAAAGTGACAGATAGGTTGGTGAACATTTTGAGACACGTCTATAAAACTTTCCCAGATGATGAATTGGAGCTTATATTCTCAGTGTCAAATGATTTGTCCCATAGGCTGAGATCCACTAATGACCACTTGAGGCTCTATATATCATCCCGGTGTTTAAATCAGTGGCTTTGTATTGCTTTGTTATAGTGAGCGAGTGCTTTATCACCATTCTGTGTGGGTATTTGTACAGCATATATAGGTTTGCATGATATCTGGCGCAGGCCTGTTTCTTTGTTTGCTCTGCTCTCCATGCTCCGCCTGCCACAACAGGATAATCCTGCCGTCTCCCATAAAATGGCGGCATCTGTCATCTATAATAATCTGCGGAAGCTGGCCGAGGAACAGTCAACAGGAGGGAACAGGGGGAGCGGCGAGCCTTGTTCCCTATGCGATAGCCAATTAGAGGGGGTATTATCTCGTCATGTGGAGAGGCTTTTAGCCCCCCTGACCACCCTCTGGCAGGGGACGGAGACAGGCTGCAGGACTGGGAAGTGGAGACAGACAGCGCTGCGTGACACTGCCAGGACAGGAAGTGGAAGTAAAGGCATTATTTCTCCTTCATCGGGCACAACATGATAGCTCTTGAAGCGAGCCAAAGCTCAGCCCTGGAGGAGATCCTCGGCATGGCCTCATTGCCTGACAGTATTTTAAATTCACATCAACACTTCACAGCTTAGAGCGCAATGGAATTTCTTTACCCTTTATCTGATTGATTTTGCACATAGTGAACTCAAATAAATCACTGTGCTGTGTGGAGGTTTGTATGCACCTGTATCTTGCATTCCTGGATCTTTTTTGCTTGTTTGCTTGTGTATTTCTCTGATTCCTGCGGCCAAAAGGTAAATTATGTGACATCACGTCGTGGAAACACTACAGTTTGCTTGTAGGAAATGTTTAAGCGATCAACAGATGCTTAATGTGAGGTTTTGGTGACAGTCAGTCATAATGAAAAAGCAGGCTCCGCTAAAGGCTCTATAAAACCTACATTATTTCCTTAATACACATCCTACTTTAATCTATGGAGTTAAATATGAAAACACATTTGACATGAGACATTTTTGTATTTGAGTGGACCTGTTGCCAAAGGAAACTAACTGGACGGGCATCTGCTTTCCTTGGGCAAGCCCCCCTCTTTTTAAGGGTTAGAAGTGTTAAATGATATTTTAAAATATCTTTTAAAATTTAAATGTTCTTTCCAATATGTTTCAATGTAATCTGCCCACATGTTTGGGACTAAGTGTTTTACTGAGCAGATTTAAAGTGGCCTTAAAGAAATGGTTACAAAGTACCATGTAGCTTTCTCAATTTCAATTCTAAGTATTTTACTTTCTATGACCAAGAAAGAAAAAAACATGTGGACATAGCTACCCCGCCGCATTAGATTATGTTGATTGTATTGTCTGCACTGCTGTTCAGTGTTATATGGTTCTTTTTAAATCATCAAACAAATAAAAAAAAAAAACAGCAGTATTGGGTAGAAAAGATGGAAAGAAGGCATACATTGATGAATGACATCATAAACATTTTGTGAGGGGCTACTTTATCTTTACGCTACATCATAATTATTGTGCAAGGTACACTATGTTTTCAATGTGATTTTCTTGATTAATCGATTTCTACTGGCCACATAACAACCCTTGCTGATCTGACTATTTGGCTAACTATGCTATGAAACAGAGAAGCACATTCAAAACATCCCGACCCTCAATACCTGCAGATGAAATTCATGCCTTTTGCAGCAAGAATACACTTGCAATGTACAATGTACAAAGATTAGTTTTAATCACAAGTACTGTTGACTCTGTGGAAAAGTAGCCACTTTAACACATTCACACTCCAGCCATAAAAATGAAACATGCAGTCTGACAGAGAAGTTCTACCTTAATCCAGGTGATTTTCTAAGCCACTGCGCCGGCGATAGCCGTGGTTGGAGGCTAGAGATGTTCCAATCAAATTGTTTTGTTCCCGATACTGATTCCAATACCTGAACTTGCGTATCGGCTGATACCGAGTACAAATCCGATACCAGTGTTATGTTATTATGTTTTAACAGCTGTATACTACTATCCTTGTATAGATGTGGTATGACTTCTTTCTTTGATGTTAAACTCTTTGTGAAACATGAACAAACACAAACAATAACTGCCATAGAACTTTCTTTTATTATCCCGTGTGACAGTGAGTCATAACGGAAAAGAACATGAACTTTAAATTAGATTTTCTTTGGGGCTAAATTGCATGGTAATAGATCGCTGCATACACTCCAGTACTCACTGATACCAATACCAGCATTTCAGGCAGTATCAGATATTTTTCTGATACTGGTATCGGTATCGGAACATCTCTACTGGAGGAATTATGTTTTTGGGTTGTCCGTCTGTCCGTCCCATTCTTGTGAATGCAATATCTCAGGATTTTTGACTTTGACTATTAATTCTCCAAATCTCAGAAATCTCAGATTGAATAAGCTGTTTTGCATGTGCAGAAAGTTTTGAACTTGAGCAGAAATCTTGCTGAAACACGTATGAGTAAAAACAATATATAAACTAAAATGAATGCATGTATTATGAACGTGAAGAGGCCCCACATGCACATTTGAAGAGGTTACTTCCCCAAACAAAAGACACAAAAGAGGAGGAAAGAGTAAATCATGCATACATATACATACATGTGTGTTGAGTCAGCAGGGATACCATTAGATGAATTATGAAAATATTACTACGGGATGCCTCAGAGCCTTACTGCATTATATTCCATTATGTCTTTATATTTTAAATATGTCACATGGTGCTTGAATATTGTGTTTTCTTTTATAAGACTTTTCCACCATAAATTGATGCAGAATAGGCAGAAATTGGTGCATACAAATTCACCTGATGCAGGAAATTAAGTGCTTAATGCTCAAACATTCGCTTAATATGTTGAAACAAAAGCTACACACTGGTGGCCTCCTTGTGGTGATTGTACAGATCTGCCGGGTTGAAAATGTGTGTAAAGCATCCGTGTTTTAGAATTTGTAGCTTCTTTGCAGCAACATCCATATTTGAAGCGTCGTCTACTGCAGTGGTTCCCAAACTTTCCATGTAAAATACCCCTAAACTGACACAAATTAGACCACAGACCCCCCCATTTGATATGATTTTGTCCTAGGGGTCTCAGATGGGGGATCTGATAGGATTTCTGCTTTTCAATGTTTTATTACCGAAAGTGTATGAAACCCATGACCAAATTAGTCATATATTCTGTTATTGTGTTGCTTATAGATGGAATGATCCCCTTTTTCCTGGGGACCCCTGGAACTTCATCAAGGACTCCTCGGGGTCCCCCGACCCCACTTTGGGAACCACTGGTCTACTGACATGGCAACTTTGTGTTCTATCAAAAAACAGCTTTATTGGCCAAGCATGTGAACAAATACAAATAATTTGACTCTGTTTTTTGTTTCTCAATATCACCAAATCCAAAATTTGCCTCAAGGGGCTTTACAATCTGTGGAGCAAATGACATTCTCTATCCTTAGACCCTCGACACAGATGAGGAAAAACTCCCAGGCTTTTATCTCGTCCCTCATCGTTCTCTCTGCAACAAGCTGCCAATCTGTCACAGCTCGTTGTAGAGAGGGTGGCAAGGGTTATCCAAGATGGCTTTGATTATGTCCCTCGTCACCACTGCTCCCACACTGTCCAATTCCAACCTGATCACCTAGCTGGCCTTCCTTAACAGCTTGTTTCGACTGCTGACCTCCAAGCCATGATGCCACCACCCCAGCACACCACCACAGAGAACAGAGCACTGGCTACTACTGAGACTGAGAGGATCTGCAAGGAAAGATCTTAGTCTGCTCAGGGAGAACAGTCTGCTCTGTCCCTTCCTGAAGAAGGCTTCAGTGTTGCGTGAGGCGATTTGGATCCCATGGCCTCCTGTTCCTCATTGGTCTTGCTGATGATGATAGTGCATTTCATTTACCTCGGAACTCAGCAGCCATTGTTGGCAATACCAGTTGATAACAACGCATTACACTGTTTTTGCGTAACATGTTCCACAGATAGAAGTTGGACAGGACTGTGTACACGACTGATTAAGTGAGACACAAATAAGACAAATTAGGTAATTAAGATAAATTGTGTGTCACTACAGCTTTCACTACTGTTGATGCATGGGGCATCTATGTTGCATTTTGAGCTTGACCTCGGAAAATCTGAATTCTGAATTCCTATACATATGGCACTGGCATCATTTTATAAGTAGCGCTTTAGCACCGGTATCGAAAAAAAAAAAAACTGTACCCAACCCTATTTGGCACGCCCTCAAACAAAGCTAGACAATGCTTGTTTATACTGTGTTTTGCAGAAAACCAGTTGGAGGCCATGGACACTGGCCCAGTCAGTCCAGTTTAACATCTGCGTTTGTCACACAGAAAGGTTGACGCGACTCACTGCCCACAGAGACCCAATCACAGCAGCCACAGTAGCAACCAGAGTGCAAATACATAGCTGTCTCAGTAAGTTCCCCTGAGACTTTACCCCTACAGACAGACTGATAATAGTTAGCATGTATTTCAAGTCTGTGGCGGGTAGCAATACATTTGCTTTACAGCTGTTTTGTTGGTAAAACCAAAAAATATGTATGGGGGGGGAAGTCTGGGGGCTTGGAGAAAATAATTTAATGTGATGTTACTCTAAACTTATTATCTGCAAAGCTGCCAGGAGTGCAAGTCACTAGATCACCAAGCATCCAGCACCACCCATTTCCCAAGGTTGTTGCAAATAAATGTTGCTGTATCAAATTCTGTGGCGTGATTACATACAAAGTCAATGCAAAGATGCCAATAGATGCGTATTTGTGGTGAGTGACACAATTGACGCGAATGGCGCAGAATTTGTGTGACGTTTTGCGAAAGCCTATCAGGGTTGAGATTCTCCTGCGTAGCATAACCCTGATTGATCAAAAGAGGTAGATTTTAAAACGGCATGGTATTTGTGTCTCAGCTATGATACCATTCCTTCAGATTTTTAAAAGTTTCTGTACAATATTGAGCTTCCTTGATATTTTGTATATACCAAGTCATTTGCTTATAACGACTGTCAACCATAGCTTCTTTTATAAATCCAGAAGACAGACTACATCATAAAATAACTCTTTTCAGCACACATCCTTATCCTTTACCGTTGCATACTTTATAATACCCCTCCCCCCTACAACATATTGCTTTCCCTACACAGGGTTTCCTTATTTGTGAGGCTTTGGCTATCTCCATTCTGCAACCTTCACTCCAGACCTTCCTCTGCCCTCACACAGATCAATTGAAAAGTCTTTACAGCATGTCTCCTCTTATCACACATCACACGAACATCACTCCGCTTTCCTGCTTCCCCGCACCATTTCTTTCTCAGTTTTCAATTTTCCTTTGCCCTCGTTCGTTTTTATTTGCTGTGACCCCCCAATCTCACTGTGTGTCCAGGGCAGACTGCCCTCCATGTGTAAAAGCTGCCTCCAACAATCCATCATTGTGTGCATTTCTGTGTCTTGGGCACAAATTACAGTGAGAGACACAGCCAGAGCTTAAAGTTCCCCAAAAACATCTTCTTCCAGTATTACCTTGTAGTCCATAATGTGCAAAAGAAAAACCACACAAGCATCTGATGAGGGGCTTTGGGTTGATTTGTCAGTTATTTTTAATTAAAAAATAGCAGTCTGAAAAGCAAACGAATGTGTGAGACATTAGTGTCATTGTGACTGATTCCATAGTAGGGCTAATTGTGCCAGCGCTCTACACTGCTGATATACTGATGTGTTATGTAACTGCATTAGCAAAATGAGAATAGAATGTTCCCTCTGAAGAAATTCACAGCTCTTTAAAAGGAAGTAGCTTTGTTCTCTTTTCATCTCTCTCACTCTGTCTTCCTCTCACTGTCATTAAATCTCTCTCCGTCTTGGAGTTTTAAAATCAGTCTAAAACAGAAAGGGCAAGTCTATAAGGAATTATATCAAAATCGTTTTATTTTCTTTGATCAAGATGCTTGTCCTTTGGGACTCACACTGATTTCCGTGCCACCTTCATGTCGGACCAACACCAGGATGAATGAAGCAGTTTAAGGAACTCCTGTTAGGGAGCTTTGTCTCAGGAAATGCCTAAGGACTTTCTCATGAGAAAGTGTGTAACTCTGCTTGCACACCACACACCCAAGTGCATCACATAGTGCCTCCATTATTTCCCCTGCTCAGCTGGGCTAGCCATAGCAGATTTTCTTTCAGGTTTTGCAGCCGAAATAACCAGACTAAATTGAACTTTGGGCGGAACACAGAAAAACAGAAGAACAGAGAAGGAGTTATCTCCTTCTCTGTTCTTCTGTGTTGAGGGGTGCGATGGACCTGGGAAGCAGCCCTAAGCCTGTCTGTGGTCCAAGGTGAGGACCAGGTGTGTGTGGACACCATGGCGGCCGGGGACCACAGGCAAAGCACAAAAGGAGCAGAGAGACATGGTTGAACCAGCATGGAGGGTAAAGACAAAGGAAGCCAAGCAGCAGCGGAATAACAGCGCAGCAGCCACAGAAAGAAGCAGATCACAACAGTCGGCAGAATAGAAGATCGCCGTGTGGAGGTGCTCCCTGGGTGAGTGATGTGAGGGGCGATCGGACAAGCGTGCAGCGGCGTCGGGAGGAGCACCACAGGCAAGAGTAGGGGAAGCGATGTGGAACAGCAGACAAGTGAGTCCATTCAGAGGCGGTTCTACATCGAATGACGCCCCGGGAGAGACCCCCTTCGAGCGCCGCCCCCCCCCACAGTGACTGATAGGGATGGACTGGGACCAAAAATCGGCCCTGGCATTTTGGCCCTGACATAAGATGATTGATTGATAGATAGATAGATAGATAGATAGATAGATAGATAGATTTTGTATTGATCCCAAAACACAGAATATAAATGAAATAATAGGATACAATATACATGAAATAATAATAGGATAGAATATAAGAACAAATAATTTTAAATATATACACGTTGGGAATAAAACTGTACAACTGTTTAACTAGTATTGATAAAGCTGTACCCGTCCTTGCGCTCCCCTGAATATGTATACCAACTCCTACTCCTTAAAACTACTAATTACTGTGTAATGAGTAAGCAAGAATCAGTTAGAGTTGACACATTAAATACTTCAACAAAGTGCCATTTATTAATACAATAAAACTATATACTCCTAATGAATCATAAAACAATCTCTCTCTCTCTCTCTCTCTCTCTCACCCCAAATCAGAAAAAGTTGGGACAGTATGGAAAACAAATTAAAAAAGTAGTGATTTCTAAATGTACTTCGACTTTTATTTCATTGCAGACAATACAACAGCACATAATTTAATGTGTTCCTCATGATTTGTATTGTTTTTTTTCAAAAAACAAAATTCCTATTTTGGTTCTTGCAACACATTTCAAAAAAAGTTGGAACAGTAAAGCATTTACCACTTTGTAATGTTGCCATTCCTTTTCACAACACTTAAAAGACATTTAGGGACTGAAGACACCAAGTGATGAAGTGTTTCAGGTGTAATTTTGTCCCATTCTTGCTGCAAACAAGTCTTAAGGTGGGCAACAGTACGGGGTCTTCGTTGTCACATTTTGCGCTTCAAAATGCGCCACACATTCTCTATTGGAGACAGGTCGGGACTGCAGGCAGGCCAGTCAAGTACCCGTATCCTCTTCCTCCGCAGCCAGGACTTTGTAATGTGTGCAGAATGTGGTTTTGCATTATCTTGTTGAAATATGCATGGACGTCCCTGGAAAAGATGTCTTTTTGAAGGCAGCATATTGTGCTCCAAAATCTCTATGTACTTTTCAGCATTAATGGTGCCATCACAGAAGTGCAAGTTACCTTTGCCAAGGGCACTGACACAACCCCATACCATGACAGACCCTGGCTTTTGGACTTGTTGCTGGTAACAGTCTGGATGATCCTTTTCTTCTTTGGTCCGGAGCACACAGCGTCCATTTCTCCCAAAAAATACCTGAAATACTGATTCATCTGACCACAGTACACGTTTCCACTGTGTGATGGTCCATCCCAGATGCCTCCGAGCCCAGAGAAGTCAACGGCGCTTCTGGACACTGTTAACATAGGGCTTCCTTTTGGCACAGTGCAGTTTTAACTGGCATTTGTGGCTGTAACTATGTATTGTGGTACTTGACAAAGGTTTGGCAAAGTAGTCCTGAGCCCATGTGGTGACATTGCTTATAGATGAATGACGATTCTTGATGCAGTGCCGCCTGAGGGATCGGAGATCACGGTTGTTCAGCTTAGGCTTGCGCCCTTGTCCTTTACGCACTGAAATTCCTCCTCATTCCTTGAATTTTTTAATTATGTTATGCATTGTTGAAGGTGAAATAAGCAAATGTCTTCCTATCTTTCTTTGAGGAACATTGTTTTTAAACATTTCAATAGTTTTCTTACGCATTTGTTGGCAAACTGGCGATCCTCGGCCCATCTTTGCTCCTAAAGGACTAGACCTTTCTTGGATGCTGCTTTTGTACCAAATCATAATTACAATCACCTGTTGACATCACCTGTTTCAAATTACATCATTATTTAACCAATTTACCTGATTACTAGCCCTAAATTGCTCCTGTCCCAACCTTTTTTGTAATGTGTTGCAGGTCTGAATGACAGGAAAGGATGTATATTTACAAATGAAATTAAGTTGACCAGACAAAACATGAAATATTTTGTGTTCACATTGTCTGCAATGAAATACAAGTCAAAGTACATTTAGAAATCACTACTTTCTTTTTTTTATTTGTGTTAATCATACTATCCCAACTTCTTCTTATTTGGGGTTGTGTATATATATATATATATATATATATATATATATATATATATATATATATATATATATATATACGCACTATATATATATACGCACTATATATATATATTTTATCATTTCAAGAGGCCCTGTGCAATAATTTGAAGAGGTCTATCATGAATTTTTGTCGGCCATTGCAAATAGAAAAGCTACAATTCCTGTTAAGAAAGTTTGCATGATGTACAACGTTTATCTAGGCTACTAATGCAATCATACAGTAAAGCATGCCTACTTCTTTTATTGTTGTAGTGTTAGCATCAACAGTTTGTCCACCACTCAGTTTTATCAAGGGGCAAAGTGTTTTAAGGGGAGTTCTATTTACTGCAGGTTGTACCTCACTCCCTCATCTCTGTCCCTCTCCTCCTGAGTCTCCTCCTCACTGCCGCCGACACCGACACCACTATCATCGGCCATGGGAGCTGATGAAGGTCATGCTACTGCCGAAAACATGTCTTTTCGCTTTTTTCTTTTATTTGAGCCGATTGTTTTATTTAAATGTTTAGACCATTGACATAAAAGAAAGGTGTAGACTTATCTTGCTCTGTCTCTGTGTACTACGCACTGTTATGGACTAGTCCATTTCATTGTGAAAGTAGGGGGTGATGACCGCTCTCAGCAGGCAGGGCCCCTGCAGCTGCTGGGGGTGTTGATCTGCCAATTCCCCACACAGTGAAATGATAGATAACAGAAAACAGCTTCGCGGTGAAGAGGATTTTGATTTATTTTTTTAAGTTCTCGTGCCGCCCCGCATGTGACATGAAAAAATGCTGCCTCAGGCGGCTGCCCGGTTCGCCCGTGCCAAAAGTTGTCACTTACAGTATCTGGCAACAGGAATGTGCATTCCTACGCTGTGGCAAGTGTATGTATAAAGCATTGAGTGGTTAAAATTTACTCATTTTGTGTCTGGCTATTTTATTTAAAGTGCTCATGTTATGCTTTTTGGCTTTTCCTCTTTTCCTTAATTGTTATATATCTTTTTGTGCACGTTATAGGTTTACAAAGTGAAAAAGCTCAAAGTCCACCCCAAAGGGACTTACCATCTCCAACAGAAAACACTCTTCACAAACACTGCTCCAAACAGCTCTGTTGTAGTCCAGCCTTTACTTCCGTGGCGAACGTGCGTCACTTTGTAACACACGTTATAATGCTCGCCTAGCTGCTAGCATGGCACGCCCTCATACTCCGCAAATGACTAGCTAGCATTACTTTCTGCGCATGTGCGACTCCCAACAAAGATGGTACAGAAGTGAGATGTCTCACTCTGTAGCTAAAACAGAGCTCAACACACAGGGTGAAAAGAGGAGCTGCAGCAATGTGTAGTACAACAAAAATATGGTGTTTTTTGAAAATTAAACCACATAAACCTATTCTGGTACAACCTCTAAATACAATTATGAACCTGAAAATGAGCATAATATGATATAATACTTTAAATCCATCTTGCTTTCATGCTACACTGGTGACAGAAAATAAGCCAACGCAGCGCTGGGCTAACGTTGGGCCTCCCTCCCTTGTACTGATTTTATCTGTTATTGTGTATGTTATATAAGTGTATTTTTCCTGGTGTTTTTGTAACATTGTTATCTGTAACAACACCGGGAGGAGTTTTCCCTGTTCGCCACTTGTCCTGGGGTCCGTTTCAGGTAGGAGGTTCAACAAACTCAGAGTCTAAGCCTGACCTCTGACTTGATTTATCAACAACCACAAACAAATGAGTCGGCGGAAATACGCATGCGCATATGTGAGTTTAAACATGTATTTAATTTAAAAAACAACACAGCGGCTGCTGCAAAAGAGAGAGAATTTGCTGCTAGAGTAAATGCTATATTCCAATATAATGTATATCATATTTAATCATAAGTATAGCCTTATATTACTGAAAATCTATTTCATTTAGGTGCAATACTGCGGGCGAAAAAGTCCTAGGCCTACTAATCCCATTCTGAGGCCGCAGCACCATTAACAGAATTATAGTTCATAATCTTTTATTTCCAATGGTTTACATCATTCACCTGCAATACTGTGGAACTCATTTTTAATGGCTCTGACTGGTTTGTGTCCAGGGAATACTAAATACGTTGAGCGATCTTACAGTGGCTTTACTAAAATGCTCTGCATCACCAAGGTTGTAAAGAAAACTGTAATACAACACAAATAATGTGCTGGGATGTAGAGCATGTCCATGATGGGTGACGTTAGTGATATAAGGACGGATAAGGTTATGTAGGCTACATAACTGATAGACTGGGAAGAAAAACGATAGGCTACCACTCAAATAGGAAGTTATCTGGAAATTAAAATGCGTCGGGGCCTCAATATCATCTTCCGACGTATGTTTAACTCCCTGCGAAGTAATACAGCGTCTTCATCAATGGGATCGTAGACAAAAGGAAATGCCATGTTTTGAGAAAAAACATATGTTTTAAAGTCTGCCTAACAGTTAATAAACCAACAATGTTTTTTTTTATTCATGACGATATAACAAACTGCGCTGAAATTCGCCTGATACAGACTGAATGAATGACTGAGGAAATGAAGAGCGCTGTGTCAGAGTTAGGTTCATAGGGTCAGTTACCATAGTAACTGACAGAGGTTAAGTTACCTCTCTTTCTGAAACGGAAAACCCAGAGTTTCCCTCATCTCAGGGTTAACAAACTCAGAGTTTCCACTAAACCTGCTACCTGAAACGGACCCCTGGTCACGGAGATGCAGTCAAATATTGAGATGCCGTCAAATACTGAGATGCCGTCAAATACTGAGATGGTGTCAAATTTTGTTTTGCTCCTGTTAAAATGATAGTGTCCCTCCATTGTTAAAGCAACACTAAAACTTTTCCCGCTTCGGTCCCCCTACAGGTTGGAAGTGGAATTGTCCATTACATTACATTATGCAAGTTTGCAAGATTGGGTAGTGCGAGCTATAGTTCCAGTGAGACAACCTGTAGGGGGACCGAAGCGGGAAATGTTATCTAGTGTTGCTTTAAGGTTAAGGCATAAGGTTAGGTAAAGTTAACAGTTAAGGGAAACACATCTCAGCAGGGAAACAGTCACAAATCAGTCAGTACGACTGTATCTTCAGCAGGGTTTTTTCCGGCCACATATAGCTTACCACGGTCCAGTCCTTCTTGTAACCGTTGTGACCTATTTTAGTATTATGGCAAAGCATACAACATATGAGAGTGCTTTTCATTATGCCCAACAGTGTTTAGTAGGTTAGACAAAAATCTTGTAATATGAATGAAGTGTGTGCCATTTGGTGCAAAAGTTTGATTTTGATAATGCCATATGTAGTTTTGGTTGCAGTGCTTCATTTTGCAGTTGGGGTGTGTGGCCTTGTGAATTGTGTCAAGTATTATGATACAACCAGCCTAGTTTGCAAAATTGTCTTTTAGCAATTGGAAAAAAACTGTAATGTAGGATTGTATGTATTCTTTATTGGTGTGCTGAGAGTGAAGCGGGTAGCAGCTGGCTTTGTTTCTCTCCATCTCTTCTGCATTGTTGAACTAAATTGCTGCTGCGTTCAGCAGACTTTTGTTTCCCAAATATGCAGCGGTTTTACAAATAATGCCTTGTCAGTTTTCATCAGGAATTTCCACTTATCTGAATTTAGAATTCTATCACAACAATCACCTCAACCTTGTTTCTAGGCATCCGGCCCCACAGAAGGGCAAACCCACATTTGCTTGTACACCAATATATGTCTACAATATTTGTTATGAAAAAGGTTTGATTCTGTATCTCTTGTTTATTCACACTTGATGCCCCTCTGGGTCTCTGTACAGGTGAAATGACTGAGCTTGGTGTGATGGAGGATCTACGGTTGGATTTACTGAACAGCTTAGCAGCAGCGCTTTGCATACGTTGTAGGGGAGATAGGCAGGGCCGCCTTAACCTAATGTTAGGCCCCGGGGCTGAGAGGTTTTGTAGGCCCCCCATCCCCTCGATTTACAGAGTCTCATTTTAAAAAAGTGTAATATCTTTCGAGGCATACAACAGTGAGTTTTCCCTCTTTGAGCCAGACATCACCATAATATTGTTATTAACATATCACCAAGTCCACCTGAGCATAAACACAAGATACTTTATGTAACAACCACACACAGCAACTTATGGTGATGATAAAACCAAAATGTGTGAAAGTATGATTTCAAACGATATTATGAAAAACATCACCAACCATCACCTGTCTGCACAAACATTGATAATAACTGATAACAGCATTAGCAAAGAACAGCAACAGATCAAATTAGGAGCCTCTTCTCTGGCCTCAGCAAGCCCTGTGAACCAATCACATACACCTGCTGGCAGGAGATGGATTTTATATTTTTTAAATGATTACTAATTCGCTGTGTGACATTGTTTATATTTTTGTATAACAAATAATGAGGAAAATAGCAAAAAAGGGTTATGGATAGGTTCTAAAATATAGCCGACTAAAAATGAACCGTTATAGCTGATAGAGGTGAAAGTGACGTGACATGCTGAGAAGCGAGCAGGCTGAGACTAGTTGACTGAACGTTAGCTGTAGAGAAGAGTATGTCGCAGAAAACAAAGGATACAAGAGTTTTTCTTCCGTAATAGTAATGCGGCTAAATTTAGCAAGATTATATCTGTAGATGTTACAGTTGATGTTTCCTCGGCTGCTGCTTGCTGACATTATTTCAGACTCTGGCTCTACAGCTGATCAACAGATTGCCTCGGCGGTGGACGAGGAAACATCGTCCACCGCAGAATCAGAAAAGAAATACGCCAAAAAAAGTATGAACTATATACTAAATCTAATGTAGCCTATGTCATAATTTAAACAAGTCTCCCGAAGGTAGCTCTCTCTCTCTCTCTCTCTCTCTCTCTCTCTCTCTCTCTCTCTCTCTCTCTCTCTCTCTCTCTTTCTCTCTCTCTCTCTTCGCGCCTGTGGCCGTGTGTGTGTGTAACCACACGTTCTCGTTAACCTTATGATGGACAAGTGTTGTGATATTTAAACAAACAATCCGTCAACGGCGAAATAAAAGCCTCTTATTTACGAGATCGGTCTGACAGACCGGCAACTTACAGAGGGGCGTCCCAGCATCATGGCCGGCCAGTGAGCGAGCGATCCGGGTCACCGTTCTCTTAATACACCAGCTGGCTGTCCGTCTATTATGGATCTTCTCAACTCCGAAAACTTTGAAGCAAATTGTCAATTTGGCAACGATTTTCGGATGACTGCCTTTATTCGAAATCTAAACAGTTCATTTCTCGCATAAAACGTTGTCAGAATTGACTTTAATGATGAATAAGATGGTGAAACATTGTTAAAAATATCCCGCTGTTGCTCTCAACCGCAAACCAGTTAGAAGACATCACTCAGTCATAGAGGAACACACCCCAAAACTAACTATAGACATTCTGATAGGTAAGCTCACGGGCCATAGGCGATGGGGCCACGTGGGTCACTCCTAATTTGGATCAATCAGCAGTCATGTAACCTGCGACTAGAGTGATTGACAGAAAACTTGACAAGTTAGAAAACAATATGACCTTTTCAGCTCATCACTAACGTGAATTTGGGAGGCCCCTAAACTTGGGAGGCCCCTGGGCTTCAGCCCAGGTAAGCCCGTGCATTAAAGCGGCCTTGGAGATAGGGCTGCTTGGCTGAGAAAGGAGAAAAGAGCATTGCAGTAGTCTAAGTGTGAAAAGATGAGGGTATGAATTAGTAATTAGATCTCTGGCTGATAGCATTGATTTGAATTTTGTGATGTTGCAGAGTTGGAAGAAGCAGGTCTGCACAAGCTGGTTTGGATCTTTAATGATTCTCCTTGCCTTTTTCATGTTCATCCGAATGAACCATTCTCTGCAGGGCCTTGTGGTCCTGTTCGGTGCTGTTTCCATACCAGGCAGTGATGTTCCCCGTCAGGACACTCTCGATGATGCAGGAGTAGAAATTCCTCAGTATTTGAGGGGATACTGGCAATTTCCTCAGCCGTCTGAGGTGAAACCGTCTCTGTCAGTATGCAGAGCCCAGGTCAGACACCAAGGTACTTAAAGCTGTTCACCCTCCCCACAGAGGACCCGTTGATATTAAGGGGGGCGTAGTTCCTTGCCTGCTTCTTCCCAAAGCCCACTATCATCTCTTTAGGCTTGCTGATATTCATGACTAGGTTGTTGTCCTGACACCAGCGGGTCAGGCCTTTTTTTTTTTTTTTATTGTTGTCTGTGATCAGGCTCACCATAGTCTCGCATTGTCAGAGCTTCTTCCACAGCGCTGGGGAGGAAGGTCTGGCTAGTCCACGAAAAACGTGCTCTGGTTTATTGGCATTTCTTTAACCAATCACAATCATCTTGGGCGGTGCTAAGCACCAGACAGAGCCATGGTGCCGTTGCAAAATAGCCTTGGGAAGGAACTTGTTTTGGTGGAACGTGTACATTCAAAAGTAGTTTTAGTCGTGTAACAGAAAACTGAGATCGGACAGATAGTCTAGCTAGCTGTCTGGATTTACCCTGCAGAGATCTGAGGAGCAGTTAACCATAGTCCTCAGAAATTAACCAGAGTTTAAAATTACAACACAAAGAAACCGGAAGGTAACGGACATCCCGCCAAAAAGAGTGACATCCGGCGGAATTTCCGGCAGCACTGAAACAATCCCGGAAGTGGATATAGACTAGGCCGACCACAGCTGTCATCACCAAGCAAACTTGATGATGGTGTTGGAGTCGAAAGTGGCTACACAGTCCTGTGTGTGCAGGGTACGGTCAGAGACTGAAAACACAGCCCTGGGGTGCTATGGTGTTAAGGATTCGGGTGGAAGATGTGTATACGCAGGCGCGGATTAATGCACAGGCTTGCTAGGCTGCAGCCTAGGGGCCCCACGTGTGCAGGGGCCTCAGATTGGCCAGACAATTTTTTTTTTATTTTAAATTTACTTCAGCGTGAACAAAAAAAGACCCTAATTGGCCCATAAGAAACATTTAAAAAAAACAAGCAGGTGATTGGGTAGATTGGATATCCAATCAGCTGCTGCTGGTCAAATCATGTCAATCATTTTCATTTATGTCACTACTATTACTGGACGGCATAGTGGCAGAATGGCCGAAAGAAAGCATGAAAGTGGAGCACAAAAATGCAAAATACAAAGGTTAAGAGAACAACGTGACCAAGATATCCTGAAAAAAATCCCTAAATTGACTGGATATTTCAAGGCTGCTGAATCTTCATTCAGTCGAAGACAAGATCCACAGCAGGAGGACTGCCAGCTACCATCAGCTAACATCGGAGCTGGGGTTGAAACGTTTGCAGCGGGATCCTTAGCTGTTGCAACAGCTAGCTCATCATGTCATCGGTAATATTTCAGGGAATTTGGGGGAGTTATTCCACAATGCAGTGTTTCCTCTATGTTGATTTTATTGTGGCACTTTCTTCCAAGTCAACTATTAAACGAACAGCTCCACCAAAAACGTCAAAATAAATACCAAACTAAGGCTAACAGTACAAGAAACATAAACAGGCTAACTAGATAACTGCTATCGATCTCACGACGTGACTTGGATGGCCTGCAGCTTACAGCACAATTCATTTGGATACAAGCGTTACATTTTGCAAGATAGACGGGATTCTGAACAGCGATGCTCGCGCTGCATGCGCACACACACACACTAACACACACACACACACACACACACACACACACACACACACACACACACACACACAGCAGAGGTGTGTTACAACACGCAGCACATGCACCTGACTGGGAAAGATAGCGCTACGCTCGTTACTGTAAGTAGGGTACAATAAAACCTAAAAGTAAAGGCGTATCAATACCCACTCACCTGTCTACAGGCATACACATGTAGGAAGCGATATATTTCAGTCTCTGTCTGGGCGCAGTCCACTCTCGTCCACCGCACTGTTTACGCAAACACAGCTCTTCTCTACTCTAAATAGCGAATTTTGACAAACAAGCTAAAACAAAAGCTGTCGGTTTGTAGTCTAACTGTTTATCTTAGTTTGCCTCAAATCTTGAAATGTGGATAAATTCTTGTAAACTTAACTGCTGGCTAAAGTAACCATCCTCTGCTGGAGCATTTATGGATGTATTATAAGACCAAAACAAACCAACGTGGCTACTTAATATGGACGTAAATGACGCAATCTTTATGTTCAGTCTTCATTCTTGATGATGATGCTGGTTGTATTTTGGCCCTCATGACTCCTGACTAGGTAGAAATTAAGTAAATTTGCACAATGATATGGTGTTAGGCCTAGACCCAATTTGTTAGGAATACCAGTTGTACCATAAAATAGGATGAGAAACTGTAATGTTTTATTACAATTCTATTCAACAATATATATTGGGGGTAGGGCTGCACGATTATGCCAAAATGATAATCACGATTATTTTGATCAATATTGAGATCACGATTAATTATCACGATTATTTGTTGATTTTAGCCAAAACTAATTTTATTGTCACATAATTATACAATTATAACTGCTTTTACATCCATATTGTGCTACATTCTTACTAATACATCCATACATCCGTTGTGCGACCGCTTTCCACACATGCATTTTTGCCGTGAAATATACAGGCAACGCAATTTTCTGTTCACGTTCACGGCGCATGTGGTGCCTGGTATCTACCAGACGAAATAGCTAATAGATTTCTGTGGCTCATTACACTGCTACTTACATGTCTGCGTTGCGCTCTGATGCTCCGAAACCCACGTTAGAGGCAACATAAACATCGCTGCATGTCACGCTAGTAAACACTAATAACACGTTACACAGCAGGTAGCGTTAGCCTACCGTTAGCCACAGTAGTAACTGGATTAAACATGGCTAAAATGCTGACAGCTAAACAGTGTAGTGTGTCTGTATTTCACTGTAGGATTCAAACAGCGGGACGTCCAACAGTCTGCTGCTAAAGCTATGAGCTAAAAGACACAAACTAGCACTATGGTCACTGCTGTTGTCTGAAAAACAAAACGGACGGGACAAAATGTTGTGTTTACTGGTAAACTGGTAAACATCGTGACCGGCTTATGATGACCGACTGCTACCTGTTGTGGAGTTTTCCTCACGTTACTCTGTCCTCTGTGACGGTCTACATCTAGAAACTAAGCTGCGCGGTGCAGGCAGGGAACAGCTCTGATTGGCTCATGGAGACATGTGATCAGACAGTGGTTTATGGAGCGCTAGATTGGCTTTGCAAAAACTGTTCTATGAAGGGAATGACGGATTTTAAATATCGCTCGATCACGCAAATTTGATCGTGGGAAGCCAAAATCGTGATCGTGATTAAAATTTGATTAATTGTAAAGCCCTAAGTGGACCATGCATGGCACTAAATACATTTTTTCCGTAAAGCACAACGATTGGGGGGGGGGGGGGGGGGGCCTCACACAAAGAGCAGCCTAGGGGCCCCTGACCACCTTAATCCTCCCCTGTGTATACGCCCACCCTCACCACCTGTGATCTGTAAGTCAGGAAGTCAAGGATCCACATGCACAGTGGGGTGTTTAATCCCAAAAAGCTAAAAAGCTGAACTGTAGTCAAAGAACAGCAATCTCATATTGCTTCCTTTCTTTTCCAGGTGAGAAGGGTGGTGTGGAGGATGGGTCCTATGGTGTCTTTACAGACAGACTGTATTGGGACTTCACTGTGCAACTTCAAGATGACTGCATCACTTTGATACTGTTTGCTATAAGTTATGCACAACCTCATACATATTTCTTTCAGTCTGGTGGCAAAATCTATTTCACAAATCACATTTAGGAGAATTTACTCAAATTACATCCCTCGATGTGCTGTTTGCTTCAGTGTTTCACTGGAAGCTTTGTGTGTGCGTGTGGAATGGTTAGAGGTTGGTATAAAATGATTGATGACTTAGCCCATCACTTTACAAGGTACATTAAAAAGGTACATGTCACATTATGAATGATTTTGACATGACTGCACATTTGCCATAAACGGTTTCTGTTGCAAAGTGGATGTCTACTAGGTTATTAGTTATATTTATTGTAGAATTGTTTAATGGACAAGTATAGTGGCATGTACAGTTTGTGTGCTATGATAGGTGAATTCAGGGAACAGGGATAGGATCCAAAAGCAGATAAATCAGGCAGACAGAATCATTTCAGTTTATTGAAGGTATAGCCTTACTAGCAGGTTCAAACAGGCAGGCAGTTACAGGTATAAGTATAAGAAAGCAGACAGGTGCAGGTAAAGGGACAGAGTAACAGACGCTAAAAAGCACACAGCAAGAAAGCAGCATAGTCACATCAATGTTCTGGCAGGGAATGAATGGAACTGAGAGGCTGATAAGGGAATGAGATGCAGGCAGGGAAGGCCAGGACGGAAGTGGAAACAGGTGTGTAGATGGGTGGCCCAGTCAGCTGATGGGAAGCTAGGGAAAGTGCTAGGGCCTCCGGTGGATGGATGGAAAATGACAATGCAGGGGCCTGGGAAATAGGAAAAGTGGCCGGAGAGGAGGAAGATAGAGAATGTAGCCATGTTTCCATCAACGTAAATTTATGCGCATTTTGAAGTATCGCATTAGGAAATGTTGATGGAAACGGCAACGGTTTTTGCTAGTGATGGTCAAATGAAGCTTCGCGAACCACTGTCTATTTTCTGAGCTCACTAGATGGCGCTCTCTGTTCAACAAAGGGTTGAAAACACACTGAATTGCCGTTCCTTTAACCTTTTTCTTTGAACAGAGAGCTCAGAAAATAAAGACAGTGGTTCGTGAAGCTTCATTTGACCATCACTAGTTTTTGCCTTTTCAAAAAATCATGCGCAAAATGTTTGCCGAATAAGTTTTGACGTATAGTTCCATTCCAAGTTGAAGGATTCACTAGAGACAGGTTAAAAAAATAATGGTTTAAAAAAAAAAAACAGCAGAGGCCAAGATACCAGGATTTTTTGTCCCTAGTATGAGTCAACTTCCTAAAACACTGGATCCTTAACTTCCCATAATGCAATTACACAACCCTAGTTAAGGCTGTTATAAATCTGTAGTCTCCATGCCATACATAAAATTATCATCACAGATATATGTTTTTAATTTAACAATGATTACAAAACTGCCATCATCTGACACGAGGCAACATTTTATTACAAAAATTTAACAATTTTCTTTCCTTTTTTTTTTTCATACATTATTTTGTAAACGAAGAGATAGTTTGACGGCTTTCCCCATTCACTTCAATTTGACCAGGTGTTCACACAACCTCATAATAAATCAAATTAGATTCAACTTTATTGCCATGGCACAGACTACAGGTACTGAGAACGAAAAGCAGGTCAGCATCTAACCAGAAGTGCAAAAAAACAGTAGAGTAAAAGTGTAGAGTAATGCACATACATAAAACTGGATATATAGTTTTAGCAGTGTGAACAGTATTAACATTATAGACAGTGTGTAATGAATACGCTAAGATATACAGTATGAACAGTAGTACATGTGCAGCAGTTACAGTAGGCAGGGAAGTTGTTAGGATCTGCAGTACTTTGTCTATTTCCCCTTGTTCTCCTGTGTTTTCCCCTCTCCCTTTCTGTCTTTCTGTATGTTAGTTCCCCCCTGTCTATCAGTGTGTGTCTTCTTCTACATTCTGCTCATCAGCTCCAATTCCACACACCTGCTGCTCCTCACACCTGTGGTCCATTTCTCTGATTTAATGGCCTTGGATACCCGCCTACCACGCAGGTGTTTTGAGTTAATTCTTCTTCTTGCCAGGACTGGGCTGGCGTGTATTAGTCTATTGCTGCGTTCCAGGCAACCCGTAACTCGTGTTTTCACAACCTTCTACCCGTGAAAGTGCCCTGGAACGGCAGTCCAACCCGTAACTTACTACTCGTGAACTCGTACCTGATCGTTGTACTCCCAGTTACAGTTTTTGACGTCACACACACATAAACAACAATGGCGACCCCCTGTTGATGCTGTACAGAATTAGAAATAGAAATAAATAGACATAAATATGCAACGTAAAGTAATTCCGCACATTGTAATCAAAACAATACACACACATTTGTGTACTACTACAGGTTATGTTTATTACAAAGCCCAATATATGTCGCTGACTAGAAATCGCTAGTATCAGCTAGCACTAGCTAACGTCAACGTTAGGTAGCCGCTAGCTAACGTCAGCGTAGCCACTAGCTAACGTCAACGTCAGCGTAGCCAGTAGCTAACGTTAACATTAGGTAGCCCAACCTGAACCCTGGAACGCTACCAAGTCGTGAGTCGTGGCTTGAAGTCGTAACTTACGGGCTAAAAATTGTGTCTGGAATGCAGCATATATCGACAACTTTTCATTTCTGGTATGGTGTTCTGAACTCTGGTGGATTTATGTAGACTATGGTTAACTGCTCCTCAGATCTCTGCAGGGTAAATCCATCTGTTGCACGACTAAAACAACTTTTCAACGTACACATGTTCCACCAAAACAAGTTCCTTCCTGAGGCATCGTGGCTCTGTCCGGTGCTTAGCTAAGCCCAAGAGGATTGCGATTGGTTTAAAGAAATGCCAATAAACCAGAGCACATTTTTCTCCCATCCTGGAATGTTTTGTGGACTAGCCACTCCTCCTCAGAGCTGTGGAAGAAGGTCTGGCAATGCGAGACTACTCCCACCATGCCTTTAGAGTCGGTACTCGCTCCGAAGCTAATCCCTGTCACTCTCTCACTCGCTCTAACACACACTCCCCATTCATACCAACAGATTCTCACTCCCATCTCGTAAAATACGGACGCTTGGTCAGGTGCCTTTGTCGTTGTTATTGACGCTAAAAGTGTCCTTTAGCCTCTGTAGTGTCAAGAGTAGCGTTGTGGATGATGATAATGATGAAGTTGTGTGGTTGAAGAAATGGTCGCAGATGCCATTTAATTATTAATAAGATGTATTATGTAGCATCTAATGCAAGCTCTGCAGAGCTTGGAGACCCCCATCTTGCCAAATCGTGGTCTAAACTCCTTCCCTTTGTTTCAGCTTCTTAAAGGAAAAAAACCCTATCTTGCCAAATGCATACGTTAAGTGATAACACATGTTACATTTCGAATCCTCCAATGAGGATTGAACACACATCCTTCCTACACCTCCTCCTAAGAGGCCCATCACTAAACATCTGGAAACCATTTCCTTCCAATGGGCCCTCCGGTGTCTCGCTTCTCCTAGCTCCACAAGATTCACCCATAATATCTAGTTTTCTGGCTTTAGCATGAAATGTAATGCAATACATAGAATGTGGTCATTATGATGGTAATGTTATAAGAAAATACACTACACCTCATATAACGCGCTTTATCTAAACGCAGGAATAAGGGTGTCACGATTTCGATTTGTAGAAATTAATTGTTTGAAAGTATTTTTGATTTCCAGTGAGTTATAAATCACAAAAAAAACACAGTGTACAAACCACATGTGCATGCACCATACTCTGTGTGTTTACCATTGCACATTAGCCTAACAGCTAGCGGATATTCCTTCTGCTTATAGCTTTATCCCAACAAAACGGCATGGTTGAATTTCAGCCTGCATGCACGTTTTGTAGCCTAAACAGAGCAGCTTATGTTGGTTATATAACAGAGAACAACAAATTAACGGACTGCCGTCCGCCGAGTCACCCTCTTTGCTATCGGCCTGCTCAGTAGCTGTGCTGGCTCGATGGTGTTTTAAACCTCCAACTTAGCCTTCAAGGCAGCGCAGCGACCGTCGTCTTCAACCATAACCATTGCCTAATCCTAGTGCCTTCCAGGCAGCGCTGCCTGGAAGACGACGTTGGGGGCTTTACCACCAAACTCTGTGTGGTGCTAAGAGTCTGCCCTCAGGATTGTCAGTAAACTTTTTTTTTTTTTACTTCATTGACAAATTGTCAAGTTTCCAATTGACTAAAGATATGTTATTGTTACATTATGTTGTTAATACATGTTTTAAATTTGACAATGTAATGTGGTACATTGTGAACAAAGTCAGTCGGGACTATTGGTGTCCCTTTTGATGCAGAGCCTGACCCATGAAAAAATGGCCAGAAAATTATGTTTTTTTTGGAATTGAGATGTTTATTAAAACTTTTAACAAAATCCACCAAAAACATTTTGCCATATAATTTTGTTTATGATATATTTTTTGTATCATATTTGATGCATTGGGCGTTTTGGACAACGTTTTGCTCACAACAAAGTTAATTTTAGGTACAAAAAAGTGTTTTTTTTGGGACCTCAATTTATATGCTTGTATGGGCTACACTTTCATCTTGATAGTCTTCCTCATCCTCTCCGGGAACCATCACCTTATCGTGGTGGAGAGGTTTGGGTGTCCCTATGAACCTGAGGGCTGTGTTGTCTGGAGCTTTGTGCTCCTGGTAGGGTCTCCCATGGCAAAGTGGTCTCAGGTGAGGGGCCAGACGAAGAATGGTTCAAAAGATCCTATGAATAAACGAGGAAGGGATAGAGAGACCCTGCCCGGAGGAAGCCCGGGGCCCCCGTCTGGAGCCAGGCCCAGAGGGAGGGCTCGTCAGCGAGCGTCTGGTGGCCGGGTTTGCCACGGAGCCCGGCCGGGCACAGCCCGAAAAAGCTACGTGGCACCTATCTCTCCAGCCCATGGGCCCACCACCTGTGGGAGGAACCGCTGGGGTCGGGTGCGCTGCCACACGGGTGGCGGTGAAGGTCAGGGGCCTCGACGGACCAGACCCGGGCAGCAGAGGCTGGCTCTGGGGACATGGAATGTCACCTCGCTGTGGGGGAAGGAGCCGGAACTTGTGCGTGAGGTGGAGCGCTACCAGTTGGATCCCTAGGGAGGTGTTCCAGGCACGTCCAGCTGGGAGGAGGCCTCGGGGAAGACCCAGGACTAGGTGGAGGGATTACATCTCCAACCTGGCCTGGGAACGCCTCGGGATCCCCCAGTCAGAGCTGGTTAATAACTTCTTTTATCATGCATGGCCTTAGTATTCCATTCCTCATCCTCCTCATCATCGTCCCCTAACTGCTCCATGTCACTTGAATTGCCATCTACTATCATGCTCAATATTCTTTCTTTATCTGTCTTCTTCCTCTAGTCCTTTTGACAGCTAAAAATACACAAATCGGTCGATATAGCATAGCGATTATGTTATTGTGAAAATACCCAAAATTTAAAACATTTTGGGTATATACAATTTTAATTATCATTAATTACAATAATTAAATCATCAAAATAGTGTGTGTTTGTATTGTGGTAGGTATGATGTAGATTTCATTACAAAAACTGACTTGAAAGTTCAGGGATAAAGAACCTTAAATACCTGCAGTATCAAATTTGATACACACATTTTTAACACGATTTAACTGTAATATAATGATTTGTTAAGTAATTATGCATTGTTTCAATAAAGAAGATACTTAATGTAAAGAATGAGCAATAATATAAATGTTATTCTTACCGTAACTAAATGAAAATTAGCAACTTGTTTCATGCCAAAAGTGTCTGGAGGATTTAATGACAGCAGCCATTTTGAAAAAGTAAAAAAAAAAGCCCTTCCACTGCTTGCAGTGGCATGCTAATCCACTAGAGGGCAGAATACATGTATCAGATTATATACAACAGTTGTTTAAGGAAATTATTGATCAACTTGATGAGGTAGAGGCTTCACAAACTTGCGTATCAAATATGATACAAATGGTTATACAGGGTTAAGGAAAAGGTTGTGGGTGGGCTTATGTTTCGTGACACGCAGGCAGAACAGGACGGTTGGGTTTAGGAAAAGGTCGTGGGTGGGCTTAGGAAAGAAGAAAGTGACTTTAGGAAATGTGACACATGGGACAGGAACCCTGGTGAAAGTCCTGTGTTTGACCCATCCATCACCCCAACCAATGTCCCTACTCGGAATTTCGCCCTACTCGCTACCGTAGTCACTCTTAGTGTTACGTCGTCTTCAAACCCCGTGTAGCTGCTGCTCTCCCCGGTATGTTATACAAACACGCTGAAGGGCGCTTTTTTTGTCGCTTCAGACGCTGACAGACACTGTCCAAACATCCATATTGTACGAGTTCGGAGTGAGAACGGGTTGTGCATACACACATGCCAGACCTGCTATTTAAGAGATACACTAGAACGATGCAGATGCAGTGGCGTAGGCAGAAATAGTATTTTGGGCGGGGCAGTACAAAAGTGAGTGGGCCATTTTCAAAAAGACGTAGCAGTAGCAAAAAGAACAAACTGAAAAAAACAGCAACAATTTTACCTTCCAACATACTGCATTACAATGGCAATAGCAGTACCGTCTACAACATGCTCAACCAGCAAGGCTCAGTCCAAAAAGTTTGTACACAACAATATAGACAAAAATCTGTCGATTTTAACCTTTTCAGGCTCAAATATATTTGCACATTGGCTCTGCACTGTTATAAAATTAACCGTTTTATTGCACAAAATGACAGCTAAACATGAACCCACACAGCAGAGAAGACGTTTACATAATGCATGACATAGAATAGCCTACATCAGACAGACGTTTCAGCTAGAAGCCATCATCAGTGTTCACTATTTCTTACTAAATAGGAAGGTGACTAGGTTACTTAAATAATAATGCAAGAAGCACGAAGCACGTTTTACTTAATGTTACCTCCGTGAGGGCCAGCACTCAAACAAACTCCTCTCTCGCTGATTGGCTGTCAGCTCCACTGGGGAAATGTCTGCACATGCTGCAGAAAAGCTTGTCCTTATTTACACTGTATTCATCCAAGAAACTGTCCATAGCACGTAAAAGAGAAGCCATTGTTGTCTCGGTAACATTTAACAGTACATTGCTTAACACATCCATGGTACAATCGTCTAAAAAGCCAGCTAGCTAATGTTAGCGGCCTGTTGTTAGCATAGCAACCAACAACGTTCCGAAGGCTTCCTAATTGTTTGATCCTTATTCTATGGTTTAAACAGTTTTGTTTTAATCAGAAGAGAATACACATTAAAAACACAACTACTTCTGTTAATATTTTTTTTTTTTTTTTACATACATTTGAATGTTTTTCATAAGAAAACGTATTTTGATCAAATTTGACTGGGCGGGCCAGGTAAAGTGGGCGGGCCAGTTCCGCCCTGGCCCATTACTGACTACGCACCTCACGTTGACTACCGTGAAAGCTCTGCATGGAGCCTCTGCAGAAGCATAAATCACGCTTCAGTGTTACCTTAAGGTCAAAACAATAACGTCGACCCAGTTAGTTTAAAGTTTAACTTAGAGAAACAGAACATGATGCAATTAAGTTGCCTGATCTCTTTCAATACCTTCTCACTTGAGATGTTTTGGTTCAATGTCATTTTTCTTTTTTGTCAGTGAAATTAGTATTGATTTAATTCCAATAATATATTCATTGTGAGTGATGGTTTTGAGGAAATACATTTTCTATATAGTAAACCTTTATTTCTCTTCCCTGGAGGTCCTTTGTTATTTCTGTTTTAATTAAATTCTCCTGCTTCTTCCCCTGTCCATCACAGAGAAGAACAGAGAAAGAGATGGGGAGAGAGTAAGCAGTGTATCAAGCTGCTACTAATGGACCATTAGCTTAAATAATTCCCATTTAATACTTGATTAATCAAGCTCAGAGCATCCTGTGTTGCGTGCAAGGGGAGGGTTGCACACATAGTTTCGAAATTGAGTGAAGGAGTGTGCAAGAAGCGAGCCGGAGACTTTTTTTAGTTGTTGCCTGCCACAGTTAATATATTCTAGCCATTACAATCCATCGCTTATTGATTTAATGTTGGCTAACATTAGCACAGACGGCATCAAGCGAAAATGTACTGAGTCTGAGCCCTCTCTGCTGTATGCTACGGTGTGATGAAAATTAACAACACAGAATGTGTGTATGTACAGTGCATTTCAATACTTTCTATATTAATTTGTGCCCCTTATCACTCATCATATCTGGGTAAATATACTGCAGTAATATTCTAGAGATAATATCTTGTAATCAGAGATCAACAGTGATAATTACAGTAAGAGTATTTAGCCTCTGGGGCCAATGGCCAATATTTCGGGGGGTTCCTGTGTAGCCGGCTGATATGCGTGCCAAGACTTCCTTATCTGTGCGCCGTGTCCGATTAGCAACTTTAGACGTGAGAATGGAGTTGAAGTTATACAGCTATAAACAGAAATCTGCATATGAATGCAGAATGAAAAAAACAACATTACCAAAAAGAAAGATAACATATAATCTGTTTGTCTGGGCTGGGAGCAAGAAAGTAAATACAGGAAGAAGGTCCTGTGTTCTGGACTAGTGAATATTTCTTCTATCATCGGACAAAGCAGCTCATTTCATTTAAATAATCAGATATTGTCACCGATACTTCGCCCTGCTCCACCCGTCTCTGTCTCCAACTTTAGCAGCGGCTGGTTTGACCAAGGAAATGTGAGTGACGTCAATCTAAGTACATCTGACTACAGGAGCCATTTAGCTCAGACTTGCGGAGTACACGTACAGTAGTTGGTGCGGTTCAAACAAACTGCTCCAGAGTTGGTTCGAAAGCCTACCGAGACAACCTCATCAAACAGGTTTCGGTACGCTTGTTTGGTCCGCTTTTGGTGCGCATCCTATTGCGATTGATTACACTGCCTAGTCTTGAGGAAGGTCTGGCTAGTCCACATAGCATTCCTGGATGGGAGAAAAACGTGCTCTGGTTTATTGGCATTTCTTTAAAACAATCATCTTGGGCAGTGTTAAACGCCAGACGAAGGCACAGTGCAGCTGCCAAATAGCCTCAGGAAGGAACTTGTTTTGGCGGAACATGTGTACGTTCAAAGGTTGTTTTAGTTGTGTAACAGAAAACTCAGATTGGACAGATAGTCTAGCTAGCTGTCTGGATTTACCCTGCAGAGATCTGAGGAGCAGTTAACCATAGTCCTCAGAAATCAACCGGAGTTTAGAATTCCAACACAAAGAAAGCGGAAGGTAACAGACTTCTGGTCAAAAAGAAGGCCATCCTGTGGAACATTGTGGATATAGAATAACACCTGCCCAAATAAAACGCACCAATCTAGTGAACTCAACCGAACTAAATGAGGCAGATGTGAAAGCTCCTGTAATGATCAGAGGTCTAAGTTTCCCATTCTACTAGGTTGCTGAGGAGAATACACATTGTCAGATAGACACAATGAAACATTCACATATAGAGGTAGACACCTACACAAACAGGCACACACTCCCCATTAAAACGCTAACCTGCCTCCATAATTAAAGAGTCGGGTTGACACCGGTGGTGCGGTGGTAGTGTGGGATGAGATAATGCAGGATTGGAAGTGACAGCAACATTTTCTGCAGCACATTCAAACACACTGCAGCTCTTTAAAAATGCATCTTGTTATGTACCAACAGTGTGGCATTAATTATCAGGTCATTTAGACCATGGGACATTACACACACCACGGCGGCACTCGTTTCATTTAACTGGCTTTCAGAGATGCAAACACCTTTCTCTCTCTCTCTCTCTCTCTCTCACACACACACACACACACACACACACACACACACACACACACACACACACACACACACACAGTATAAGAAAACAAGTCACATGCACTGGGGCAGATTGTATAGTGTAAAAAGTAAATGGAAACTGTAGTGTAGTGGGATGATGATGTGTTATGCTTGAACACATACATACATATTTTAAATAATTCAATTCATTTTATTATCAATAGTATGTGCAGTGTTTCAAAACTCAGTACAAGACTCCCAACTGATCATACTTGTAAATCATTAAATCTTGCATTCAAAGCAACCAATTTATAGGGTGAGGCTATTTGCAATCATTCCTGAACCACTTCTGTATGGTGGAACCTAACATTGTCCCACACAATAACATAGGTGACCTCTTCGCCCTGACACACCGGCTCAATCATATTTAGGAAGTGAATGAGAGTAGCAGCGGTGTAGGACCCAAAAAGGGGCCTATGTTCTACCACCCAATCATCTAATATGGCAGCACACATTCCCCCATGTTCTTCATGCACTTGAACGGTTGCTCATTGGCCAATGATATTCTGCCCACGGCGTCTGGTTTTGGCCAGGCTGAAGCCCGCTTCATCAACAAAGAGAAACTTGTGATGGTTCACAGCAGCATCAAGCTCCATGACCCTCTAAAACAAATGTTACAGTAAATATTTTCAAATGCAAGAGGCTAATGTCACAGCAACTAGCATTTATTATTTATTATGTTACATGTTGTTTATGTTGTGAAGCAACAGATTGTAGCACTATGTCCAAGACAAATTTCCCCTCAGGGACAATAAAGTGTATTCTATTCTATTTAGATCAAACAGTTGCAATAGTCACAGTATATAGTGCTGCACCTGAACATAGTCAGCCCGTAATCGTTTCACCCGTTGTCGTTTCTCTCAAAAGGCCCCAGGTAAATATGTTACATAGATACCTGGTGGCAATAGTTGGTTAGGGTGACCAAACGTCCTCTTTTGCCCGGACATGTCCACCTTTTACGTACTGTCCGGGGGGGTTTTATAAATTCATGAAAATGTCCGGTTTTCACTGTTCATCATGTGCACACAATACTACGGTACCTTGTTGCGTGACGTAATTCCCGAGAGGCTGCCTCGTGACCAGTTCTGCGACGCGCACATACACTGGGAGCAGAGCAGGCAGCGAGCAGCATTGCACACAAAATGCCGAAACGTAAGTGCAGCTTCACAGTTGAACTGCAAAAAAAGTTTCCCACGTACCGTCCCGGTCGGGACAATTGGGAGGCGGAGTGCACCATGTGCAAAGCTGGTACACAGCAAAATATGGATGGGCAGACAAGGAGGATGAAGAAGAAAAGCAGGATGAAGAAGACAACTAGCTAAAGATTAAAAGTATTATAGAGTATTATAGTACTATATATCCTTTTTGTTTGTAAGTTAGTATCTTTGTGAGACTGTTTTATTATTTATCTTATTACATTGAAAAGGCATTAAGAGGGGTCATATTTAGAACATTATTTCATATTATTTATTTATTTGAAAAGAGAGCTATTATTTTCTTACAGTTTATAACAGATTTTATTTTATTACAGAAGTTATTTTTGTACCATTGAGGCATAATAAAGTATGTTCATTAACCTCTAATAAACCTGTCTGAATTTGTGTCTCGAGGCCGGGCCGGGTGTCCTCTTTTTTGGAAATCAAAATATGGTCACCCTATTGGTAGGCTGATGGAGGCCAGATTGGCAAAGGTATCGGTGCTGAACACAATCAAACGCTCAGCAACGCTTGCCGCCACCTGTAGGGGGCCTCCTTTCAATCCTGAGGGTAGAAATGAGTATACCATCAATCAATCATAGTTATTCATTACATGTATAGGTACCATATCGTTTGGATAAATACACATGCATTTGAATGGATTTTCATGGTACTGTAAAGTACATATTTTCCAGACTTACTGGCTTTCTTGGCAAAATACTTCTCATGATCAAATTGACATTAGATCTTTTCAGATATGGGTTCACTAATCTGGCAGCGTCTGCCATGGTAAGGCCTCTATTAGTCTATATCCACAACGTTCCACTTCCGGGATTGCTCCGTTGCCGCCGGAAATTCTGCCGGGTTTCACTCTTTTCGGCTGGATGTCCGGTACCTTCTGCTTTCTTTTTGTTGGAATTTTAAACTTCGGTGGATTTATGAGGACTATGATTAACTGCTCCTCAGATCTCTGCAGGGTAAATCCAGACAGCTAGCTAGACTATCTGTCCAATCTGAGTTTCTTGTTGCACAACTAAAACAACACATTTTCCACCAAAACAAGTTCCTTCCCAAAGCTATTTTGCAGCAGCACCATGGCTCTGCCTGGTGCTTAGTTCCGCCCGTTGACGATAGTGATTGGTTTAAAGAAATGCCAATAAACCAGAGCACATTTTTCTCCCATCATGGAATGCTGTGTGGACTAGCCAGACCCTCCTCCGCAGCGCTGTGGAAGAAGGTCTGGCAATGCGAAACTAGGCCTCTATTGAACACATGATCTACCACAATTGCCCGGACTTCATCTGAAACTCCAGTTCTCTGCTCTCTGCCTCTCCCTCTTTGATGGCCACCTCTATTGAGGCTGTTGTCCTCTCTGACGGGGGCCTTGGCCACCTCTCTGAGCCTGTCCACAAGCTCTCTGATTGATTCCATTGTCTTGCTGTCTATTCAGCTCCATGTTGAAAGGAATTGCTAGTGTTCCCACCTCTTCTCCATGTGTAATCAATTAGGAAGGTAATTATGTTTGGTAATCAGGTAGTGTATTTATTTCACACTGTAATCATTGCAGTGGTCCTTTGTGGCCCTGATGGTTTAAGCATTAAGTTACCAACACCAAGGGTGTGGGTTAAAATCCCACCAAGGTCGGTATTAAACATTTTGCATCGGACTATATCCAGCAAAATAAACAACCCTACAGTATATTATGCAAATGTGTTATTGACTAAAATAAAAATCCTATCCAAAGTTATGCATGAACTTTGTATGACCGTAGTGTATTTCAATGTGAAACTGGTCTTTCTATGTTGTTTTTTTTGTACACAATCAATGTCAGATGTACTTAGAGTTGTGAAAAGAGGTACTTTCTGTTGATCTGTTGGTTTATTTGTACATGTACTTGCTGGTTCAAGTCCCCATAAGGCAGGCCTGCTTAGTTCTTTCAGGGAATGACTGTAAAGATTTACAAAGACTATGTTTATAACTTTTACTCTCTAACTGGGATGTTTTTGGACCGATCGGTGGGATTGCTGTGGACAAAGTACACACGGAGATACACTGGTAAGAGCTAATGAGATTTAACCATGTATCCAGGTAGTTTAAATATCTCAGGTTACTGTATTGTTTGAACAGTTAATTTAATATTGGACGTGGCGTTTTCTTTTCCGGGGTGCAAATGTTTCAACAACACAAGTTCCTTCTCGAGACTATTTTGCAGAGCCACCAGAGCATAGCGCTGCCCAAGATGATTGTGATCAGTTTAAAGAAATGCAAACAACCCAGAGCGAGCGTTGGCTACCAAAAAACAATAAAGAATCTCAGATTATAACACACGAAGAGGGAGTGTGACTTCATTTTCTGTTCGGAATGCCATTACTCCACTATATCTTTACATAGCAAATATTTGCTCACTGCTAAAATAATGCTCTGAATGGTGAGTACAGGACCTTTAAGACTTTATGTTGCTCTGTAACGTGCTCTGTATTGTGACTTAATTATTTTATCATTCAGTTTATCTAATGTTTTATACATTTTTGTGGACAGAATATACACAGAAATGATGGTGATATTGAAATATCTCCTATTGTCAACAAATCCCATCAAACGTGCGAAACCAACAATATATTGACCCTACTAATAAGTATTGTTTGTGTATCCAAACCCTAATATATTGTATTCCTCCTTTTGACTGCTGCCCCAAATACCCACTAGAGCACCAAATGTGTATTAATCCGTTTTGGAAAATAGTCCTCAATAAATGCACTATTTTCCTCCTGTTTGAGTTACATTTGGCATAAAGTACAGTGGCCAGGTTTTACATTTGAAATTTACGTTTGAAATGAACCTTTACAGTATATTTGTCCACCATTTTTAAGATTACTTCTTCAGTGGGATCCAATGGGCTGAGGGCAGAGAGCCACAGGGTAGGGAAGACGTATTGAAAGACGAACTAACATTGCTTTTTTTGTCTTTTCAGATTGAATTCACCCTTTTTCTTTCAGCTAATTATGCCTCCTTACATCTTCTCTCCTCCATCCTCCAGCCTGTGACCCATAAATCATGTGTGTTCCCGTCATTTAAATGCCGCTCTGAGGAGATAAGGAGTGAGGCGAAACAAGAGACTTCCAGAGGAGGTTGGAGAGAGGAAACACCGGTGTATCCATGTGGAAATCCTTCAACAGGAATCTGCAAAACCTTCAGTAGTTATGTGTTCATTGAGTGGTCACTGCAGCTGAATTGTTGGGAATGTAAAATGTGGGTAATGTGGAAATACCATCCATCCATCCATCTTCGTCCGCTTATCCGGTATCGGGTCGCGGGGGGAGCAGCTCCAGCAGGGGACCCAAACTTCCCTTTCCCGAGTCACATTAACCAGCTCCAGGTGTTCCCAGGCCAGGTTGGATATATAATCCCTCCACCTAGTCCTGGGTCTTCACCGAGGCCTCCTCCCAGCTGGACATGCTTGGAACACCTCCCTAGGGAGGCGCCCAGGGGGTATCCTTACCAGATGCCCAAACCACCTCAACTGGCTCCTTTCAACGCGAAGGAGCAGTGGCTCTAGTCCGAGCTCCTCACCCTATCTCTAAGAGAGACGCCAGCCACCCTCCTGAGGAAACCTATTTCAGCCGCTTGTACCCTGGATCTCATTCTTTCGGTGATGACCCAGCCTTTGTGACCATAGGTGAGGGTAGGAACGAAAACTGACCGTTAGATCGAGAGCTTTGCCTTCTGGCTCAGCTCTCTTTTCGTCACAACGGTGCGATAAACTGAATGTAATACCGCCCCCGCTGCGCCGATTCGCCGACTAATCTCCCCCTCCATTGTCCCTTCACTCGTGAACAAGACCCCAAGGTATTTAAACTCCTTCACTTGGGGTAAGGACTCATTCCCTACCTGGAGAAGGCACTCCATCGGTTTCTTGTTGAGAACGATGGCCTCAGATTTAGAGGTGCTGATCCTCATCCCAGCCGCTTCACACTCGGCTGCAAACTGATCCAGTGAGTGCTGAAGGTCACAGGCCGATGATGCCATTAGGACCACATCATCTGCAAAGAGCAGCGATGAGATCCCCAGCCCACCGAACTGCAACCCCTCTCCACTACGCCTCGATATCCTGTCCATAAATACTACAAACAGGATTGGTGACAAAGCGCAGCCCTGGCGGAGGCTAACCCTTACCTGAAATGAGTCCGACTTACTGCCGAGAACCCGGACACAGCTCTCGCTTTGGTCATACAGAGATTGGATGGCCCTGAGAAGGGACCCCCTCAACCCATACTCCTGCAGCATTTCCCACAGTATCTCCCGGGGGACCCGGTCATATGCCTTCTCCAGATCCACAAAACACATGTAGTCCGGATGGGCATACTCCCAGGCTCCCTCCAGGATCCTTGCGAGAGTGAAGATCTGATCCGTTGTTCCACGACCAGGGCGGAATCCGCATTGTTCCTCTTCAACCCGAGGTTCGACTATCGGCCGAACCCTCCTTTCCAGCACCTTGGAGTAGACTTTACCAGGGAGGCTGAGAAATGTGATACCCCTGGAATTGGCACACACCCTCTGGTCCCCCTTTTTGAACCGGGGAACCACCACCCCGGTCTGCCACTCCTTTGGCACTGTCCCATTCCGCTGTTCTTTCTGACCCCGGTGGGAAATCTGTAGCAGGAATAGTTAACCCTCTACTTGATTTCATATCGTTTACGGAGAAGAATAACCTGGAAATGAGTTGGGGGAAATGCAACGCTACCAGGCCACTGCCGAGCTATGTGTGTCACCGCAACATGTGTTGTTTTAGAGGTGCGCGTCAGGCTATGGCGTAGGGTCCGGCTGTAGGGTCCGTGTCTACACGTACCTACGTACGTAGCCACAGCATCGATTTAAAGGGATACTTCACCGATTGAGCATTTAGCTTTGTATCAGTAGAAACCCGATAGTATTTCTGAATGAGTTCCCTCCCTCATGTCCCCCTGAGACGGGAGATCTCTGCATTGGGGGTCTGGAAAAAAATCTTCCAATGACGTAAAATGACGATTTTTGCGTCACTGGAAGATGGCCAGAGGCAAAGGACTACAGCCAGTAGTAGGAGCTACTTCTGCATGTTTTCAACCCGCCCATAGGGGGTTGGACTGCCAAGTCTGGCCGAGGTATTCTGAATGACAACGACTGTCAGCCATCTTGAAGCTTCACTAATCAGGCTCTCTCTTTTCAGCAGCAAACTTTTACAACAATTATGTGCATTCAAACTACCGCACGTGTACCACCGGGATACATTGGTACAGATCGGAGAATACTTGGCACACTACATGAGCTTTGCCTGCACAAAGACCAGCGGTGTCGCTCGATGCCGCTAGCCGGGTAGGGGACATCCTCATTGGAAAGCTAACGCTAGCCGGCCACCTGTCCCATCAATCCTGCTTGCAAGTGTCCGCTCATTAGATAAACTGGACTACATCCAACTTCAACAAAACTCCCAACACGAGTTCAGAGACTGCTGTGTTTTTGTGGAAACATGGCTAAACAACAGTGTACCAGCACCAGGACTATCCAGCTACCAGGCTGCTCTCACCGGCTCGTGGAGGTGGGCTGTGTTAACCCGGACTGGTGCAGAAATGGGGTGCTTATCCAACTACTGCTAATTGCTGGTGGAGCTTGTGACTGTTAAATGCTGACCATTTGACATTCCATGCTGATTCACGGCTGTGTTTATACTATGCTAATATGCGTTAGCTGAACTTTACGGATCCTGCTTACAAGTGTCCGCTCATTAGACAACAAACTGGACTACATCCAACTTCCACGAAACTCCCACCACGAGTTCAGAGACTGCTGTTTTTGTTTTTGTGGAAACATGGCTGAACAACAGTGTACCAGACTGTCCAGCTACCAGGGATGCTCTGTCGCCGGGTAAAAGAGGTGGACTGTGTTAACACGGAGTGGTGCAGAAATGTGGTGATTTGTATCCATTTACCTGCTAACTGCTGGAGTTTGTGACTGTTAAATGGCGACCATTCTACATTCCACGCTAATTCACGGCTGTGTTTATACTCGGTGTTCACAGCCCACCAAGCGCTAATGCTAGTATGCGTTAGCTGAACTTTACAGAGCCTATTATCAGTCCCTCCAGAAAAACGTGATTATGCGATCGCAGAATTCAATGCATAATCAGGCAAAGTCCGCATATTTATGCGGGGGCGCATTTTTTAAAATACGCCGCACTTTCGCCGCATAAATTGCCGATTACCAAGCAAAATATGGGGGGCTTGCATGATTTCATAATCCCCGCATTTTCGTTGCAAAAAAGTCACATATCTCAGCAGAAAGTTGAAAAATGTTGCGTTTACTTCACACAAGAGCAGCCATTTCCCCCTGTTGTCATGGGAACGTTATGAAGTGACGTACTTTCACCTAGTGAAAACACGGTGTTGGGAGAATCAGTTTTTTTTCTCTTTTTCATCATCCCGCAGTTTTTGCAAGTTCCCGCAAGTTCGAGCAATTTCATTGCATACAATGGCATAAATATCCCGCATATTCCATCGCATTTTTTAAGAAAACGTGCCGCATAATCAAGGATTTTTGCCCGCAACAATCACAAAAAAACTTTTCTGGAGGGACTGTATAATGTGTGTGTGCACTAAATGTAGCCTGTTTCGTATGTTGTTTTATATAATGTCGTTTTTATATATTTGAAATGTGTAACACCACTTGAGTCACGATGAAACGTTTCGTGTATATGGTCGAAATGACAATAAAACACAGTTGAGTTGAATGCCTCTGTCTGCCTGTAAACGGTAGGCGTGGCTTGGGAGTGGACTCATAAAGCAGCGAAGCAGGTGCATTCTGGGATTTGGTGTCTTTCATCCATATGAGCCAAACTATTTTTTTTCACATTTCTACTACATAAGTGACCCAATTTAAATATATATTCAGCTTTCAAGCGGTGGAATATTCCTTTAACGCAAAAGCATAAATCGGCCTTAACATTTAAACATGTATATATTTCACCTCACACATTTTCACGCAGGCTTGTAAATGTTACGAGGAAGTATTTTCTATGTTATCACTGCAGCCATAATGTCAGATATCAATGCAATGGAAGTGAATACAATTGTGTTTGTTGTGCTCATAGCTTGGACAAATGTTAATTATGACTTTAACAACTTTTGAAATTAAGTGTCCTCATTGCTATGGTTAACCCACAGATTGCATTGTCCCTGTGCAGCAAGGTTTGTCATGGATACTTAACAACACATCCACTAAATTATTTGTAGTTTGTACCTGCCCTTTAAAACAAAACATTTGAAGCATTGAAAAATAAATCTATTATATGATGTGACATCAAGAATAATAAAAACAACTTGGTTAAGTTTAGGGGAAGACCGTTGTTTGGGTTAATTATTACTTGTTAAGGTTAGGCGTTAAGGTTTGTTGTTATGGTTACGATAATAAACCCATGGTTAAGGTAACAAATTATCAAGCTAGTGGCCTTTAAATTCCACATTAATTACTTGAGAACAAAAGTAAGGACAATTCAAAGGGCCCATGACTGACAGGGGCCCCCAAAAATAGGTAAAAACTAATATAAAATTATTAAACCATCAGCATTCAGTATATATATTTGAAATATAATAATAAATTGAATGATCTCTTTGTTTTTACTTGTTTTTAAAAGTTAAATATCCCCATTGACCAAAAAGTAAACATCCATATTGACTGACCACCCCCTGTATCTGCATGAAATGGTTTGGTCCTGCCTTAGCGCACTCAGTCATGGTGTTTAGATGCAGTCAGTAGATGCGCCATAACTACAGTGACCACAATGTTGCCGAGTAACGTTAAATCAAAATCTGGTTTTCAAAAAAGGAAAGAGAGGAAAGACAAAGGAAAGGGTGTCAAACTGTAACCCAGTTTTTCACCAAGAAAGGTGGGTAGCCTGTAGTCTGTGAGTCGTATTAACCTGTTGGCTTAATGTCCCTATTGTGAAATAAGATAACTAGCTACAGACTAGTGTTAGCCTACATTTATCACCATTTAATCAGTGCAGGGAAACGTTTAGCAAGATATTCGTATTAAATCATTGTCCCTGCCCCTTTTAGCAGACTTAACAACAGATGAGTCAGCAGCACCCCAGTCTCCCCCTAACTGTGCCCCTCCCTGTCCCAGTGAAGGTGAGCAATGACATGCCAATTAGCATCATTGCAGGGACTCTGTGGGGATTTCTCTGTCTCTTTTGCTCTTTTTACCATTACAAAAAAGAAAATGAAATATTTATTAATGACAGAAATTCAAACACATTAATAACAATTATTTTCTCACATAATGATCATTATGAAATAAAATAAAAACAACAACCTACTGTCTGTACTATATGCTGGACAGTTGGAAACAGTGAGTAGCTTACCTGAGCCTTCATGTAAGATACAGACAATATTAAAATTATCCAGTTCAATACGTTCATTTAGATTGAATTATGGAATGACATCTCTATACAGACTTTATTATTCCCATCATGAAGGGCAGTTCATATATATTTATATATTTAAGTTTGTTCATTTTTCTTTTTTATACAACCCCAAATCAGAAAAAGTTGGGACAGTATGAAAAACACAAATAAAAAAAGAAAGTAGTGATTTCTAAATGTACTTTGACTTGTATTTCATTGCAGACAATGTGAACACAAACTATTTCATGTTTTGTCTGGTCAACTTAATTTCATTTGTAAATATACATCCTTTCTTGTCATTGAGACCTGCAACACATTCCAAAAAAGGTTGGGACAGGAGCAATTTAGGGCTAGTAATCAAGTAAATTGGTTAAATAATGATGTGATTTGAAACAGGTGATGTCAACAGGTGATTGTAATTATGATTTGGTACAAAAGCAGCATCCAAGAAAGGTCTAGTCCTATAGGAGCAAAGATGGGCCGAGGATCGCCAGTTTGCCAACAAATATGAGAAAATTATTGAAATGTTTAAAATCAATGTTCCTCAAAGAAAGATAGGAAGACATTTGCTTATTTCACCTTCAACAGTGCTTAAAAGATTCAAGGAATGAGGAGGAATTTCAGTGCGTAAAGGACAAGGGCGCAAGCCTAAGCTGAACAACCGTGATCTCCGATCCCTCAGGCGGCACTGCATCAAGAATCGTCATTCATCTATAAGCGATATCACCACATGGGCTCAGGACTACTTTGGCAAACCTTTGTCAAGTACCACAATACGTAGTTACATCCACAAATGCCAGTTAAAACTGTACTGTGCCAAAAGGAAGCCCTATGTTAACAGCGTCCAGAAGCGCCGTCGACTTCTCTGGGCTCGGAGGCATCTGGGATGGACCATCACACAGTGGAAACGTGTACTGTGGTCAGATGAATCAGTATTTCAGGTATTTTTTGGGAGAAATGGACGCCGTGTGCTCCGGACCAAAGAAGAAAAGGATCATCCAGACTGTTACCAGCAACAAGTCCAAAAGCCAGGGTCTGTCATGGTATGGGGTTGTGTCAGTGCCCTTGGCAAAGGTAACTTGCACTTCTGTGATGGCACCATTAATGCTGAAAAGTACATAGAGATTTTGGAGCACAATATGCTGCCTTCAAGAAGACATCTTTTCAAGGGACGTCCATGCATATTTCAACAAGATAATGAAAAACCACATTCTGCACACATCAAAGTCCTGCCTGCAGTCCCGACCCGGCTCCAATAGAGAATGTGTGGCGCATTTTGAAACGCAAAATGCGACAACGAAGACCCCGTACTGTTGCCCACCTTAAGACTTGTTTGCAGCAAGAATGGGACAAAATTACACCTGAAACACTTCATCACTTGGTGTCTTCAGTCCCTAAACGTCTTTTAAGTGCTGTGAAAAGGAATGGCAACATTACAAAGTGGTAAATGCTTTACTGTTCCAACTATTTCTGAAATGTGTTGCAAGAACCAAAATAGGAATTTTGTTTTTTTGAAAAAAACAAACACTAAAAATCATGAGTAACACATTGAATTATGTGCTGTTGTATTGTCTGCAATGAAATACAAGTCAAAGTACATTTAGAAATCACTACTTTATTTTTTTATTTGTGTTTTCCATACTGTCCCAACTTTTTCTGATTTGGGGTTGTAATCTTTCATTAATAATTAGAATAATAATAATAATAATAATAATAATAATAATAATAATTTTATTTTCCATTTTGTCAAATTTTACAACAAAAATACATTGAGACTGTAAAAGATGGCCTTCAGCACATTTCTGATGGTTGTTTTTAATCTTGTATCAAACAGTGAACTGCATACTAGACTTGCATGCATGTACAAATCACCAGCAGTAAATATTGTGCTAGTACTAATATTGAACTACAAGAAGCAAGACAGTTGCAAGCCTTTAATTAGAGTTATGTAAAGCTTTTGATGGGACAGTTAGGTCCTAGAGATGTGGTGACAACAGCTGCGCAGAGGGGACCCAATTAGATTTTTTTGTCATGGGGCCCAAAATTCCTGGCGGTGCCCCTGAGGCCTGTCTAGGAATGTATTGTTGGTTTGGACATAAGGGATTTGTGGTGTGATGTTGTTCCACCACTGTATACATTGACATGTTAATGCACTTTATTTTGTAGTCACATCAACACTACTACATTTTGGTTTAAAAACAAATATCTTTCTGCTATTTTGTGAATTTTCAACTTCTACATCCATGATTTTCAACTGCAGAGTAACGTCAGACAATCTGCTTCCTCTTTACAATGGCACACGCATGCCCAGTCATGTGATATGCATTGTCAGTCGTGTTTATATGGACCGAGATTAGTTACTGTTACTGGAGCTAAAACTATTGTTTGGAAAAAACACTACTTGAAAATGAAAACGTAGTAGTGTAAGTGTAGCCTAATTCATTAGATCTAATAGCATTATCATCATATACCATTTTTTTCTTTACCTCTCTTAAAATGTAACCCAGTAAGGTTTACTCTGAGTACACCATAACTGACCTACTGTTTGTTTTGTAATGAGGAAAATGTTTTAAGTAACAGTACTTTAACTTGAGTAATATTTTAGTACTCTTCCCATGCGTGGTTGGAAGTACATGGAAACAGAACTTAAACCACTTTGGCACAATGGCATGAGGGTCTTTCCTACCTTGACAATCTCATAGTCATGGTCCAGTTGTCAGAGTGGGTGGTTGTTCAAATGCTTACATGAGAAGGTTTGACATTGATCCACATGGTGGTTCTTCCTAATTGCATACCTTTTGACACCTGCAAAGTCATTTTTATGCACTTGCTGAAAGAGATTTGATGATCCAAATGCTAATATTAGCACACACCAATGCACTTGATACCTGGTGCGTCATATACCTTTGCAATGCTATTTCTCTGAGGGGAATAAGTCTCTTGTCTGCAAACTATCCTCCTTTTGTATCAGTGATAGGCTTCTGCAGTTGTAGTAACTCAATTTAATTGGCTGCCACAACCAGTGGAGCAAAAAAGAAAAGACTTACTCATATTGATCGAATGTTCATGGTTTGTAATAGAGGTTTTAGGAAAATGCAATCTGAAACAATTGATGACTATGGTTACCAGGGATGACAAAAACAGGCATACGCTGTTCTGAGAATCTCAACATTATCCCACACTGTATGTTCATTTACATCATATTATATTATCTTGGCCTGGAGTCCAACAACAACAATTTAGGTCGTAACAGTGTGTTATGGGTTTATGGGTCACGCTTATATTACCGCCACTGACAACTCTTTTAATGAGAAGGCCTAAAGGGAGCCTCATTAAAAAGTGAAACAATATGCAGCTACAGCCAGCTCTGAAAGTCTACAGTCCCAAAGGCTCACCATGTTTTACCATCCAAATGATATCATTAGTCAAATTGTGTTGGGTTGAATGGATATGTAATGGACAATACCATATATCATACTCTATCATCCTCAATGCACTGAAGAGTGGGCCATCCACAACTTTAACCTCAGGTGGTGCATTATAGTTTGGACTTTAAAGAGTGGGCGGATAGTTCTAATCATTGTTAAATTAATCAGTAAGCTATGGAAGCCCACAGCAATTACCAGGGCAAACAAATTAAGAGATGTTTTCATGTTATAATGTAGTGCCACATCTCATGTTTCTGAATTTAGAATTATGTATTTATTTATATTTTCTCATTGATCCCCAATGGGGAATTTACAATTTACACTGTTGTTATTACACACTACACACAGGCCTGAAACACACACAAACACATGCTCAGGTCCTTTACATGCACCAATGGAGAGATGTCAGAGTGAATGGGCTGCGACTGCAGAACAGGAGCCCTTAGCAGTTTGGGAGGAGGGGGAGGGGGGGGGGGGGGTCGGTGCCTTGCTCAAGAGCACCTTGGGAACTCCCTACGGACTGAGCTACTGCCACCCCCTTAATTTACCCCTGAAGTAAGTTATTATTTTATGAGATTTCTATCTTGCATTTTATTTTCTTTTTTATTATGAAGTACACTTATCTTCTAATTAGGAAATATTTAATACCAGTTGTTTACATGTTTTAGCCCGCACTACATCAGAGCCAACAATTTGCTAAATATTCTGTTGTCTTCTAGAATGCATTAATTTACATCTTACACAAATGACTAGAAACTAACTGCCCACAGCATTACAACATCTAAACTGGTCATGATTAAGTTTAGGAGCTAAACCTGCACAGACCTCACTGTCAATTTATTTAATTTGTTTTAATACAATATATGTCATCATGTCATACATGGTGATGTCATATAGGGTGCAGTAATACAGGGTGATTTCATGCATGGTGATATACAGGGTAATGTCATAATAATAAAAACTTACTTGTGGTCACTGACACACGGAAACCAACTGAAACTTCACTTTAGAAACTAAAATGTAACTGACAGCTGTTTTTTTCAAGCCTGGGCAAATTTTAACATGTAAGGGGAGTGGCCTAGCAACAAGTGAACACTCACTGTCTATACTAATGCTACTTGAGCCTTTTGCATACCGGGTGAAGTCACACAGGGTGATGTCATACATGGTGATGTCATACAGGGTGATGTCATAAACTGTGATGTCATACAGGGTGAATTAATTAAAACATGTTTAGTTGACTTCATTAAGATTAGGTTGGTACATTTGGATAAATATTAGTCTCGATTTTTCAACCTTCCTCCACCGCAGCGCTGCAAAGGAAGGTCTGGCCAGTTCACAAAGCAGTCTGGGATGGGAGAAAAACGTACTCTGGTTTATTGGCATTTCTTTAAACCAATCACAATCATCTTGGGCGTTGCAAAGCACAGAGAAAAGCCGCGGTGCCTCTGCAAAATAGCCTTGGGAAGGAACTTGTTTTGGTGGAACGTGTGTACGTTCAAAAGTAGTGCAACAGAAAACTCAGACAGATAGTCTAGCTAGCTGTCTGGATTTACCCTGCAGAGATCTGAGGAGCAGTTAACCATAGTCCTCAGAAATCCACCAGAGTTTAGAATGCCAACACAAAGAGGAAGAGGAAGGTAACCGACATCTGACCTAAATGAGAGAATTTTGGCAACGGAGCAATCCCGGAAGTGGAATGTTGAGGATATAGACTACATACAGGGTGATGCCATACATGGTGATGTCATACATGGTGATGTCAAACATGATGATGTCATACAGGGTGAAGCCATACATGGTGATGTCATACATGATGATGTCATACAGGGTGAAGTAATACAGGGTGATGCCATACAGTGTGATGTCAAAGGGTGATGGTAATTAAAACATGTTTGGTTCACTTCATTAAGATTGGGTTGCTGTGTTTGGATAAATTATATATCGTAGTGAAATGTACTATAAAGGATAATGCACCTATTGTGCAAATCTAATAATAAAACAAAATAATATTGAAACTAAAGACAAACAGTGATTTATTAGCAAAAATGAAAGTTTTATTTCAGTTTGCCTTAAACCAAAGCCATAATCTGTCCCTATCCTTACCAGTTTTAGCTCTGTAAACCATCAACCATATATACCTAACAGTATATGAACATTTTGCAGGAGACAGGGTGGATATGAAAAGACCATCTTTACCAATTTACCCTGACCATAATTATAATACCTGATATAATTTGCTTGTATTTCCTCCTTGGAGGATATCAATGTTGCACAGACATAAATAAATAAAACACCATTGAAATCCTCTGTCTCTATAGCAACCATGCCCTTGTGGAGCAGCATTATTCTTGACAGTTCTTCTGTATTTACGCTTAAGCTGGGGCAATATGCTTTTGTCTAGATTCGATTCTTTCATGATATATAGGCGCAGATTGGATTTGTATTACAAATTCATTTCATGCGATTCTAGAAGTATTGCAATTCGATAGTATTGAGTTTTGCGATTTTCTTTTCCTTCTTTAACAAAAACTAGGGCTGTCGATTAAATGCAATCGATTAAAAAATGTAATCGAGTTAATTACAGACTGTGATTAATTAATCTAAATTAATTGCATACATCATTTTTACTGTGAAAGTATTTTAAATATTTGTGAATGAATAATCATCATATATATATATATATATATATATATATATATATATATATATATATATATATATATATATATATAAACAATCAACAATATGACCTAATATGCTGAGGAAATAAATTCAAAAGGGTATTTTACAACTACGAATGCACCGCGAGGATGTAGATTACCAGCTTCATTGAACGCACCGTCTCCCGTCTGTGTTCCGACAACAGCAGTCGGCAGGAACAGTCAAACTTTAGCGTTTTAAACCTAAAGCTTTTTAACCTTGTTTAAACCCGCTACTAGCTAGCAGAAGGCTATCGTTACCTGCTGCTGAGTTGTTAAGCTGTTAACTAGCCAGCAATGTTTCTGTTCTGCGCACTCTCTTCTCTTAATAGGCTACATCCATGGTCTCCCCATGGATGTATTAAGGGTAAGGCTCTCCCTCCTTCATTTTACAGTTGTATAGTGTTTAGAACGGCTCCGGGTGAAAGGTCAATATGGAATGGATTAATTGCGATAAATTTTATGAACGCACTAATTTTTCTCAGATTAATTAATCGAAATGAACGCGTTATTTCGACAGCCCTAACAAAACCACAAGTTGAATAACACAATTCTAGAGACAATATATCATGAGACATTTCTAAAAACGAATTGTTTTCTAAGAAGAATGCACATCACGTCAGTCAGTCAGTCTGCCATTTATTTACTTTGTAAAGAAGAACATAACATGGAGTTTCTGCTTTTTCTGCATTCCATCTGTTTAGCTGGAAACAGATGTGATGTCGCCATCGGTGGTACTATATACAGAAAATATTAAAGGAGAACTCCGGCCAATAAAGTTCAAGTTTTCGTCGCGAAGGCGACCTGTCCTCTGGAGGACATCCACCAGAACAGCGGGCGCTCGGGGGATTTATCGGCAGCGGGAGGCTAGCACCAATTTAGCTCGTTTTTTTTCTATTGACTGGTCTCGCATATAGTTATCAAAATTACAGTAAGTTCTCCTTTAAGGTGAGTCATTGGTAAAATAAATAAAATACATGGATTCTAGGGAAAAGAATCGATTTTAAAAATCGTCAAGAAAAAAAAAAATACATACATACCCAATTTTCCATTTTTCCCCCACCCCTAATTTACGCACAGACTTGAAAGAGCAGCATTTTACAAAGAAGCCTCCTTAGACTGTGCTGAGCTACAATGAACAAAAGCCATTAATCAGAGCCAAAGTTTCCTCTTAATTGAGAACACTGCGTCCCTTGCATCCCCATTCTTCGCCACCTTGTCATTATAAAACATTTATTTGCAGAGATACTGCACAACATTACAAGGAAAGAGAAGTGGCAGTGAGGGAGTGCAGCCCCTAACAGAGTACTTTTCCAATTAATTGACTTTAATGCAGCCTTATGTGGCGTTTTCCTCTCCCACTCCTCATAATGGCTGCCACCTGACTGCTGTATAGTCAATTACAACATAATACAAGTTGACTTAAGCAGTCAGCACTCAGAGATTAGGTTCCCAAAGAGAATTAAATTGTAGAGAGAAGGCAGAGAATGGTAATTCATGATCATTTTTTTTCTTCATTTCCTGCTGTCACATTAATTTTGTTATATTTAATGACATGGCGGTTGTTACTGCAAGAAGCTTACAGATGTTCATAATCATCTAGGTGTCTTGATTGTCCTACGTATATATGCACCAGGGAAGCTATTCTATGTGTGTGTGTGATGCAAATGTGTTTGTTGGGAGTTGTGGCTGTATTATCTGTTTGGCAGTGATTGAGTGTGGCAGTAAAAAGGCACTGAGAAAGACGCGGGGATGTGGGATGATTGCTGGATGGCTTCGCAGAGAGCCGAGGTAATTTCCCTCGCCGCCAACTCAGCTCTGTCGTTTGTCAGCCACCACTTGCGCCGCTGGCAGCTATTGTGCCAACAGCAGTCAATCACGCAGCTTATGAATCCTAGCCGCAGTCAGTTGCCCTGCTTATGAATCCGAACAGCAGTCAATCGCTCAGTGTAGGAATCCATTGACACATCTGGTGGTTCCAGCTGGTCACATGAATACCTAGCGACAGGACATCCTGGAGGCAGGCAGAGATTAATCGCAACAAATACCTCTGAAGAAGAAGATGGCTCTGTGGGACAAAATATTCCCATTATGGACAGGAAGGCTTACAGATTTGCAACTGCAGAAATAAAATGAGAGAAGCATTAATGTATATTCTGACATAATTGTGTGTAAAAGGTAAGATTACCAGTAAGTAACATTTTAGATTTAGAAAATCAATAGTAGTTAACTATTTCCATTTCCAAATTGGTTACTGCGAGGAAAGTGGTCTGAGGTCAGGTTTAAGGTGGAAGACATACGCCACAAAACTATTTCCATCTCCTAACAGGTTCAAAACATTTTTCATGTGAGCTTTCTTCTGAGTGAAAAAGCTAATTTGTCTGTTGAAAGTCTTGTTTGTTTGACCCATTCCTTCCACCCGTCCCACCCACCCTTAATGGACTTTCTCTGTCTTGATAGTACATCACATGACTTCCTGCTTTAATCCCGTCATATTTCTTATGGCCACTAGAGAGTGCAGCCAAATAATAAACGTGAATATTGATTGTAATTGATGCTTGTCCAAAAGACCTATGGGATAGTTTTTCGGGGAAGGATAGTCTCAGTTTTTCCATGGCACGTCTCACGCAACATACTCTCTCATCTTTATCTATACAACTGTCTGCACCAGCTCCATGCAGGCTCACAGGCGTAGACACAACCTAAACTCTCTACCAAAAGTCAATTTTTTCGACCACGCGTATAAACGCGAGGTTGATGTACAATAAAAAAGGCCTGGATAATTAAATGTATCTACATTTTTCAACCTAGGCGGAGCAAAGGTGTTGTTTCTCTGTACAGAGTCAAGAGATCAGCACACTATGCTCCGGTTTATAATCCCACTCGTCTCGCAATGCCAGACCTTCCTCCACAGCGCTGTGGAAGGAAAAACCTGCTCTGGTTTATTGTCATTTCCTTAAACCAAGCACAATCGTCTTGGGCGGCGCTAAGCATCGGACGGAGCCCAGACGCCCCTGCTAAATCGCCTCAGCAAGGAACTAGTTTTGATGAAATGTTTTAGTCGTGCAACAGAAAACTCAGATTGGACAGATAGTCTACCTATCTTATAAATTGACTAGAGATTAAAATTCCAAAACAAAGAAAGCGGAAGGTAACAGACATCTGGCCGAAAAGAGGTACATCAGGCAGAATATTCGGCGGCACCGGAGCAATCCTGGAAGTGGAACGTCGTGGATATAGACTATAATCCCACGGACTCTCCCTTCACTTTTGCCCAGCAGCTGGGAAGCAAGACACGGCAACGTCTTGGCTATTGAGGGGTTGCAGTGTTTTTTCATGGACAAACTGAAATCACGCTGTACATTTACTTAACTTTGCTCCGATCGCCAACACCTCCCTGCCCTGCTGCCCAGGCTTTAAAATTTGTGGAACAGATGGAACCAGTATAGATATTTGCTTCAGTGTTGCATGAACGCTGTTGGCAAGCGCAACGCTGACGTGACACTTGCGGTCTAGGCGCCGTGTAAGTCAGGATGACCACCAGAAGTCTTAAAGAAAACACATTATGCTTTCACTATCGCTATCTATAATGTTACAATGTCAGGTGTTCATATTAAATGTGGTCAAAGCTTCAATTAATGAGATAGACATATTTAAAAGATATCCCTCTGAGCTAAATCCTCAGATTTCACACTGCTTTGAACAATCTGGTTTCAACAGTTTTTCCTACTCTCGGCTCGGAGTGACTTCATACCGGCCACTTTTCTGTATATGGTCCAAGAACAGCGGTGTTCGCATCCCGGGAGTACTACTTAAGGGGACCAGTGTTTAAATCCTAACCACAAACTAGTGGTTTTGGTCTTCACTGTCGCCTTTTGTTGGCTAAACTCAATGGCAATGGCTGCTGAAATGACCATAATTTCACCTTTTGTCAGCTAAACTCATCTATCATGGGACCGGTTGTTATGTGACCGGCTGGCAGACACCGTAATTTTGCAGGGTATCATACGAATGGTTCATAAGTTTTCAAACAATATCATACGAACCCATTCATGACAATCCATTGACAAGATTGAGCTGTATCTGCATGTGTGCATATTATGGTAATTGCCATTAGCAACAGTTACTGCAGCTTGCATGTCGACTTTAAATGATGTTGGACAGAAATGTCACCCACTACTGGGCATACAAAACAAAATAACCTTCCCTCGTGAACACAAACATCACAAAATGAAAAAAGTTAATTGAAATGTCAGTCTAATTTAAAGCTAACGAGTACCAGACACATACAAATACACAATGCAATAAAGAAATGGTTGGAAATACAGTGTGGAGGACATTTAGTAGCACTGCAGTTGTTGAGTAAGGTTAATGATGTAGAAATTGGGGTGATGAGTTGAAGACTGGTGCGTTGCCTGGCCTGGAAAGCTAGACTCCACCACCTGTTAGCTGTGTCTCTGCCTCCTCTTCCGCAGCCTGCCTGTGGAGGATAACACTGGCCTGGCTGGATTCCCACTGCAGTGGTTGGAGGTTAAATTGATTCCACCCTGCCACTCTCTTATCATAACTGTCTGCCATTCTGTCACAGCAGACCGCAAATGCAATTCCCTAACCTTGGGGTAGACCGACCAAGGCATCTGTTACACTTAATAAAGTGCTGACCTAAATTTAACTCTACACTCAGCTACTTATGTGGTCCGGGGGGACCAGGGAACCAGGGAGAGGGGCTTGCTTTTTGTTTATGAGTGCTGCCTCAAGTGCTCGTAAATTCATTTAAAGGGACATAAATTACAAATAAAATATGGTTCCATCCTGTGTAGCTGTTGTACAAAAGCTGTGTTAAACGCAAACACTAGCTCTGCAACTTTTAACCATACTAAGGCAAATATCGAATTATAGGACGATGAGTTATAATATTTTTTCCATTTACTTGACAGCTGGTTGTTCTTCTATCAGAGCTTATACACCATAATTTGGCCTAATTTAGTGTTAATGACTGAGAGACTGATACACTGCGGATATGATTCTTCACAAGTCTTCTTATCTGTGACAGTGGGTGCAATTATTCCTCTTGTTCACATGTAATTTGGAATGTTTCTAGAAATAAGAGTCACAACCTTCAAACAAGACAGAATAATAAGTATGCTCTAAAATCAAAAATTAGATGTTTTGTATTGGGAACAGGCTTAAGTGTCTGCACCCAAAATCTTAGCCACTGAGTCTGTCCGAAATATCTTCACAACTATTGGCACCAGGTTAGGTTTAGGCACAATAATTTGTTCGGGTTGAGGAACTTTTGTAGTCTTTGTCAAAAGCAGAACTACTTGGTTAAAGGTCCAGTGTGTAACGTGTTTAGTTGATTATTATCAAAATCTGTGTTCCCCGTTCACAAACGTGTCCTTTTTCATAAATATTTACCACCACCATCAATTCCAAGTATTGCTTTTGGCTTGAAATTTTACATTTGCATTCACATGAACTGTGGTAGACGCTCCATATCCATGCGCCATCTTGAAATACATTAGCCGGTAAGGGACATACAGGACACACTGCTCCGCCTTTCGCATTTTCGCTGTTACGTGATAAACTCACAGGTACTGTTAATGCTGCTAATGGGTATTGTCGCTTCCCGGCCCCGGCAAGTTTGAAGAAGGAAACATGGAGGACCACGCGTTCTCTTAATACATCCATGCACAGCTGTGGATTGGGACCAAAAAATCTACCGGGAGAGATGAATGTTCGGAAATAAGAGGCTGCTGCGGCCCGCCGTACGGGTTAGTTTGACCAGCGGGCAGCGGCTGGTGTGGCCGTGGGCAGCGGCAGCGGCAGCTCAGACCGGCCCTCGCGGCCTTGAAACACTACCGGCCTACCGGGAAAAGTCCTGACTCTCCCGATTGCCACTCCGCCTCATGCACGTATTCAAAATCCAAATTTCAGGAACAGGAGTCCTCTTCTTCGCCCAGAAAAATAAAAGGATATTGAAAAGAGCAAAAGACCGGCTTTTTGAAGCGTGAAGGCTACCGTAGCTGTAATACGTACTTTGAACTGCGTGGTGCGAGATAATTGATTGCGATATATGATCTCAATGCTAGATGGGAGAAATTCCTACAAATTGGACCTTTAAGGAAAGAAGGAAACCTTTGGCCATGGTTGACAGAAACCAACGATGACTGTTGGCAGGAAACAGTAAGTTAACAGTGGTCTACCACGTCGAAGTCACATGCTTCACCAACCTATCCAGCCGCTGCGACCTCCTCCCTAATGGTACGTGTCCATTGTCAGCATAATTTTCAAGCTTCCCATTCATTTCTATGGGAGTAACTGTGCAATTCATTCTGGCAGCGTCACAGGGATTTTGGAGAAGCGGGGCATCTACTCACCCGGTACGATTTGCATAAAGTTGAAATCAGGCAACTTTATGCAAATGAGAAGCAGGCAACTCGATGCTTGTCGCCTCTCAAAAGCTGACGAAAATCTTTTAAACTGACCGCTGTCGATCTGAAATGAAGATAGATTCAGCGACTGCATGGCCTATTTCTCACATAAGAAACAAGTTTCGGTGAACTATTTTTGGAAACTAAGAGATTGTATTCCAAAGAGCCGCCATTATGGTCCGTTTTGAAATACGGGAGCAGACAGACCCACGTGACACGTTCGTCCAATCAGATGCATCCATTACCGTTGTGGGAGGGTGTAGACTGTTTTCTTTGCTTGGCAGTAGTCAGTGAAGAGAAACTGATAACGTGGCGAGCCTGCTAGCATGCAATGCTGGGAAGCGGGACAATCCTTGCCGTGAAAACAACGCCTATATGGACACGTACCATAAGAGTTTTTGATCATGCCACTGAAGCCATTGTTCTGGACAGACACAAGTCAAAATTCATGTGGGCACTGGAGGTCAACAACGACATCACACGAGTGTTTTAGTTGTGTGTGACAGCACAGACAGGCGACTGTTGGTTCAAAACAACAATGGCGGCTCCTAAATAGGTTAGCGTAGATGCTGCAATATCAGTTATATCAGAACTGGAGAGTGTTTCTTTATTGAAAGAAGAGCAAAGACACTGACGTCTTTTTTCAATGGAAAAGATATTTTCGCTCTCCTGACTGGTTTCAGCAACAGTTTGATTTAATAACTGACTAGACAGAGACGGATGCTTCATCCAATCACATGCCAAGTACCATCCCTTTTCCAAACTCTTTCCAATGGTGGCAATTTTATACATTTAAAAAAAAAAATCTCCCACAACTGTTGGATTGATAAATTGTACTTTCTGGTGCAATCAATATGAGACATTTGTAATTCAAACATCATGAAATGTAAAAACACTGAAAAAAATCTCAAGCAGCCAAACATATTTACCTTGCAGCTTGAGCCCTCCTCACTTTGTCACTTTTGTAATTCTTTTTTTTAAAGAAATAGACCTAGAGGCAGACATTAGGGTGAGATCAATGTTAGAACATTTTGAAATCTAACAGCTTTAATTCTTATAAAAATAAAATAAGAAAGTCCTTTATATCCTTGAACATTGATAATGAAATCAGCTGCAGTCTAACAGCTTTTCGTGGTTGATAGAGAGACAATAATTGTACGGTCTATGTATTCAGCACATTTCTGGTTATGTCATCACTGAGGATGTTTCCTCTTTGCTAGAAATCACTATAAACTCAAAGCCTGTTCCTGGCATTTACCCTTCAGGTGCTCTTGACTGCAATGAAAGGAAAAAGCGGTGAGAAACATGCAGAGGAGAAAGAGCAGGGGCACAGAGCTTCTACTCTCCAGTGTAGATTTACTTATCTGTCACGACTTTATGTGGTCGAAATGGAAAAGAGAATTGGGCTATGTTTACAGCACCATAAACCTTTCTTTTAAACCCAAGGACTTGGCCACCCTGAAACTGTAGCGTAGCACCCATAAAACTGAGGCTAACACCGTCTTTTAAATCTGATGAAACATTTATCGATCTTGTTTTATTTGCTCGTCCTATCCCACCTTTGGGTTAATAGAAGTGAATCAGAGAACAGCAGAAATACTGAGGGCAGTAAAGGTTTGCATGCTAACAGCAGGGAAGATGGACAAAAAAATAGTAGGAAGTTGCTGGGAAGAAAAAAAAAGCTCAGTTTGATTTGTGACTGTGTGTCTGCGGCACTCAGCCCCTATTCCATTTGTTCCTTCCTAAGATGTGAATCTTTAAAACTGTGTAACAAATATATAGGTTTATTTAAAAAGAGAAGGTTCACTAATTTCATAAACAGCTGGTCACTCTAGTTTTTAGCTAATGTTACTCAAACATGAGGAAATAGTGAGTTTGGAACTATTTTCAGCTGTGGATTAATACACATTTGGTGCTCTTGTATTTGTGGCAGCAAGAGTGTGTGTTAAATTGTGTCAAAATAAACTGTGTGTGTGAGTGTGTGTGTGTGTGTGTGTGTGTGTGTGTGTGTGTGTGTGTGTGTGTGTGTGTGTGTGTATGTGTGTTTGTGCGTGCGAACATGTGCAACAGCATGGCCACTTGAATAATTTTTTAAAAAAGTTGGAGCTCTTTGGCACCAGAGTAAATTGTGCATTTGTTTCGGGACATTTTACAGTTGCAGATTAATACACATTTGGTGTTCTAGTGAGTATTTACAGCACCACAGGCCAGATGTTATAAAAGTCTGTGTAGGTTCATTATTAACAATATGTATGCACAAGACTATGTATATGCATTATCAGGGTGCGATTTGTGAAAACAGCAGAGGGGAGGATATTTTAAATCCCCCTTTCAATACAATGGATATAGTGCCACTCAGCCAGCCAATCCAGGGGGGTACATTTTGGGGATGCAAATAATTCAACAGATGCAGGGATATGTAGACCAGAAAGGGGGAAATCCCACGTATCCCACCCGGAAAATCGCACCCTGTACATTATTTTTGTCTGATCTGTTTCCTTGGTTTGTGGCGGCACCTGGATCGTAGTTGCAGTTGCTGCCGTGGTCCCGCTCTATGCCCTGCTATGCCCTGCACTGCTTCTACTATTATCTTTATTGTTAGTGTTATTGCCACTGTTCATCATGCCAACTGCTATAATTATTATGAATCATATTTCTGTACATCTGTATCAGTGTCTCTGTGTCTTAACCGGCAGCGGCAGATGGCTGGTTCTGCCTGAGGTTTCTGCCTGAAAATTAAATTGAAAAATTAGAAATTAAATTTTTAAGTACTTATGCATAGTTCCGTTTCATAAATCTCAATTGCTAGGAAACTGAATTCAAATGTACAAGCGTGATTTCACTCCCAGAGCTACGCATAAACAAATGTACCTACACTCTAAATCAGCTGTATACATATCAGTCTGTCAATGAATCGAAAGGCCAAATAAGTGTAATTGTACTCTTGTCACTGTATCAGCAACAGGTATCATTATATCAAAGAGATTGTATGATTATTGTCATCATTATCATCATCAAATGTCAGGAGGGTAGTCAATGATTTTGTTTGTAGGGTTGTATGTCGAAACACTCTTTGGACACACACAAGTACTTAAACCTACATTCATTGACTTTTTGGTCACTTAGGGTCTGCGGAAACAAACTGTAAACACAGCATTGGCATATTATCATCTTGCAGTTATGGCAGATACTGAAAACAACGCTCCATAAGCTGCAGAACTACGGAACAATTATCTGTGTGCTTGTCACATAACATTGACATGTAGTGGTGTGGTCAATATTTAATATAAAAACATTGATTATAGCTGCTTTAATATTTCTAATTCTGCATATCATACACTGCACATAAAATTAGCTAATCATCAAATAGTATCTTATTTTTAGATTTTGTGCCTCAAATACTGTATGTTTAAGTACAGCACACGTGTACACCTGGTCTGAAGTACGCATGAGATTTGCACATCGTCATTGTTTTGTTCTAATAATTCCAATATATGCGGAAAATGCTACATGCATGTTTTGTGCATACCCATTCTTAATACATCTGTCCACTTTCATTAGTTTAATAGACGTAGCACTATGGCACATACAGATAAGATATATCAGGCTTTGCATACACAGACATTATTGTTGATATGTGCATTTTAATGGAATAAATATATATATATATATATATATATATATATATATATATAATTATTACCAGTTTTGCTAATCTACACCATGTATGGCAGCAGCACCATGGTCTTTTTGTGGCATCTGATGTCATCGTTCAGTACTATTGTCATTATCTTGCCTTTTCACGTCTGTGCAACAGCAATGTTGAAACTCTCTGCCTCCTCCTATAGATTTTGCATGCACTTCACACTGCTTCTAATTTTGTTTGCTGTCTCATTCTGTCTGAATAGGAGACAAAATAGAGCTGTCTGAAGAGGTCTGTTCAGAGAAAAGACAGAGGCGGCATCGGGCGGTTAATTTCAAGAATTTCAGAATGAGGTTTACTGCTTCAGACAATTTACATCCCCAGGTCTTCTTACCCTCATTCTCATTTTATTGTTACATATTTATTGACATATATTTCATGTTGCAGACAGTAATAGCAGACCTGTGGCTGGAGTCCCTGCAGTGAGTTGATGGGCGACTGTTGTTTTCGTCTAATAGGCTGCTTGACTCAATTTCAAAAAGTTGAGCCATTTCATGGGTGATCGTGCTACTTAGATTGTATATTGGGTATTTGGAATATACAATTAAGTAAAGATAAAGTATACAATATACTTTTTTATATCTATCATTAAGTACAGTATAAATCATTCTCTAGAAGCATGTGATTTACTTACCTCTGGCAGCTCTGCATTGATAGAGTATAAAACAAGGTGCTCATTCCTCACCTTTTGTTCACCCTTTCACTCGTCAGCACCATCCAACAATGAATATTCAGTTCACTCAATAGACTGATGGCCTCTTTCATTAAGACTGAGTCACGTAATTTAGATTAGGATTTAACTACGTCAGAGATGTAGGCAATGCTTGACTTTGTTGAGCCCAACCTGTTCTCCCTCCCAACTTGTAAAATAGCGATGCTTGGTCAGGGTCTCTCAGCGGCAGATACCGAGGCAAAAATCTCCCTTTAGCGTCTGAATGGAACGCACCGGGCAGAGCAGCAGCTCGACCGCAGCGCTGTAAGATAACGTAGTATTAAGAGAGACAACGGTAGAGAGTAGTATGAAAGATGGAAAGCCGTGTAAGGAGGTTGGTTGGGCTGGTTGATGGGTCAAACAACACAGGACTTTCTCAACACAGGACTTTCACCCAGTGACCGGGGTTAATGTCCTGTCCTCGTCCCGCGTATCACTGAAACATAGATTTATTAACCCCACCCTCCTAAACCTAACTGTCCCTCTTCTTGTGCCCCATGTCAGTTAAATGAAGCACAGCGCAAATTCTTTCAGGAAGACGTCATTAACCCAAGCAGTACTCTTTCTCCGTAAATCAAATCAGCTGTTTAGAAGCGATACTTTCACTTAAACCAATAAGACCTGACCACGGAATTCAAGGACCAATCACAGCATTACAGCTCTGCTTAAATATGTTCTCCCTGTTTCAGTTTTCGTTTCAGGCAAAGCGCTCAACCCTCCACCTCCCCTGCCGCCTCCAGTCTTCATGTTTCTCCCTGCTGGCCATTCCGTTGCCTCGTCGGTCTGGTCCCCGGTCTGTTCTCCGCTGCCACCAGTGTCTAGACTCCATCGGGGGATATGTTTCCTATTCTCTACCCCTTAAAAATATTAATTAGATGGAGTATAATCTCCAAAAGACTCATACATTTTCTCATGCAGTTGTATAATAAATATTGTTCTTTTGCATATCTGCAAACAAAGTCTCTCCTGATTGAAATGTACATCCTGACCCAGAGCGTGAAAAAGTGACGCCAAAAGTCCCAACTAAGTGTTTCTAAATATGACGCTAAAGGAGAAAGTATTTGCGTCAGTAACAATTGCCAAAGGCACCTGATCGTTTAACTTAGCACAGCACCATTAAAAACACTGGCTTGACCGCGATATATTTTCCCTAGCTTCACCCTCGTCAAAATCGTCACGTCCAGTTTAAAAAAAACAAGATGGTGATGGCCATATTGCCAAACTGGAGGCTTCAAAACGGCAGCCCACAAATCAATGGGTGACGTCACTGCTGCTATAGTCTCGCTTTGCCAGACCCTCCTCCAAAGTGCACTGAATGAGGGTCTGGCTACTCCACATAGCATTCGGGGATGGGAGGAAAACGTGCTCTGGTTTAATGGCATTTCTTTAAACCAGTCAGAATCTGCTAAACTCCGCACAGAACTGCTGCAAAATAGTCGTGCGAGATTGCATAGATAGTCTAGCTAGCTGTTTCAATTTACGATGCAGAGATCTGAGGAGCAGTTAACCATAGTCCTCATAAATTCACCGAATTTTAAAATCCAACACAAAGAAGCGGAAGGAAACGGAAAATACATGCATCCGGCGGAATTTCCTGCGGCATCGGAGCAATCCCAAAAGTGGAACACTAAGGATATAGACTGCTGCTGCTATGTCCATTATTGTTTTTGCACATTCCAAACGACAGTTTCACATTATTCCAATGATCTGTTGATGGCAACATGCTAAGGATTGGGTGCCACCAGACACAGCTATTTAATCTTACCCATAGAGGTATTAAGGAAAACTGGATACTGTTTTCCACGTTGGCGCCCTATTCATTCCTATTAAGTTGCTAAATGGGTGGAAGCCTTTTTCAGACTTTCATCATTTTGGGCCCATCAACACTAGAGTCCTTATCCTGCCGAGCCAGCTTACTTCCTGTCACTCCCACACACATGAATTAGATAAATCATTTAATGATATGGCTCTTCTAGTCTTTACAAATTTTCATAGAACAGATGGATCACAATCTCATAATACAAGCATTACAGAATGATGCTTCAAAATATTGATTCAACGTTTGACAGGCAGTCCTTTTCCAATGAGGCTTTTTGGGTCAGTGTGCGTCATGTGATTGAGCAATACTCATGTGGCCTCTATGCAAAAATCACTTCACAGTCCAGCACTGCTCCTGAGGGCTTGATGTAACCATAAATATAACAATGCAGGAAATTGGTGGATTTAGTTCACGGTGGCCAAGTAAATCCTTATGCAGGTTCTGTGTCATGTTCAACTCTGGTGAACTATAAAGTTATAGTGCGTAGTTTCTGTCGCCCCCATGAGGAATTCTAAGTAATGACAGCAACATTGTCCATATGGCGTAAGCCTTCGGTGGTAGCGCACCACCCGCATGGACGTGATGCACATTCCAGCAATATGTGAAATAAATAGGTAAATATTGCAATAACTGGCTAAAACATGTATGTACAAAGGGTTAAAGTTGTATGTGTATTCATCTCTTTACTGGATGATATATTGTAGATGAGATTGACTTTGGATGGATGTCGATGGATTTGTGGGTAGCAACCGATACCGGTGTTACCATGTGTTAGCAAGGTATTGTTAGCATGCATAAAGCCTCACCTATGCTATTGTACGTGGATAATGGGAAAATACAACTGTTGATGTATTTTCATTGTATTTATACATCAGAGTGACACATATGTGAAGTTGTGCGCTCCCTGGTGAAGCCCGTTTTTGGAGTCTGTATTCTGTTTTCGAAGTTTCGAAGTCAAACTGTACATTTCAGAATTAGCCTGAATTTACTGTGAATGTATTTACACTGTGTTATTTTGTTTTCTATGTCAGTGTCCTAAGCCTAATGCTGTATGTTTTGGATGATTTTGAAGTTTTAATTCTTTTGTTTGGCCTTCTGTCAAATTGCAACCAATTATCAATATTTCCAAAATAAACAAACTAGGGATGCACCGATCCACATTTTTTCACTTCCGATCCGATCCCGATACCTGAATTTGGATATCGACCGATACCGATACTATTCCGATACCAGAGCTGTGTTTGCTTTAATATTATTATTATCATTATTGTTGATTTTATATGATGCTGAAATAAACTCCTCTCAACGGGCAAGTATGATATGGACGTACGTATGCATGTATGTCCCAAAAGGCAACTTGAGGTAAGTATAAGGTCAGAAAAGGAAGTCAGAAAAACAGGAAAAATCTCATTCTGAAAACAGATATCCAACTGTAAGGGTTGCAAATTGATTGTCATGTCAACATTTATTACATACCCAAAATGTCAAATACTTGAGTCTTGAAATATAAGAAAAGTGCAAGTGTAAAAATCTCTCTCTCACACACACACACACACACACACACACACACACACACACACACACACACACACACACACACACACACTATCAATAAAACAGTGTGTGAACAGCGCAAATCAAGCACACTGGCTCTTGTAGCATCAACAAATCAACGTTTTAAAATGTCAAATATCTGAAATATAAGAAAAGTGCAATGACTGTAAACATCTTATACACACACTTAGTTACACACACACACACACACACACACACACACACACACACACACACACACCTCTGTTTTCACGGCTGCGCAGCGGCTGCTCTGAAACAGCGGCCGCCGGGACACGTACGATCCGGGGTCTCTGGTGGACGCAACAACGGGGAATTGGAACACCGGCAGACAGACGGTTGTGAAAGTCCTGTTTTGGTTTTGCATGTTGCTGTCTTGCTCTGCGGTGTTTCCACTGTGAAGTATTTCCAAACAGCGGACACACAGGATAGCATCGAGCTAGCCACAATGCTGCTCATGCTACTATCCTGCTAGCTGGCTGCAAACTGCGGAATGGACTTCCTGAGCGGGGGCGTGTCTCATAACTCTGTGTCTCATTGAGCCGCGACTCAGTTCAGGAAGTCTATTCCACAGTTTGCAACACAGCCAACCAGCAGACCAGCCGGCAGGAATCACTTTTGGAGCCATTTCAGCAGACAACGTTAAAGTGCAGACATGGCTCTTGGTATCGGAAATCTCCGCAGGTTGGATCGGGAAAATCCGATACCCGAATTTCGCTGGTATCGGCCCCGATACCGATACTGGATCGGATCCCCATCCCTAAAACAAACCCAAAATAAGTTAATGTGTCCTGTGTGTGTGTCTCAGTTCAGCAGGCTACAAGAAGAGGAACATTATTTTAAAATTTTTATGTCTCTTCGTCTCTAAAGCTAAACGCTGCTGCGGTGACGTAAAACGCATCACTCGGGTTTCTGCGCGCAATTTTGTAAACATAGCCATACTGAGAAATACAGAGGGAGTTTTGTGGAGCTGATAGGCTTAATTAGCCTTGTATCAAGTCATTTAGCAATGCCTTGAATGTAACGGACGTTCATTGATATAAAATAGTTGCGCACTAAAGGTTAAACGTGCAAGTCTGAGTCTGTTCTCACGGTATGATCGCTGAGAGGGCAGACACATGGTGGAGTTCAAAACAAAGAGAGCTATCCTGAGACTTTCTGCTGGGACTTCAGCCACAGAGACTATTGAATTGGCTAAAATGCTGCAAAGCTCCAAATGTGAACATAAAGGTCAAGTGGGAATCAGGTTGAAAGATTTTTGCCTGCTGGTCAATTCTGTTCTTGTGAGCCCACCACCTGGAACAACATCAACTGATAGTGATAGCACGAGGGGCCACAACCTTTCCCCTTCAGTTTGCATTGCAGCGTCTTTGCTTGGGTCTTTGTGTGAGTGCAACACATTGATCTCACTACATAACTTACACAGATTTTTATGAAGCCGCTGCTCATGCAGCAGAAGTAAATTTTTTAATGGCACTGATCTCTTTATCTTTAATGCTGTTTTGGTGCAGAATAATGTGTTTGTGTGTGTTCTGCTTTCTCAGGCAGTGCCATTGAGTTGATTCATGATGATTAAGCTCCCATGAGCACGCAATCCATCTGCAAGTGTTTGGATTCACGACAGAATCCATTAATTATCTAAATCCATTCAACCTGTGTGGAGAACTACACCTTATTCCAAAGTTAAAGGCATGGTACGCCATGGATAGATCACTAGTGTATCTATACTGTATATATTATATCTATAGGCTTTATTGATATGTATTCTCTGTACAAGCTGATACATTTAAATGTATGATTTCTGAATTTTTTGAGACTTGTTAGACTCAACATGAATGTCAACGCTAATGTGAATGATGCTAATTGTGTTTTGAAATATAACCTGAATTAAATCCTGTGGTGAGTCATGAGCATTTATCCAATATTTTATAAATGAAATGAATGAGTTGTATAGAGAAATGTTACTTTATTGTACAATGTTATAACATCTTTTTGTATTCTTGAATTTATTTATTGGAATTTGGAAAACTCAAGTGTTTGTTTGAGATGACATTTGATGAATGCTTTTCATTTGGCTGTACATCTTAATGCATTCATGTGTGTGTGTGTGTGTCTGCAGCTAACATGTGCTCAAGGACCTCTCGTGATTGCAGTGATTCACACTTCATGAAAAACCCTTTTTATTGACTGGTCTGTTTTATACCATCACTAGTCTGGATCAATGAAAGTACATTTCCAAGATAAAGCCTGACATCCGGTGCATGTCAGGCTTTGCCCCTCACCTTTTGCTCTCTGTGTTGCCGTTCTTAAAATGCCTTCGCTACGGGAAACAACCTTCAAGCTACCACGCTGCAAAATGGCAAGTTTCAAAGAAAATGTGGATGGTACAACAAGGCAGGCCTGCTTGGTTCTTTCGAGGAATGATTGTAAAGATTTACTAAGAATATGTTTAGGGCATTTCCTCTCTAACTGGGAGGTTTTGGGACTGATTGGTGGGATTGCTGTGGACGAAGGGTGATACACTGGTAAGAGCCAATGAGGTTTAACCATGTATCTTCTAATTTAAATAGTTCACGTTACTGTATTGTGTCAACAGTTAACTTAATATTGTATGTGTTGTTTTCTTTTGTGAGGTGCAAATGTTCCACCCAAACAAAAAGTTCCTTCCAGAGACTATTTAGCAGAGCTACCGTGGATGCGTCCGGAGCTCAGCGCCGCCCAAGACGATTGTGATTGGTTTAAAGAAATGCTAACAACCCAGTGTTTTTTTCCTATCCCAGAATGCATTGGTGGTGTAGTCAGACCTTATTCCACAGCATTGTGGAAATAGGTCTAGCAATGCGGGACTATACCGACACTGACTGCTAAATTCACAAAGCCATTCAGTGTACATTAATTCCTGTTGGCAGCCCATTGCTCTGTCATGTTAATCAAAACTGACCAAAACGTTGCCCAGTGTATGCCCTAATTGACTAAAGCATTTCCGCAGCCGCAGCAGACATTATTGAATGTTTTTGTCATGGGTAGCAAATTCAAAAGGAGAATCCAAATGCAGGAGACCAGTAGGCAGGCCGATTTAACAAAAAGCAAGCTTTAATAGCAAAAGCTGGATCCAAAAAACAGACAGGCAACAAAAGAAAATCCAGAAACACTAGAAAGACAACAAACTGGGAGAAAATACCCACTAGGAATACACAGCCAGGAACAAACGCAGACAATCGGACACTGCCGAAGAGAACAGAAAAAGAGGGTGGTAACGAGGGACAGGTGAAACACATCAGGGACTAATCAGACTCAACAGGAAGCCACGCACTAAGCTACACAAAAGCTGTGTTCAAAACCGTTCTCTATCATGGAAGTAGTGCACTATATAGTGTGTTTGTGATTTTGTAGTGGTGTTCGAATTCTCTGCGGTTAATTTCATTCACTATATAGTCCACTATAAAGTATCCACAATGCACAGCTAATCTGAGTGTACATACGATGTACCCTACATTTTACTTCAGTACACCACATGGCAACACGGTCGTGGTTTCCCGGTGAAGAAGAAGAAGCACTGAAAAGGAAAAATGGAGCGAGCTTTCGTTTCAAAACAGTGGAAATGTAATGTTGCCATCTTGCCCTCTCTCTCTCTCCTCCCACTTCTTCATACGCACGCACGCACACACGCACGCACACATATGCTAAAGTTAAACTTTATGGAACCTTTAAAGAGCAGTTGTGTGGGATTGTGTATATGTGTTGTACTGTAATAACTGCTGGTTACCACGGGTCAGTGCTCTGATTTACTCCTTCACTTTTCAATTAAATGTAAGATTGAAACATCATAAATATTGGTATTTTTTTCAAGTGAACTCCCTTTTTTAGACTGTATCCACTGAGTCACTGGTCAGGATGGTGCCCTGCGTTTATTATTATTAATAATACATAACGTTATTGATGTTAATAAACATCTTTGATAATTGCTAATAACTGAACCTGCTACCACCACATCCCTACACATATTAATTACAGGTGAAAAAAAGATGCCAGGGGGGAAAAGTCTCACAGTAGGCAATTAAGAGTTTAGAACAGTAACTGGAAATACTATTTGTTACTTTAATTATGTTTTATATTATGATGACAGAGTGGTTTGAAAAGTGTTTTACTGTTTCAGATCTCACATGCAGAGCTAAGGGAGTACGACAAAAAGTCAAGATGCTAACAGTATATTGTAGAAGACAGACCTGTGACTAAGCTATCATAAACTAATAGACCTGAATAACACTACAAATGCTTTTGTTTGTAATTATCTTCATTCGCGAATTTGCAAGCAAGAATTATTTCACTGTAATCGCTATGCAAATGTGACAGCAATTCAAAATGAAGTAATATAATTTGTTCCAGAAAGGTTGATTGGAACATTAATTATTGTGCGTTGTACAAAACAAAGCGGTCTCAATTAGGATGTAATTATGAGCAGTCCCATAATAGACAGTTTTAATGAGTATATTTTGGCAAGGGGAGGTGAATGTAGCACATAATTACACCATAAAGTATCAAGAGAAGGCCTTTATGAACTACACACAAACTGAACATAACTTGCATTTTATGTCTTGTTTGTTTCACATGTACTAACAAAGCAATGACGTAATAGAAGGCATCAGAATCATGTTTATATTAAGTAAGTTTTCATAGTTTTTCACATGCAAGGAATTTGCCTTGGTGTCTGGTGTGTAACAATAAACATAGTAATAGAGCAAATAAAACACATAAAGCACATACTGCAACAGTCAAGAAACATAAATAGGTAATAGAAAATAGAAAAACTGCCATTAAAATAAAATAAAAAATATATTTGTTTAACCCTTAGAGCAGTGTTTCTCAAACTTCCTTCAATAACGTTCCTCCTTTGAATTGTGTTTTTAAGCCAAGTACCCCTGACCAGCGTGAATCATTTTTGATCGAAAAAAAAGTCAAAATAAAGAGGAACAATACAGCGATGTCAGCGATAGATTTACTAAAAACTGCCTTGTAACTGAAAAACATTTAAATGCTAATGTCAAAAGGCGACAAAACAATTTTTTTTTAAATGACAAAACCTTGGAAAAAGACTGTAGAAAGAAATAACGAAGTAAGGTGAGAATAAGTTCGAAAATAGTAACAAAAACTTCGTATAACAACACAGTAAGGCAAGGCAGCTTTATTTGTATAGCACTTTTCAGCAACAGGGCAATTCAAAGTGCTTTACATGAAGACAATTAAAATACAAGAATAAAAGTTACAGTGCAGTATAAGAAATTAAACATTAAAGAGCAGTTAAAAATATAAAGGCAGATAAGTAGAAAGAAGAAAGTAAGGCAACACTAGGTCGACATAAGTGACAATAACAAAAAGCGGAAAAAAACTTAGAAAAAGCGATATAAAGTCCATAAAAAAGGTATAATGGTCTAGTACAACAGACTTGCAACTGAAAAACATTTTGCAAAAAATCTCACGTACCCCCTTCAGTCCTCCAAAGTACCCCTGGTACACGTGCCCCCATTTGAGAAACACTGGTTTAGAGAATGGAGATCATTGTTAACATGATCCTGTTTAAATCAATCTAAAATAAAAAAAAAACTATAACAGTTAGAGCATTCTTTTTTTATTTTAGAGAGAGCTAAGACTTCTGTCTTCCCCGCCATCAAGTTGTACAGTAACGACCATGTGTACACGTTACGTGACATCCAGTCCAAAACGGGCTGAGAACTATATACTTATGGAGTGTTAAGAAATATTTGTCTGTTTCTACATTTAAAAAAATCCTTTGGATCAATATGTTTTGTGTATTTATTTAGGAAAATCTGATAAAAAAAAACACACACAATTGTAATACTTTTATTAATTATAATGGTTAATTGACTCACATAACCTTTTAGCTTAGGATGTATTGATTTTAGGGACATGAAGCATTTGAAGATATGATGACATCACAATTAGCAAAAATGCCAATGTAGGCACTAGCTGACCATTTCTATTAAAGGGCTCAAATAAAAGAGCTGTACTGTCAGGAATGTGCCAAGGTTCACAGTATGAAGTATAACAAATATGTGCAATGTACAGAAATAGTAGTTGATGTGCGTTAAAACACATTGAGACAGATGTTGAGACGCTAATGTAACGCATAGAGACAGAGGTGGAGACTGTATGCTAACGTAACCTGGGTGATGATAGGGAAGGACTCCACAGTGTCAACTGGGGAAAAGAAGTTTCTCGATCCACCACTTTGGTCCAGGTACATTTTCTACGTGTGTAGCGTGAAGGGGGCTACAACTACATTTATTTTTGACATCCTGTATTGTATAATGACAATTAGAGATGGTTCAATACCATTTTTTGCTTCCTGATACCAATTCCGATATCTGAACTTGCGTATCAGCCAATAACGAGTACTGACACAATACCAGTGAATCATTCATTTTATTATGTTTTAACAGCTGTATACTACTATCCCTGTATGGGTGTGTTATGATTTCTATCGACTGGCTCAGGTTAAACTCTTTGTAAAACATGAACAAACACAAATAAGGAATGCCATAGAACTTTCTTTTATTATTTAGTTTGACAGTGGGTCATAATCGAAAAATGAACATAAATAAACTACTTTAAAGTATTTTTTTCTGGGCTAAATTACGTGGTATCGGTGCATACACTCCAGTACCAGCATTTTAGACAGTATCGGAGGCTTTTCTGATAATGGTATTGGTATCGGAACATCTCTAATGACAATAATAAATCATTAATTCCTTGAGTACATTGGCACAAAATTCAAATTTGCATGCGACACTGAAGCGAATGTCTGGTTCTGTCTAGTCCACGAATTTCAAAGCTTCTCTAGCAGCAGGGCAGGAGGTGTTGGCCATCGGAGAGCAGAGTTGTCTCATGGCAGTTTGTCTATAAATAACCATTGCAGTTCCTCAATACCCAAGAAGTTCCCTTGTCTTGCTTTCCAGCTGCTGAGCTTGCGTAGTTCATAATAACGTAGTGTTGATGATCTGTCTGTGTTATATTTCTGGTGCTCTGCACAAATGTCTGACACCTGCCTCGGTTCATATAGTTATGTCTCCCTCAGGATGAATTTTAAGAACTTTCCTCCTTATTTTAAAACAATCACAATCGTCTTTGGCGGCGCTAAGCCCCGGAGGGAGCCACGGTGCCTCTGCAAAATAGCCTCGGGAAGGAACTTGTTTTGGTGTAACGTGTACGTTCAAAGGTTGTAGTCGTGCAACAAAACACTCAGATTGGACAAATATCTGTCCAGATTTAACCTGCAGAGATCTGTTGGTCAGTTTAGAATGCCAACACAAAGCAGAAGGTGAGAGAAATCTGGGGGAATTTCTGGCGGCACCGGAACAATCTCGGAAATGAAACGTCATCGATATAGACTAATCCGAGGATGATCTTTTTCAATTTGGGACAATCCATGACCTTTCCTCTATCTACAAACATTACATTTTTAACAGCACTACAGATCAGAATTGAACAGCAACATCATCATGTTTTGCTATACTGTTTTGTGTTATGGGATGTAATGAATATTCCACACTGTCCAGGCCACTAGTAGGTGTGAAGAGTTTCGAAAAGTGAACTCAGTATAAAGAAATCTGTTTAAGTAAGTGTAAAAAAAAGAAAATGAAAATGAGCTGCAATAATCTGCTGTTGAATATGAATCAACAAAAACTGCACATACAACCAACTGCTGAAAACACACCACCACCACCACCACCACCACCACCGCAGCAGTAAAACAAAATGGGAATAGTACTCAGGCAAAAGCATGGAAATCAGAGCATATCCATTCCTGATTTGTGCCATAATAAAATATGACAAATGATTTATGTCTGGCATTTATTATGCTGTGGGAGGTAATTTGTTAGACTACAAATGCGCATACATACCCGTTTTATAATTCAATCACACAAAATAATGAATCTCCTATTTTGTTTAGTCTGGCTGTTTGTCTTTGTTCTGTTGTTTTGTTTGCTCCAAGAAATTAATTATACCATACATTATGCAGGTGCCTTTGATTAAACCTGGGTGATCATTTTACCAGACATTTATTTCACTCAAGAACATTTTGAGTTGTGAAACTACAGAGAAAACTTCTTGGCTCAAAGTCAAGTGTAAGTGATGACTTTTTATGTTATTTATTTATGGTACTGATGTCTCAACTTCAGTGTTCATATTATCTATTTTTTTTTTTAGTCCTGACAATTTTTATTCCAAACAGTAAGATGGTAAATACAACAAATATTGCAAATATTTGAGTATTTTTGATCTCAGGAAGACATATCTGTTAGCATGTAAAGTTTTCTAAACTCAAGTTACAACTTTTGATTTCACAGCATCTTTCAGCAAACCTGAGCAAGTTCCTTTTGTCATTAGCAACAGTCAAAAGCAGGGCCGGAATGGGACTCATTTTCAGCCCCGGAGCCCAATTAAAACCTCAGGAAATAAGTCTGCAATAGCGCACTGATCTCTACAGCCTTGTAATTCAGTGTATTTTTTGTAAAACATCATTTCCAATTCACTACAAATTCATTACACAGTTTTGCTTCACAATGTAGATTTATTAGAAAGGTTAGACCAACAAAAAGAGACTAATGTATCAAAGATCAGGGCCGCCAAGGCATTAGACTTATAAACAAAATAGTTGTGGGTGCCAAATTAAAAATATAAAGGAAGCCATTTACATACAGTATATTGGAGGCCAATTACCAATGTTACCCCAATTCAAACTTTAAAATCTGATTCCTTTTACATTTTTTTCAAAATACATTTAAAACACCTCATTTTGCACATATGCAGAGGAACATTTACTGTGTGTACATCAGCACATTGAGTAGCATTATAAAAGCTTTACATGCAGTTGTCTTTCCGTAAGTAATTTGCAAGAATTGGATTAAACAGAGAAAACTCCTCTGTGGATAGTTTGAGATGCTATCAGCATTCAGCTGCTGTACATCACTCTGTGAGCTCTGTTGTGATTACTTTAACGCTATCAAAGCCCTGCTCCTTTTGAATACCATCTTAATTAGTACAATTTTAATTAAGGACCAATTCATCCAGCAGTGACTGATTGTTCGGTGCAGGGACGTCCACTTTCCTCCATGACTGTAAAATTCAAGCGGAGGATACCAGCAGTGAGAGACCCCCGCAGCGGATGTCTGACTGCCTTTTGAAAATGATTATATCTACTGATGATTGACGGTGTGTGCGGCAGATTTAGCCATCTTTTGGTCAGATGATTGTACTCATGAGTTAGGATTGGCTGTGCCAGAAAGGCCTGTGATGGCTGTGTCATGTATCTGCTGCAGGGAGAAGAAATCTCATTAAAAATGACATAGGGATTATTAAAGAATTTTCAACAAACACTGCAATACCAAACGTCATTAATCTGTGGCCTGTCTCCTCCCCATCAGCAGTCACAAAGTGTCACTCATTAGTACAGTATTTTTCTTCCTGGAAATACGTCTGAACAAGTGGGTGTCAACTTATATTGGGTTCTAGACTTTTAGAATGTATTTCCACATTGACGATATGCTTACTATAGGTAAAGTAGCCAATATGGTAGCCATACAGTTAAGATTAATAATTCACTTTCTTCCATATGTATGTTTAACATGGTGTAAAAATAATATCCATTTATTTAATCCATTCGGCCCAGTTTAATATGCAACTCAATTGATTACAATATATGCAATACGGGGTGTCAGGTTGGTGCAGGTTTTGGACCCAAAGAGGATTTTAACAAACAAAACAAACTAAAAATCCCAGTAGCAAACCAAAAACAGGTAACGAGGAACACTAAGAAAAGCAGAGCACAAGACACCAGCAAAACAACATAAAGTAAGATGACAAACTGACGCTAGACAAAGGGAGCACACCGACTAAATACAAGAGGGTAGTAACGAGGAACAGGTGACATGAGGGCTGACAAACAGGTGAAACCCATCTTGGTGGGGCAGACAATCACAAAGGCAGGAAAACACACAAGGCAGGAAGTCAAACAAGACATGACACAGGAGAAATGACACTACAAAATAAAACAGGAAACTAAACCAAACCCAGGATAATGACAGGGGGTCCCTATTCAGTCTCTCCTTCAGCTAAGGGGTCCCTGTCCTAAGAAAAATTGAAGACCCCTGCTTAAGTGCATTACAGGACTATACAGAGATACCTAACATGCCATTTAACGTCTATCCTCACCACAGGAACTTTTCCAGAAACCCTTTTAGGAACTCATGACCCGTGCTTCATTTAAAAGAAACATCCATCCATTGATCCATCCATCCTCGTCCGCTTATCCGCTGTTGGGTCGCGGGTGGAGCAGCTCCAGCAGGGGACCCCAAACTTCCCTTTCCCGAGCCACATTAACCAGCTCTGACTGGGGGATCCCGAGGTGTTCCCAGGCCAGGTTGGAGATATAATCCCTCCACCTAGTCTTGGGTCTTCCCCGATTCCTCCTCCCAGCTGGACGTGCATGGAACACCTTCCTAGGGAGGTGCCCGAACCACCTCAACTGGCTCCTTTCGACGCAAAGGAGCAGCGGCTCTACTCCGAGCGCCTCCTGGATGACTGTGCTTCTCACCCTATCTCTAAGGGAGACGCCAGCCACCCTCCTGAGGAAACCCATTTCAGCCGCTTGTACCCTGGATCTCATTCTTTTGGTCATCGCCCAGCCATAGGTGAGGGTAGGAACGAAAACTGACTGGTAGATCGAGAGCTTTGCCTTCTGGCTCAGCTCTCTTTTCGTCACAACTGTGCGATAAATTTGAATGTAATACCACCCCCGCTGCGCCGATTCTCCGACCAATCTCCCGCTCCATTGTCCCCTCATTTGCGAACAAGACCCCAAAGTATTTAAACTCCATCGGTTTCCTGCTGAGAACCATGGCCTCAGATTTAGAGGTGCTGATCCTCATCCCAGCTGCTTCACACTCGGCTGCAAACCGATCCAGTGAGTGCTGAAGGTCACAGGCCGATGATGCCATCAGGACCACATCATCTGCAAAGAGCAGCGATGAGATCCCCAGCCCACCGAACTGCAATCTCTCCCCACCACGACTACGCCTCAATATCCTGTCCATAAATACTACAAACAGGATTGGTGACAAAGCGCAGCCCTGGCGGAAGCCAACCCTCACCTGAAACGAGTCCAACTTACTGCCGAGAACCCGGACACAGCTCTTGCTTTGGTCCGCCGTCTCCACCGACACCCAGCTAGATCTTAACTCAGCCAGGTCTTCACTGGGTCAATAACCAGCGGCCATCAAGATCATCAGTTGGCTATCTCTGCCAACGCCCAGCCAGATCGTTAGTTGGCCATCTCTGCTGTTCAGGCTGCCTGCCCTGAGACACAGCACGTGGCAACCACGGACACTCCTGTGTCTTCTGGTTTTTGTTGAAACAACAGCCCCTTTAAGTTGAACTCCCGGGACATGAACATCCATTTCCTGGGTGAAAGTATTGTTTTTTCCCCCAACTTCTTCTTCTTGAAAGTCCTGTGTTTTAAGAAACATCCAACGCCCAATCTCCTCCATACTCAGATCATAAGTACTATGGCCACTAGTGGTTACTGCTTACAGTAGTAGTCAATGTGAAGCTTACAGTAATAAATAAGTGGAATACTGTACATACAGAGCTTCTAGCATATTATTCGTGAAGCTGAGCTACAGCTCCAGCAGAATAAAGATGTCTGGTTTGTTCACCTTAAAACCAGCTGAAAGCCCAGTTTACAGCTGCAAAATGGGGGACTAATTGCTTCTTACCAAATAAGTCTGAATAAGATAAGAATATTAAGAAAACTGCCTCACAAAATAGCCCATTAGCAATGAAACCTACAGTTCTCTAACTGTAAGGCAACATAGCTAATCACATGACAGCAAAAAACAACAAGAACTACATACTGTAGATCAAATCTTGTCAGACTGTAACTTCAAGATTTGCACATACATTGACACTATTGCAGCAGTTCATTATGTCTTTCTCTCTGTCCATGTTTCAGGTCACCTCTCCTTATCAGGCCTTTTTTCTCTGTCATCTTCCTCTGGTTGCCAAAGGGGACACTTTTATTAAAATGGATGGCAGTGTTTTCTCAGGGGCAAGTGGGACTCTCTGTCTTGTGGACCTGAATGGTTATTTACAGTAACTGTTGAATTATAGCTGGCTGCCTGGTAATTAGGCTGGGTAATAGCTTGCTTTGAGCAGCCAGGGTACTATCCCAGAGATACCGTAGTGTGTCGCAGTATACAGGTGTCAAATGCAGAGACTGTAGTTGGGCTCAGTGAGAACTGGTAGACAGCAAGAATGCAATCGGTGCTGCTTCAGTCAGGGTGGTACTGGAGCACAGCAAAGGAGTGTGGTGCAGAGCATTCAGGATAATGCATCAGGTGAACATGGTTAGGTTGTACATTAGCTTGAGAGAAGTATTGAAAATTATCCCATGATATATCACCATTCATTTTTTATCTATCATGAAATATAAGAATGAAAATATATAGTGAGCCTGACTGTGTCAATTCACTGTGTCCGAAGAGGTACAAAAATAGCCAAAATAGAGACACAAGCACCAAGATTTCCAGATGAATCATGTGCATTATAACGCAATGTGCTTCGTGCTTCTTTCAATAAATCAAAACACTCTCTCGGCAGCAAAAAACCTGCTATTATTTGTGAACGGCTCTGAAACCGTGAGGCTTTTGTCTCCAGCAGGCTTACAACAGGTCTAGCTGTAAGATTTGTTATTCATTGAATTGACTGGGAACGAATATTTTGTGCCAGTAAATAATAGCTTTAAATTTGACATGTCTGAACATTTTGTAGAATACTATTCTTCTAGGGTGGGAAAGTGGTTTCAGGGATTTGTTGAAAACATCATTTAGCATTAACATATATTTTTTTTGTGTGACAGACACAGCCCAGGTTAAACACTGTGATTTCATACAGCCAATCTCACAATGTAATTGAATTTGTTCCAAATTCCAAGACAATCCATTAAATAATTGCTGAGATATTTCAGTGTGGACTAAAGAGATGGGCCGACCCACCAATGGACATTACAATCCGTAGATATACGCTACTATCAAGGAAAAAAACGGTGGGCCATGATGATCAAATCCCTTTTTCATGATAGTTAAAGCAAAACCTCATTAAATAAATATCTGAATCTGTTATATGTGTGGCTTTATAACCTCTAGGAATAAGACAAAATCAGCACAGCACATTTGTTTTACGGTATGCTGGACTATTGTATGGACACATTACCACTGAAACCCATACAGTACTGTGTAATTGATATTTGAACTCTTCCCTTGTGTGTTGAATGTAGCCATCATCAGCAGTCTTGATAGCCTGGTGCTAATGTCTAATTGGTTTACTGCAGGCTTTAGGTCACAATAATTGACCTCACACCAAGTCTCTCTCACAAAGCAGTGACTTCTGGCTTCATTAGTTCTTCCTTTGAAGCACAAAGAGGACAACTTTTCTGACCCCAAGAGAATTGGCTGCTTGATTCACACAAATTGATGTTTGCCTCGCTGTCTGTTTCATGGCCCTCACTAGCTCGCAGCACTTTGATCATTTTTCAAAGCAATAGGCTACACAGAGAGACATGAGTCAAAGCTTTTAACGCAGCCTCTGGGATTCAGTAAAGGGGGAACACTCAGAGGAGACAATGGCAGTGAAAGGCCTGGGACTCCTACCTGTTCACTGCAGCAGTATTGCACTCATCAGAGGACTACAGCAGGGAGCTTCACTCCAGCAGAACCACACTGATGTCTTCAGCTTGAGCCTGAACACAAACAGTGTAAGAGTGACAAATACTGTAGCAATAAATGTCTGGCCAAACACTCTTTGTGATGGGTGGCATGTCTTATGGCAGTGGAGTCATATGTTTTCATACATGTACTACCTTAAAGGTCCCATGACATGGTGCTCTTTGGATGCTTTTATAGAGGCCTTTTATATGGTCCCCTAATACTGTATCTGAAGTCTCTTTTATATAGGCCTTAGTGGTCCCCTAATACTATATCTGAATTCTCTTTCCCGAAATTCAGCCTTGGTGCAGAATTAGAGCCACTAGAGCCAGTCCTACAATGAGCTTTCCTTAGTATGTGCCATTTCTGTGTCTGTAGCTATTGCTCCTTATGACCTCCCAACAAGCAATATTCCAGAACGGCTCATCTGAGCTTTTATTTTCTCAAAGGCAGAGCAGGATACCCAGGGCTCGGTTTACACCTATCACCATTTCTAGCTACTGAGGGACCATAGGCAGGCTGAAGGAACTCATATTAATGTTAAAAAAAACAAAAAAATAAAGTGAAGTTTTCATGCCATGGGAATAGGACCTTTAAGGATCATGCCATGTGGGTACTGACATCAGCTTAGTTAGACATCAGTACTAACTGGGCCCACTAATAGTTTAAGCAGCGCTTAATAATATTTCAGACTCAGACTGCAAATGCCATACAAAGACCAGGCGAGTTGATGTTACAAGGCTGATTAACAAGCTAGCTAAGTTAGCATCGCTGTTTGCAGTAAGCACGCTCTAAAAAGTTGCAAGGTGTCAATGCCACCATAACACAAATAAACACATTGAATAAATGTACAGTCAAATGTTTCTTGTCTGAAACATTTGACAAGATTTCTTCACAGTTTTCATGTAGTAACAGCAGTTGTCATCTCTAAGTGTTGTATTACCGCCATCTCCTGGAGACTGCTGGGATTTTGTCCACAAAACGGCGCAGAAAAACAGTCTCAAAAGGATCCACAAGGATAGGAGTTTTACGAATATATTTCCATTGAAAAATACTAAGTTGATTTACAAATGATGAAATATGAGTTACAAACTAGAGGCACAGATACAAATCAGATATACACATACAAATCTCTCTGCATTTATTTGTGAATTGTACTTACAGATACGGATCTCTCTGCATTTATTTGTGCATTGTGTTTCACGAGTTACAAATGGTTATGATACTGTTTTAGCACCATACAATACTTTCATTGTTGATTAATCTGTTAATTATTTTGTTGTTTGATCTATCAAATGTCAGAAAGTGGTGAAACATTTCACACAGTGTTTCATAAAACCCAAGATGACGTCCTCAAATGTCTTGTTTTGTCCACAACTTAAAGCTATTCAGTTTACTGTCACAGAGGAGTTAAGAATCTAGAAAATATTCACATTTAAAAAAGCTGGAATCAGAGACATTTTGTATTTTTATTTTATGAAAAATGACTCAAACCGATTAATTTAATTGTCAACAACTAATCAATTCAGCTTTTAAAGCTGTAGAAGGAAGCGCTTGGCCCTCACAACCAGGGCATGAAGTTAACTTTTTTGACCACCAGCCATTGTGGCGGGTGGATTTAAAAATCCACCCGCCACAATGACTTTTTACCAGCCAGATTTTTTTTTTGCCTCATAAAGGTGAAAAACAGGAATTACTGTGTCTCTCTGATCCTATCCTGTCCTATTCATCGTAGCCTGTGTATTAAGGCAAAACATAATAATTTATTGAATTAATCAAATTTGAACATACAGCTAGGCCTATGTGTCAGTGGCTTGTTGATCTTTACATCGTTAGTTAATTTTCTATCCTGGTCTGGGACACACATTCATACGGTTTGAGTAGCTACTTATTGGACTTTAACTTATTGCACTTACAATAATGAGCGTAGCTGTCCTCAATTTAGGTAATTATTTACGTCTCATCTCCGTTTTTTCCTGCATTCACCGTGTGATTGTGTCCGTGTGTCCATGTGTGTGTGCGCACGCGCGTCGCGGGGGAAATGGAGCAACAGCCCAGGACAGGATTGAAACGGCAGCAGCTTTCAGAGTGAAACATCGCTACAGCGTACATTGAAGTTAAAATTTCTACCGGTTGGCAGGACAGTCTGAAATGTTTTGCACGCTGTACGTTTTGTTGGTAAATGTGAAATGTTCGAGTCACACACGTCTTGTCTTCGTTATCAGAAACAAGGAAATTAATTTGACCCGTTCTCACTACCGCCTGGTCAGTGGCTGCACGTGGGACTGCTGGGATTGTCGCGAGTAATGCAAATGCGATAGGGGGCCCCGGCTGTCAATCAATGTCTTCCAGTGATGCAGGCCCCTGATTGGTCTGGGCCCGTAAGCAACCGCGTACCCTGCTTACCAATAGTTGCGCGTCTGAATCACTCAATTCTCATTGGCTACCTGCCAATGTGGCAGGTAGATTGACAGTGTTACCCGCCAATTGCAAAATTCACCCGCATTTGGCGGGTGGGCGGGTGTTAATTTCAGGCCCTGATCACAACAATTACTTGGCCACTTGCTCATGTTTTCGGCTTTGAAAGCTGATAGTTATTACTAGCAATGATCACATATTATTCCACAGTCAGTTTATTTATTACAACATTTTTAAGGACGTAGATCCTGTCTTACAGACAATTACTAGATAACTTGGCACATATCTGAAATATATGTTCTCAGAACATATGCTATACATATTTGATATTTCCTATTGCTCCATGATAATGAATTATTTGACTAACCTGGAAAAGGAAAGAAATTCATATTATTATAATACAACACAAATCATGACTATTGACTTTCAAATGTAATAATAGCTGACTACCTTCCTTCCAGTTCCTTACAATACATCTTTTTAAAGCCCTGCTGTACTTCACTGATATTCATGAGGCTTACTTCTACACTGCTGACAGTTAGCATGCCTGTCAGCCAATCACAGAGTCCAGTCTCCAGTTCTGCGTTCTGCTGGAAATCACTTTGACTTCTCTTTTGCAATGGAAATTAGACTGGAGTAGAACTTAAAGTCACCTAGCTCTCACAATAAATGCATTCAGGGGGAAATAGGAGCTATCATCAAATCAGTGTTTGCTTTATCCCTCCAGGGTTTTTATAAGAGTGTAAAAATGTTGATGACAAATCCTGTTTCTTTGTGTGGAGGTAAGAAAGGCTTGCTCTTTGCTATCACACTTCTGCAGTTAGCGGGAGCAAAGAGCTGGGAGCGGCGGCGGGGAAGAGGTGCTCGCCAAAGGATTTACAGTTCAGAAAAAGACAGTCTGCTTCAAAAGCAAAGCAGTGGCATTGTCAGAGAGTAATTTCATTTCATGAATAAGTGCTTGACTGCTTACAGTGACAGCCTAGTCCTCATCCTGTCTGCCCTGGCATCGCTCCCCTTCACCAGCCAATGACAGAATGTCGTTCCTGCTTCCAAAACGCACCGACCAGGAGGATGGGGCTTATGTGCCACAACCCAAATCTGTGCCCCCCTGACGGATGTTCAAATAAAAATGTGAAAGGAAGAGGACTGTGAGCACTGAGTCGACATCGCCCTCCTCTCAGTAGGAACCATTTTGACATTTGCTCAGGCTGGGAGTACGTTTCTGGAGGTTAGTTTTCTCTGGTGAATATCATCACTGGCGGGTAACAAATGGCACCAAGCAGAAAAATACACATCAGCCAGGCTCTGCAACAGCAGCTCACATGCAGATACGTAAAAAAGAACGCTTCACAAAACAGTCAACACTTAACCAGAATTTTGCTAAATACTTAGCAACCATTTACTCACTGCATACAATAGACACATGCTGCACAGAGATTGTACCTCAGAGACTCATCATGTCCACAATGAAGTTGTGGAAATTAACAGTTAGTAGAAGTTTTGGGCACATTTTTCAGAGGTAAATATTACATTTATTGAACAGTCGTAATTACAAGTTACTTTCAGATAATGTATTTTACATAGGATATATTTGTATTGTCCGGAAGGAAATGAGGAAACAAACAAACAGTGTCTGATTACATACATACATACATACATACATACATTACACACAACTATTGGATCACTCTATATATATATATATATATATATATATATATTAGGGCTGTCAAATGATTAAAATTTTTAATCAAATTAATCAGAATTTTCAGTGGATTAATCATGATTAATCACTATTTGCAATTACACCTGAATCCTTACCATTTTTTTTCTGAAATGCATACCAAAAGATACTAGTGCTGTCAAGCGATTAAAATATTTAATCGCATTAATGTCATAGTTAACTCGCTATTAATCGCACATTTTTATCTATTCTAAATGTCCCTTGATTTCTTTTTGTCCCATTATATTTTCTCATTTTAATTCTCTTATCAGCATGGAAAAGTAGATTGGCTTGCTTTGTGACTGTTTATTTATTGAAAACAACATTGTCATATACGTTATGTTCAATTTCACACTAACATTCATACTTGGATCTAATAATCTGTCACATAATGTAACGCTGTTACCTCGATTTTCCATTGCAGATAGTACTGCAGATAGTCCTGCAGATAGTACTACAGGTAGTACTGCCTCATGCCTGAGGCGAGCGTGGCTGGTCCTACTGTCTATGGGCTCATACCAACTGGTTTCCCGTGACTCATTTCCTGGTTCTCGTTCTCTTTCATAACCAACGTAAAATCAAGGAGAGGGTTTTCCTGCTCCAGGTTTCCCACCGTGGTCAGAAAGAACAGAGGAGACACTTTGTTTCTCTCACTGACTGTAGAGTCACTACTCGCTCGCTCTGAAGATAATCGCCGTCACGAGCCTACAAGCTACGCGGCTAGCAAGCTAAAACCGACCGAGGCTTGTGTCTGTTTTGTTTGCGGTCTGCGAAATTACAAGACCCGCCCTTAAATCACTACTATTGGCCAGGCGTCGAAGGTAACGTAACTCTATTTGTTCAGGTCCTATCCCCTGACCAATCCACTATCCTCACCACTCGCGGTGAAATGCCTAACCCAAACCAATCAGCTGCTTCGTAGGGCGGGACATGGCGTGGCCATAGACAGTTAAAGAAGTGGACTAACAGATCCCGTTGCTCTCTCTATGCGTTACTCGTGCGTTAAAAAAATTATCGGCATTAAAATGGGTTTGCGTTAACGCCGTTAATAACGCGTTAAACTGACAGCCCTAATATATATATATATATATATATATACACACAAAACATCAGGGAACAGCAGAACTGCAAGCAACTGAAACCTGACCCGAGGTCTGACCTGAGGTCTAAAACATAACATAAACCGTTGCCCCTGGTTTTCCATACAGGGCTTAGGGGCGTTACCAGTCCTCCCCCCGCTCCCTACATCATCGCGCCAGATTATATTCCAGATAAGGCCAGACCATGGTCCCACCACAGACCAGTCACGGACCTGCCACAGAGACACGGGAAATTATAGATGGCTTCATCTGTATCCTTCAGCGGGTTGAAAGCCAGCCCCACACAGAGCACAGCTAATGCTGCATTCAGGTTGGGCCAACCCATTCTCACTTCCAAATCATAAAATCCTGACGCTTGGTCAGTGCCTCTCAGCGTCAGATACTGACGCAAAAATCACCCTTTACTGTCTGTATGGAACGCACCGGGCGGAGCAGCAGCTCGACCGCCGCGCTGTAAGATGAGATGAGTATTAAGAGAGACAACAGTAGAGAGTAGTATAACAGGCCGACAATCTGCATAGGGAGGCTGGTTGGAGGGTGGATGGGTCAAACAACCCAGGAGACCGGGGTTCATGTCCCGTTTTTGTCCCACAGTCACTGAAACGTACATTTTGTAACCTCACCCACCATCTTTTCCTAAACCTAACTGTCCCGTTCTTGTGCTGCATGTCAGTTAAACGTACGTCCTGAACCAGAGCACCAAAAAGTGACGGCAAGAGTCCCAATCAAGCTCGTCTAAATATGGTGCTAAAGGAGACTTTTTGGATCAATAACAAGTGTTGCTTTTTGTCGCGATGAGAGTGAGAATGTGTTGGTTGGGTATGTCAACTCAAAGTCCAAAAAAATATTATCAGGAACGTGCCTTCTAATATGGCAGAAAAGGTATTAGTGGTTAACTTGGTTAAGATTTATAATAGTCAATTTTACGATGCTTACTTTTACCATGATACAGATAGCTGACAACCAGGACTGCGAATTAAGTTGGTTAAACACTTGATTGATGACTGATTTCTCCCAGAAATTGTTGCATGATCAACATCCAAATAATTGTCACCACGAAGGAACACTGGAAACACTGATGTATTTATAACATGAGCAAACAGAGTTCTACAGCTTTTGTGTTCATGATTAGCCTCGCCATTGTGTGCTGTTGTCCTCACATATTAAACAGTTATTTCTCGCAGACTGTCCCGAGCAGAGGCCAAGTGGTGCGGCGTTGTGATGAAAACAGACATGTTAATGTGCGGATGGGCCCATGCGAGGGCTGAGTGGGACACAGTGTAATATGGTTCAGAGCTGGGTCTAACCAGGAGTGACAGTTTCCTGTTTTAAAGAGGCGGGAGGACTGATGCATTATGCATGAGCGACCTGTGTTGCACGAGTCATGCTGCTTCACTTTGCACTGTGTCCTACTATTACTGCTCGACTACACACTACCACAGACACACGCCACAACTTTCCCTTAGTCGCTCTGCTGTGCTGCAGGGATGCTAATGTATGCAGTTATATATTCATATATAGCTTTGCTATAAATCAGTAAGCTTTAAAATTGTCATGTAAAACTCATAACAAAATCATTTTTACTTGTATAAATGCTCGTAAAACTAATGTAGTAGGAGTGAGTAATTAAGTTTCACTGAAATGAATAAAATGGAATGAGATAAAGTATGTTATTGTGTTCATTTTTTAATTATTGTTGGGTTCTTTTTAAAAAAGGTTCTTGGTTTTTGAACATAGACCTGAGACATTAATCCTAAGGTTGAGTACAACTCATTTTCCAACTTTGTTTTGTTCACTTAAAAAAACAACAACATCCTCTCTCTTCTCTGCGTGTCTTCATAGTTGTCAGATTAATCTACCAACCCTCATAGAACTGGCTCAGGTTTGCCTTGGACCAGCTCTTAGTTATGCTGCTATAGTTTTAGACTGCTGGGGGACTTCCTTTGACACACTGAGCTCCTCTCCCTTTCCATCTGTTTTTCTGAGTTGCCATCACCTTTTTGGACATTATATATATCTCTGACTTACTGTTAGAGTGTCACAGGCATTTACTGACATCACAATTTCAATTTGACATGGAGGTAAAGAACAAAATAGTCCTGGTAACCAGCAATCTTTTCCACCAATTAAGCGTGGCATGGCTTCTTGTTCCCGGTGGGGCTCTCCGCGACAGCAATTCAAAGCTTATCAAGTGCAATGCCCTCTCATTCTTCACATCATCTTTCCTGCTGTTACTTAACAACATCTCATTTCCAACAATACTCTTGTTTAGCAGCCAGGGAGACGCTACTTTGCATCCGGGTAGAAGCCGGATCATCAATGGACAAGGTGACAACATGACAGAGTGTCGGTCCTCCAAAATGTGTCTATCGCCAGTTAGATAATGGGTTATTTTGGGCGTCAAGATGAATCTTCCACATCATTAGGTTGTGTGATGGGGGTTTCTGCAGAGTGGCTAGCAGGGGGGAGACACTGAAGCTGAGATGAGGAATGTGATGAGAGCCCAAGCTGTGACATTTCAGTATAGAGTGCAGAATGGGACCATTAACTAAAAACATAAAATACTATCAACAAAGCGTGCAAAAAATAGCTTTTTATAGGTGAGCTGTTGGCAGTAAGGGTTATTCTGTTACCTATGCAGCAATGGCATTGTAATTGTGTAAGACAGTGTTTTTATCTCCTTGAAGAGAGAGGGAAGAGGGATGGTGATGGCTCCCTGTGGCTTTAATTAGAGTTTAAGGGGTTTCATTGCTCATCTCTAAGGTCTCCCATTGCTTCTTAATGTAATTGCATAGCGCAGAACTGTACATAGATAATGCAAGAAAAAAATCAGACAGACAAAACAGAGACACGCAAACACAGATTTTTGTAAATCAAAATGTCCATTTAAAAGCTCCATACTGTATGTGGCTTGCGGTTCTTGAACACTGGATGAAAATTAAGCAGCCTGGAAACCAGACAAATGTGCAAGCTCATGTTTTCAAACCTTCCGGCCCTGATCCCATTCAGACAGATTTCCAGCTGGCCACAACCTGGACAGACCAATCCCAGCCGTTTTTATAACATGGGTCGGGTTTAAGACAATGACAGAGGAGCGACATGCTTGGTAGTTACTGGACGTAACTGCCGTTCTCATAGCAAACTAGGCAGTGCTGATCAAATATTAATTAATATTCTGTTACTGTATTGCATATTTCTCGCCTGAAATGTTTTCAGAAACACATTTTAATAGAATGTTTCGCTGTAACTTAAACACATGTGTGACTTGACGGGAATTCTTTTGTATGCTTCACAACGGACCAAGCACCGCCCCAACATGTGTTGCTCATATCTATGTCGTTTTGTTACTGATTGGTTGTAGGTCAGTTCAATTGCATGCAGAGGCATTTTGGCCTGCATCGTTGATAACGCCCCTTGGAAATTAAAAAGGAACTGAGGCATTGGGACATTTCAGGCCTTTATTTGTATAGGACAGTTTAGACTTCAAAGTTGTTAGAATAATTTACATTATCAAGAATAGACAGAGACCCACTGAAGGAGTCTCAAGGAGGCAGTTCCAATACTCAGAGCATAAGTACAGAGGCGACTAACCTAAGGCTCCAACAGTCGTTTATTTATACAATCATAATACAGAGTTGATGTCGTCAGTTATCTGGTAAGAAGCGATGGCGTCTCCCTTATCTGGTCAGCGAGTGCATGTTCTTTTCTCAGCAACACACCGTGCTTAGACAAGGACATGCAGTGGCTCCATGTTATCTTGTGAGTGCAAGCAGTGTTTTGGTTTCTTAACAATATCCATACAACAGTTTCATTTAACAGAGAGAGAAAAGAGTAATCAGTATAATATTATTCTATGCAAACAGTTTAATAATAACAAGAGGAAAAGTATGTAAATCATAATTTTCCTAACAAAAGGGGAGAGAGAGGGGAATGACATGCAGCAAAGGGCGTAGGTTGGAGTCAAACCCACGGCCGCTGCTTCAAGGAGTAAACCTCTATATAGGGGTCGCTGCTCTACCAGGTGAGCTAACCATGCGCTCAAGAGGCTCAGGCCAAAAGATGCAAGGGTGGTTTTTCCGCTCACAGGCGCTAGAGGTGAGCGAGATGACCACCATTCAACCCGAAAAATGTCATATAACCATTCCAATGACTCCGAAGCTGTTCAGTTAAGGTAAATTAAGCTAATAAAACTGTATAGTTCCCCCAATTAACTTTGCTGAAGTGAAAACATGCAAATAAAGCATTATCTATCATAAAGTATCTGCTATCTTTAAAGGAAAATACCATCATTTTAGGTAGGCTTTGTGAATTATTAATAGAGGTTTACACATTATACTACTTTTGTATACTACCATTATGACATTAAGCACCAGGTGGGATCCAGTTCCCAGCCATTTTACAGTACCTGAGTAAATTCCGCCTCTGGCTATGGCATCAACTTTCAAGCTCTGTAGTCATATAATTAAAAGCCATTATTATTTAGATGCATCCTTGTTAATGAATGCATATACTGTAAGCACTCACAGAAACACACATGTATGCCTGACCTTGCTACATAAAGAGGACACAATGCCCGCTCTCGTGACGCTCCCAGTTGTACATATTCATTTGGCTAAACAGCTACCAGTCAGCTACAGTCGTTAAGACCATAAATCACTGTTTGTGTTTGTGTGTTTGGATATGTGACATTTTGATGCTCTTTAGGAGGCGGTGGGAAGGCTGAGAGGCTCTGAGAGGCATTTATCCAGATGTCAACTACAAGAGGCATCTTGTCAGCGTAACTCAGATGTCTTGTGCCGTTTCTCACTCACTCACTCACTCACTCACACACACACACACACACACACACACACACACACACACACACACACACACACACACACACACACACACACACACACACACCGGGACGTGCACAGACATTTTTGGGGGCAGGGGCTCTAGTGTAAAAAAAAGGGCACATCAAGTATTTATTTAAAAAAAAAAATTAAATCAAATGTTACATTTATATTAACACAACTGAATAAGTGTATGTATATGTATTCAACTCTGACTTTCTTACAAATTTATTTTAATCATAACTCAAAGTAATCTCCTGACCGGATATTTAGATTTTTATTCAATATATACATTTGTTTGACAGGAAAGCTGTGCGCAAACATTATTATATATATATATATATATATATATATATATATATATATATATATATATATATATATATATATATATATATACACACATATACACTCATTTATTTAAAATAAAAGCTCCCCAGAAAAAGAGCACTTTATCTCAAGGAAGAAAAAGGGTAGGTGCTGAAGCCCCCCTTTGTCTATGTATGTACACACACACACACAAAAGTAGTAACCAAAATTCAGCCATATCAAAACACTCTTCCCTGCATTAACGCTGGCAGTTAAAACGGGTGTTGTTGTTGGAAAATCACACACACACGCACACACACACACACACACACACACACACACACACACACCAAAACAAAACATCTCCGTCAACAGTATGGAAACTCATCACACAGACGATCAATGGCGTCAGCGTTCAGGGGATCATCGATAAGAGGCAGCTCCTCTGTCTTCAGAAGGGCAGGCGTTTGATTAGCCAGGCAGCACTCCTGAGCTCCGTCAGATGCAGCGCTGCCAGACCGGAGGCTTCCTGTTCACGATGACTGCTCTGCTCTTTGTTACAACATGACAGAACATGTCATTACATAACATTGTTTATAAAATAAGAACAGAAAATAAGAACAGAAAATAAGTAAGTAATTAAGTATAACTTAATGAAAGTATTTACTATTGTAATGTAATTGAAGTGTATGCAATTTTCAATATTGCATGTAACATTTGATTTATTTGATGCCATAATTCACATATTATGCTTTTTGGCTTTTTCCCTTTCTTTTATTGTGTTATATATATTTTTTGCACTTTATAGATTTACAAAGTGAAAAAGCCCAAAGTCCATCCCAAAGGGACTTACCATCTCCAACAGAAAACACTGTTCACAAACTGCTCCAAACAGCTCTGTTGTAGTCCAGCTTTTACTTCAGGGACGAACGTGCGTCACTTTGTAACACATTATAATGCTCACCTAGCTGCTAGCATGGCACGCCCTCATACTCTGCTTCTGACTGGATATTAGTCCTTACCTAGCTACTGAGTATGTGCAACTCCCAACAAAGATGGAACAGAAGTGTGATATCTCACTCTGTAGCTAAAACAGAGAGCTCAACACATAGGGTGAAAAGAGAAGCCGCAGCAATGTGCAGTACAACAAAAATAAACCATGTAAACCTATTCTGGTATAACCTCTAAATACAATTATGAACCTGAAAATGAGCACAATATGAGCACTTTAAAGTAATTTAAAGGGATGTTGTTGTTGCCTTTTTGTTCTAATACCGGTCGTGTTTTTACAAATGAACCTGAACAGCTATAAACCTGGGGTCCGTTTCAGGTAGGAGGTTTAACAAACTCAGGGATTCATTTCCTAACACTAGCGCAGTTTACGTTGCGTCTGTTTATGCAAGTTCGGTAATAGCTCACACTATGCTTCCACATTTTGCGTAGTATTTATCAACCCGGACACCCATCAGGCAATCAGCGTCATTCTCCGCCCACTGGACCGTAAATTGCGCTGTAGCAAAAATTTAAAATGATCCTGATGCAAATATTTGTAATGTAGCGAGGAGTTTAACAACTGCTGGGATGGAATTTGAACGCTGAGTCAGAGATTCAATGTCATCTTTGATTTCTTCCAGTAACTCTAATATTGCATGCAGGGCCGCCTTAACCTAATGTTAGGCCCCGGGGCTGAGAGGTTTTGTAGGCCCCCCATCCCCTCGATTTACAGAGTCTCATTTTAAAAAAGTGTAATATCTAGGTAATCTACATCACAAAATGCATTAGTTTCTTTCGAGGCATACAACAGTGAGTTTTCCCTCTTTGAGCCAGACATCACCATAATATTGTTATAAAGATATCACTGAGTCCACCTGAGAATAAACACAAGATACTTTACGTAACAACCACACACAGCAACTTATGGTGATGATAAAACACAAAATGTGTGAAAGTATGATTTCAAACGATATTATGAAAAACATCACCAACCATCACCTGTCTGCACAAACACTGATAATAAGTGATAACAGCATTAGCAAAGAACAGCAACAGATCAAAGTAGGAGCCTCTTCTCTGGCCTCAGCAAGCCCTGTGAACCAGTGCTTGAAGTGGGGAAAAAAAGGTGCCGGTACTCTCTTGCATCGGCAAATCATTATGACATTTGAGATTTCTATAGTGAAAAACAAAACTTGGAGATATTGCTGGTACAACAACAATTTACTGTCATTTATTAACAATATAAATGTATGTATTTATTTAAAAAAGTTTACATAACTTTAGTGCATAAGCTATTAAAAAAATCATGTTTTCATTTTAAACATACATGTGGCACAGTGAATCGTTATTAATTATCTACGGATGGCCTAAGTGACTAATTTACATATAGGCTAGTATCAATATTGTTTATTTTTTCCACAAATAAGCTGATTTAAATTTGATAATTTGTGGGATTCATGTTAAGAGATTTAAATTATCAAAACTATTAATTTTAACAATAATTTGGTGCTCAAACAGATGCAAAACAAACAGTCACTCTCAGTGTGTGTGTGTGTGCGTGTGCGTGTGCGTGTGCGTGTGCGTGTGTGTGTGTGTGTGTGTGTGTGTGTGTGTTCAGTCCCCTCTCTCTCTGGGCAGCAAGTGACGGGATGCTGAATCGTACTACCTCCAGATGTTTCTGGTTGGACTTGGACCTCTGTTGACGTGTCTGGCTCTGGCACACGCGTTCTTTTAGTACCTTTCTGAAGCCAGGCGGCCAACATAACGACTTACAAACTCGACACTTATTTTTAGTTTCTAGGTTTTCAGCAGTGAAAAATCTGTTACAGTCAGGCTGACAGCTTTTTCAAACTAGCGTCCGAAGCTAACTTCTGATAGGGTGGGCGGACTGCTTGCCTTTACGTGATTCGTCAAAATCTAAAATGTAAACATGTAGTGCCCTCTGGGTAGTGTAGTTTATGTAACGTTAGGGTCATCTCTCTGACACTGACGCTTTCTCTGTCAGTGGTAGAGTACCGGCTGCATGCGAGAAGTAGCGGTACGTAAGAAAAGGTGCAGGTACGCTTAAGAGTAAAATGTAGAAGTGCCGGTACTGTGTACCGGTGCGTACCAGCCCACTTCGAGCACTGCTGTGAACCAATCAAAAGCACCTGCTGGCAGGAGCTGGATTTTATATTTTTTATTTTTTAAATGATTACTAATTCACTGTGTGACATTATTTATATATTTTGTATATCAAATAATGAGACAAATAGCAAAAAAGGGTTATGGATAGGTTCTAAAATATAGCCTACTAAAAATTAACTGTTATAGCAGATAGAGGTGACAGTGAAAGTGAGTAAAGCGACGTGACTCGCTAAGAAGTGAGCAGGCTGAGACTAGTTGACTGAACGTTAGCTGTAGAAAAGTATCTTGCAGAAAAGGATTCAAGATTTTTTTATCGCATAGTAATGCGGCTAAATTTAGCAAGATTTTATCTGTAGCTGTTACAGTTGTCCACCGCCAAGGCAAACTCTGTTGATTAGCTGTAGAGCCAGAGTCTGAAATAACGTTAGCAAGCAGCAGCCGAGAGGGCATGAGGATAAAATACACAATGACTGAGGAAGCCGAGGGTTTTCTACCGGATAGTACTTGTACTTTTTAGAGGAAAAGTACACTTCTAAGCAATTCTAAAAACTACTCTCCCCCAAAATCCTTTTCCCATTTGCATTCCCACTGGCCTAGGAGGGGTAGGGGGAGTGATGCAAGCACGGCAACGGTCTTTATAGCATTAAAATCAGAAAAGAAATACGCCAAAAAAAGTATGAACTATATACTAAATCTAATGTAGCCTATGTCATAATTTAAACAAGTCTCCCGAAGGTATCACTCTCTCTCTCTCTCTCAGCCTGTGGCCGCGTGCGTGTGTGCGTGCATGTGTGCTTGCGTGCGCCAAAAAGGCAGTTAACCACACGTTCCCGTTAATCTTATGATGGACAAGTGTTGTGATATTTAAACAAACAATCCGTCAACGGCGAAATAAAAGCCTCTTATTTAGGAGATCGGTCTGACAGATCGGCAACTTACAGCGGGGTGTCTCAGGATGACAGGCCGACCGGCGAGCGAGCGATCCCGGGCCGCCACCAGCTGGCTGTCCGTCACTTTATGGAGCTTCTCAAGTCCGAAAACTTTGAAGCAAATTGTCAATTTGGCAACGATTTTCGGAAGACTGCCTATATTCGAAATCTAAACAGTTCATTTCTCGCGTTAAACATTGTCAGAAGTGACTTTAATGATGAATAAGATGGTGAAAAATTGTTAAAAATATCCCGCCGTTGCTCTGTCAAGCGCAAACCAGTACATAAGACATCACTCAGTCATAGAGGGACACACCCCAAAACTAACTATAGACATTCTGATAGGTAAGCTCACGGGTAGGCGATGGGGCCACGTGGGTCACTCCTAATTTGGATCAATCAGCAGCCATGTAACCTGCGATTAGAGTGATTGACAGAAAACCTGACACGTTAGAAAACAATGACCTCTTCAACTCATCACTAACACGAATATGGGAGGCCCCTGAACTTGGGAGGCCCCTGGGCTTCAGCCCAGGTAAGCCCGTGCATTAAAGCGGCCTTGATTGCATGGCTGCTTAATCTGTAACGCTTCATGATTTCGTGTTCACTCCACTGACAAAGTGTGATCCTTGTGTTAAAAATATTTTCAGCCTGGTCTATGTCTTCGTCTTGCTCGGATTACTGCTGCCATTTCAACAGCGGCATATATGCCTACGAGGAAACTCGCTTGCGGCTGGTTAGACCTGCTTTCAAGAGGCGGAGAATTTCCCCCGCAGAATAGAGGTGCACTCTTACTGGCAGTCTTTGTAAATACCATGGAATATATAATTAGGCGCACTTTACGCGTATCCTCCCACCTTTTTGGGTGGAACTCCCACTTCCCCCATGACCCTCCCACGAACACACATTGAAAGCGCAACTTGTCTCTTCTCACTCATGTAGCAGGCAATCTGCGATTGCCCAAGTGCGCCCTGTTTGTAAATAGCCTGCATCGGTTACATCCATCTTTGCGACCAATTAGCGCCTGGAAACAGCCGCAAACGGCTTGATAAATCTAGCCCTCAGAGTCTAAGCATGACCTCTGAGTTGATTTATCCTGAGATGGGAAACTGAGTTTTCGGTGTCACAACAGCTGATTTGAGTTGGTTCAATCAACTCGGAGAATTTTCTCCCACGAAAATTGTCTCTCTTTTGCTGCTAGAGTAAATGCTATATTCCAATATAAATATATAGGCCTATTTAGTCATAAGTATAGTCTTATATTACTGAGAATCTATTTCATTTAGGTGCAATACTGCGGGCAAAAAAGTCCTAGGCCTACTAATCCCATTCTGAGGCTGCAGCACCATTAACAGAATTATAATTCATAATCTTTTATTTCAACGGGTTTACATCATTCACCTGCAATACTGTGGAACTCATTTTTAATGGCTTTGACTGGTTTGTGTCCAGGGAACACTAAAAACGTTGAGTGATCTCTTCTGACGGTGCTTTAAAATGCTCCGCATCACCAAGGTTGTAAAGAAAACTGTAATACAACACAAATAATGTGCTGGGATGTAGAGCATGTCCACGATGGGTGACTTTAGTGATATGAGGACGGATAAGGTTATGTAGGCTACATAACTGATAGACTGGGAAGAAAAACGATAGGCTACTGCTCAAATAGGAAGTGTAATGGCAAAATTATATTTTACCTAATTAACTTTGACTTTCTGTATGTACTCTTCTTATTTATTCCACAAGGAGAGTTATCTACATTTGTCTGTGAGAAACCTTATATTGTTCTACTGAAATACAAAAGAGTCACAAAGTCTACAGCTAAAAGACGCGGCCTGGGTGAACTGATAGGTCAGATCAAACTGTTAAACTATCTGACAGACTTTTAGGCACCTCAGTTTGTCTTTATGATTTGCATTGTACGTCAAAGGCCAAGATAGGCTGGAGACTTTGTGAAGAAACAGATGTCATTATGCATGGGTTGATGTCACTACTCTATGCCTTATCTGTGTATATAAGCCTGTGATTTTCATGTTTACCTTAAAGACTATTCCACACATTGCTGCGTGCAACCAGTCCTCCTATTCTTCAGAATATTTACTTTAATAAATTACAAAAACCTACATTGGTTCAGGATACGACTATTTCTTTGTATTCGTTTCATTCTCAATTATTTTAATTCTTAACTAATCTACACCTGCTGCACCCTGAATAATTTCCACCACAGAAGTTATCTGGAAATTAAAATGCGTCGGGGCCTCAATATCATCTTCCAACGTATGTTTAAATCCCTGTGAAGTAATACAGCGTCTTCATCAACGGGATCGTCGATGAAAGGAAATGCCATGTTTTGAGAAAAAACAATGTTTTAAAGTCTGCCTAACAGTTAATAAACAACAATGTTTTTTTTTTATTCATGCCGATTTAACAAACTGCGTTGAAATTCGCCTGATCCAGACTGAATGAATGACTGAGGAAATGAAGAGCGCTGTGTCAGAGGGAGGAGCGTTAATTCTCTTCATACATCCATGGGGAGGAGTCTGAGAGAAACTCAAGGTTTCTTGAAGAAAACCTGCTCCCGACCAGGTTAGGTTCACAAACTCAGTTACCATAGTAACTGACTCTGAGGTTAAGTTACCTCTCTTTCTGAATTGGAAAACCCAGAGTTTCCCTCATCTCAGGGTTAACAAACTCAGAGTTTCCACTAAACCTGCTACTTTAAAAAAAAAAAAAAAAAACATTGCACTGCAGTTCTATTTCGTATAGGCTTCGCCCTCTAAGAGCTGTCGCTATTGGGTTTATCCCTTCGCGCATGCGCAGTCGTGAAGACTTTCTTTCCCGCCCTTGCGTACAGCACGGGCCTCTCTTACGTCCGCAGATACTGTATATAAACAGAGCGGACCCATAGAACGTCTCCCAGTTTTTCTTCAAGCTAGCAGCATGAAGGCTTCAAGCAAGAGCTCCGGCGGTGCTTCCCGCGTTTGCCCTGGCTGCGACATCGGCTACATCATGCCGGACGACCTCCATCCCCGCTGTGAGACCTGCCTCGGCGCTGAACGTGCCGGCACGGCTTTCACACCTAACGCCGCCTGCCAGTTTTGTGCCCGCCTGCCTTCTAAAGAGCTTTACCGGCGGGCGGAAGCATTCATGGCTCTTTCGGCTGACTGTATCGGGGATGACAGCTGGGCTGACCGACGGGACTCTGCCGAAACCCTGGAGCTGCTGGATGAGGACGTCTTCGGTGGACACGAGTCCGATGACTCGTCTTCCTCCCACGACGCCTCTCCCACCGGCCGTCCCTCCTCCCCACCGGCAGGACTGGACACAGAGGGGGGGATCGACACCTTTCCCCTTAGGCTCTCCCCATCGCCAGAACGGCCAGGGGCACCGCGTCAGCGGGCTTCCCCTCTGCCGCAGACGGCCCCTCCTACCACCACGGAGGCCCTTTTTCTTGATCTGCCAGACATCATCAAGAAAGCGGCGGACCTGAGGGGCATAGCGCTTCCGACGGAGATTCTCCCCCCCGCTCGAGGCCTGCTCAGTGGCGACGTCTACGCCCAAGAGCCGCCGTCCAAGCGAGCTCCACTCTGGCCGCGCTTCACGGAGCTTCGGCCCTTTGTGGAGGAGGCTCTCTCCCAGCCCGGGAACTTAAAAGCCCCGGTTTCCTGCTACGCCCCGTTCACTCGGGTTCACAGCGAAACCGAAGCGGGTTTCCCCTCGGTCCCTCCTCTGGAGCAGAGCCTGGCGTCAATCCTGCTTCCGAAGTCCACATTCTTCGGTCACCGGAAACCTACGCCGCCCTCCGCACAGGATCAGGTCTGTGCGCAGGTCACTGACCGGTCCCACCAATGTGCGACCCAGGGCCTCGCGGCACAAAATAATATTGCCTTACTTGCCCCGGAGACTCTCCCCACCGAGCTGGCGTCGGAAATAGGTAAAGCAATGACCGCCATCCTCACCCTGACGACTGCTACCACCGTGGCACTGTCAAGGATCATGGCGTGGCAGACTGTGGCCCAGCGCAACATCTGGCTCCACATATCACAGCTACCCCAGGAGATCAGACGTGAGCTGCTGTAAGGCCCCATAGCTCCCGACGGACTATTTGGGCCCCGTTTACAGACGGCCACGGCCCACCTCCACCAGGCGGCCGAAGAAGCAGAGCACCTGCGGCGGCTCGGATCTTGGGAGGCGCCCCCCACCCGGCGGTATCGCCGTCAAGACAGCCACCGCAAAAGGAAGCGCCCCGCAGCCTCTGCTGCGGCTGCGCCTTCCCACGCCTCAACCTCCGCTCCTCCACCCGCCCCACCCCCACCACGGCAGCCAGCCCCACCGGGCCGGCAGGCCTTCCGGGGCCGGAGGACCATGAAGGCGGCTCCCACCTGGTCGAACCCGCCCCCTGAGCCACCCAGCAAGCAACGGCGACGGTGGCAATGACGGGCCGCGGGGAACAGCTGTCTTCCCACAGTTAAGAGCGAGAAACACAACGGCCCTTTTAAGGGCCACTCACATCCATCTAAAGAGCAGTTTCTCCTTAACTTTTCAGCCCGTGTTTCCATTAAACATTGCGCTGACAACACGACAGCCGTTCCCCACACAAGCTTTCACCAGCCCGCCTCTGCTAACGGAGCCTCACCGCTCTCCCCCCAAGCCTACAGCAAGAGCGAGTGCCTACTCACGAGTAAAAGCACCGCTCTCGCTCGGCGGGATGAAAGGCGGATGACTAAGCTGTCGAAAGGAAGGCGCCGGCTCAGCGGCGACTCCTGCCCCATACAGTCTGCGGCCCACGTGGTGGTCCCCCTGGGTCTCCTCCACATGAGGAAAATTCAGAGGTGGTTTCACCGTCAGAGCATCAACCCCATACGCCACAAGTGGCGAATACTGACCATTTCTCCATCTCTCCAGTCAGATCTGTCATACTGGGGAAATCCTCGGACTCTGTCTGCGGGGGTTCCCCTAGGAAAAGTGACGTCACACGTGACAGTGTACACGGATGCGTCACTCTCGGGCTGGGGAGGAATGTGTGGGGCTATTGGAAATAGCCAGACGCCTCCTGCTGTGGGCTCACAGCCATCTGCTATCCCTCAAAGCGGTATACATCCCCGGAATTCTGAATCGGGCGGCGGACCTAATGTCGAGGGGGGGGCCCTCTCACAACGAGTGGACTGAATCCCACTATTGTTCAGGAGCTATGGAGCAGGTTTGGGGAAGCGAAGGTGGATCTTTTTGCCTCACGAGAGAACGCACAGTGCGCACTGTGGTTTTCCTTGAGCACACGGGACAACCCACCCCTCTGCGTAGACGCCTTCTCTCACCACCGCTGGCCCAGAACCCTCCTATACGCTTTCCCCCCGGTTCCTCTAATCCCTCGCCTCTTGGAACGTGTCAGGGAGGAGAACCTGTCGGTCATGAATTTTTTTTACCAATCATGATGCAATTCTCACTAATCATACGCACCTACAATCATGACATGGTGCGCTGCTGCATGGGTTTCTTCTCACACTATTCTCTACCCATGCACGCCTGCTACGATTAGTGGGTTTTTGTGCAACAATTAGCCATTACTGTGACAAGGGGTTTTTATTCTCTATCAGAATAGACGGTTCACATGTTGCATTCCCCTAGCGGCCATGGGGAATGTTGATCTATTCTGTTTTTTTAGCCCTTATGTTGCAGGTGGCATGGACTACATCAGCTTCGCCCTAACCCAATAGCGACAGCTCTTAGAAGGCGGAGCCTATACGAAATAGAACGATAGTTACGTTATTGTAACTCCAGATTCTATGAGTATAGGCAAAGCCCTCTAAGACTCGGGCCACCTGCTCCATTAACATTAGCTGAAGAAAAAGCTGATGTTTGGGAGACGTTCTATGGGTCCGCTCTGTTTATATACAGTATCTGCGGACGTAAGAGAGGCCCGTGTTGTACGCAAGGGCGGGAAAGAAAGTTTTCACGACTGCGCATGCGCGAAGGGATAAACCCAATAGCGACAGCTCTTAGAGGGCTTCGCCTATACTCATAGAATCTGGAGTTACAATAACGTAACTATCGTTAAGTAGCTGTATAAATCTCATTTCTCCACTCTGCTCTTATCTGCTCAGGGTGCAAGCACACATGGATGTGGCCAACTATATGGTCTCTTGGATCACCTGGTTAATAAAAGGAACACAAACTGCATTCAAATATAATGGTTGGATCCTTACTGTCCAACTGTGCCTGACCCAATCTAGTAATACCAAGTGGTTGAGAGCCGCAGCTGTCTGCAGACCAATAATAAAAAGAGGACCATGCACACCAAGTTCATATCTTTGTTTTCCAGAAACCAAACAGCCACAGGAATACAGCCTTTCAGTAACTATGCTAAAATATTACAATATTTCTGACCAAATACATTGATGTGGATATTACAATGTTATTGTAGTGTTGACTATTGGCACTTTCACAAAGTATTAACACAATGAGAGTTTTGATAAATAATCACCAATAATGTGGATACAATGAATTAGTGGGTAAAGGCAAATGAGCTAGCAAGTCTCGCAGGTTTAGTAAATAACATCACTTTACTGTAATGTAGTCTTTAAAACCAGGAAAAATACAACACTTGTGTCATATTAAGATATTAAGATATCCAAAATTTAACACGATATCTAGCCTCATATATCAATGTCGGTATAATATCAATATATTGCCCAGCTAAAAGGATAAACTATAAATTAACTTAAACAATGCTCCTCGAGGCACCAATCACAACCATTGAGGCGGGCTTTACAAGATGATGATAGCGCAGCAACAGCAAGCAGCTTCTTGTTTAAATTCAACATTTTGCGCAGCAACCCGTTGATGTCGCTGTCGCTGCTACGTCACCCTGATCGTTGGTCTGATTGGTTGAAGGACTATCCAATTGCGCCCAGAGACATTTGAGTGGCGTCCGTTGGTGACTCCCCTTTGGAAATGCGCTGTGAATGAAGCTTGCCCAGACCCACTCTCAGTTACAACTGAGAAGGGTCTGATGTCAACCAGGCTAGGTCACACACTGCTATGGGATGGCATCCCATTCTTCAACCAGCATTTGTTGCAAGTCAGCCAACGTGGTTGTGTCACTCTGGCACGAACAGCACGCCCAAGCTGATCCCACAAGTGTTCAATGGGGCTAAGGTCAGGACTGCTGGCAGGCCATTCCATCCTCTCCACCCTCACATTCTGGAGGTAGTCTCTGATAAACCCCGCCCTGTGGTGGCGAACGTTGCCATCTTGGAGGATAGAGTTCTGTCCCAGACTGTGGATATATGGAGATGCCACACCACACCATCACACTGCCTCCACGAAAAGGTGTCTTCTCCACACTTTGACCCTACGATCCAACTGCTGTAGGCAGAATCTGGACACTGAACATAACATTCCTCCACATGGTCAGGTTCCAGTGCACGTGTTGCCAACAATTGTTTGGCAATGGCAGAGAAGATTTTGCAAGTTTTTCATGGCCGCAACCCACATACTCAGCGCTGCTGCTCATCCCACAAATGCATGTTCCTTACAAATGAGGCACCATTTGAAAGGAAACTAAACAGGCTTTCCAACGGTATAAGATTTATTGCCAAAAAGCATTGTTACCACAGAGAAATAATCTACCAAACACAAATTTCCTTACTTTTTGTGCTAAGTTATATATCTACCAACTGAGCTATCTGGGCGTCATCAGGTATTTTGTATAAACCTCTGCTCTACTCTGCCCTGGAAGGATCTAAAAACTTAGCTCAAGATTCCACTGGATGTCATTCTTTTTCTCCCATCACTGACTGTTGTGTGGACCAGCCAGACCTTCATCCGCAGTGCTGTGGAGGAAGGTCTGGCAATGTGAGACTAAGGGCCCTATCTTGCACCCAGCCCAAATTACTTTGTACACCGACGCATGTGTCATTCCTATTTTGCACCCGACGCACAGCGGACTTTTCCCTCCATAGACGCACGTCGGTAAATCAGGGAATGAACATGCGCTCCCGGGGGCGGTTCAGCGAAAAGAGGAGGCGTGTTCAGGCGCAAACGTTCCCTGGTGCTATTTTGCAGTTTCAGAAAACAATTCCGCCACTGACCAGAAAAAAACTGGTCTAAAGTCAGTGGCGCTAGTCTAAAGTCAGTGGTGCGTTATTCAGATGCTATTTTAGGGGCGCATGCTTGGCCATAATGTAGCGTGTACACAACGCGCATACACTCCGCAACAACAGGAGCAGGTGGTGCGTTTGGGGACCCACACACATAGAGGCCGCAGCAACATCGCCACCCGATCAAGACGGGCATTTATTACTTTGCTGCATCCTGGACAGCTCCCGCTCCAGCCCTGACGAGAACGTCTCCTCGGCTGTGAACCCGTGCGCCAGGCAAATCTGCCGTCATAATAGCAATCCGCCATGGAACAAGCGCGCCTGCTCTTAAAGAGAATGTGACATGACGCTGTGATTGGTTTATTGCACGTTACGCCCTAAACCACACCTAGCTACTTCAGACCAACCCATTTTAGATTTGCGTAGGGCACAAGAGTCATTTATCATTTAGCAACAGCGCCCAAGATCCGCCCACAAAGCTACTTGCGTTTCGCGCTTGATACTTGCGTTTCAGATCGTTAAAATAGGGCTCAATGTACTGAACAACTAATCTTGTGATAACTGATTAAAAGTTATTGCGGATGAACCTCGCTGAATGTCATACTTAACCCTTGTGTTGTCTTCCCGTCGACCATAAACTTGTTATCCTCGACGGGTCACAATTGAAAATGGAACTTTGTCGCTTTTTTCAATGCTTTTGATGCTTTTTTTAAACCATTTTTTCCATTCATGGTCAATAAACGTTTATGACATTTTACTTCATTTTTAAATTAAATAAAGAAGAAATTATGAATTATTTTGCCTAAAGCCTAGTTCACACGGCAGGATAATTAGGCCGATTTTAGCCCCGATTTACCCCTTCCGACAATCTTAAGGATGCTCCGATTATCGTAAAATAATCTGATCAGATATTCTTGCCGTGTGTGGTGTGTTAAGACTAGGGTTGGGTACCGAAACTCTGTGCCAAAAGGTTCCCGGTTCCGACGTAAACGGTAGTAATGAATAAGAACAAAAATTTCGGTGCCTTATTTTGGAGCCTGACTTTACACTACACTCGACAGCAGGTAACGTTAGCCTACCTTTAGCTAGCAGCTGGATTAAACATGGTTAAAATGCTGACAGGTAACGTTAAACAGTGTAAAGTGTATTTCAACACCGGGACTCAACAGTCTGCTCAGCAGCGCAGCAGCTGCCGACGTCGGAAAAACACAGATGGTGCATTTACTGAAACTGGTAACCTACAGCCTCGCGGTGCATTCAAAGTTATTGTAAAATACCCTTTTTCCATCTGGTTGTTGTTTTTGTCGTTCAACAGCAATTTACTGGTGAAATAAGTTATTGTTTAAATCATTTAATGTTGACCATATGGCCTTAGTAATAAACAATGTGTTCTTAAATGTCACCGACTGTTGTTTAGTGGGCCTGTCCTTCTTGTTCCTTCTTCTTTTTTAAAAACTATCGGTTCAGGCACCATTTAGGCACCGGCACCGTTTTAAAAGTACCGATTTAGCACCGGTATCGGAAAAAACCCAAACGATACCCAACCCTAGTTAAGACTGCTCTTGTCTGCTCGGAAGGATGTCAGGACCGCTCCGATCCAAATCGGGGATATCCAACATGTTGGATTTTTTTTGGCACGATTTCTCCTTGTGTGTGGTGTCCCCCGAGGACAAACAAGCATGCAGCCTGTGGACTGTGGCGTGTAGCCAATCAGAAAGCGAGGTGACGAAGCGGCGAGGAAGCACCGGGAAACAAAATCAAAACAGCCGCCGGCATGGCGCACCAGAAAGTCCGGTGGACCTCCATATCATGGTATAGCAAGTATAGTCCATGCTTGCGTTGTCTCCACTTCTTTGACTTTTCTTTTGAAAACGTTTTTCTTCGGTTGAAAACAAACTACAAACTATCGCCACTGCATCCTCTTCGTCCGCCATGATTGTTTACTCTGAAGTCACGTTTGATCTCGAGGGATTTTGCGAGATTTCCCGTCCGACCTGGGAATGCTCGGGACTCAAATCGGTTTGTGTGTGATGTGTTGATTTTGCCGTGTGCTGCGCACCACACACTGTACGATCAAAACTGTTAGACCCGTGATTTTACATTGCTGTGTGTGAGGTCTCTCAGGATTGGAAAATCGGCCGACAATTTTAAAATCGGCCGACAATTTTAAAATCGTCCCGTGTGAACCAGGCTTAAGTTAAGATCTGAGGATGTTGAGTGAATAACAGACATGTATGTCAAAGTTCAGTCAGGATCATGTTTTGAAACCATTTAAAAAAAAAATAATTAAAATGCTATAAATTTGAATAAAACACCCAAAATTCAATGACAATCATTTTACCTGCGAAGATCATTGCATGGGTGCCATACAACATACATCCATGCATCAATGATGTTTTTGGGCAATTTGGTTTAAAGAAACCCATATTTCTGATATAAAAAAATGGGTCAAATATGACCCAAGGACAACACAAGGGTTAAATGTGTATACCTCTGTGTTTTAAGCCTATTGCCTATTTGTTTATTTGAAAGTCGTGCTGCTTTGGCTGCTAGCAGTGTTGCCGTTTGCTCTAAACAAAGACTGCAGAAGGAAAAGTCTGAATCGGTGATAATGAGACGAGATTTGAAGTTGTCTGTGTGTCTTGATTTGACAGAGTTTTGTTGAGCAGTGCGCTGCAGTGTGCCATCAGACCGTATCAGAGATTTGTATTCTTTTACACCGCTAATAGACAGACCCATGGATTTTTTATTTCACTCACTCACACACACACACACACACACACACACACACACACACACACACACACACACACACACACACACACACACACACACACACACACACACACACACACACACACACACACACACACACCCTGTTAGCTAAAGTCATACATATGGTCTCTGAAAGAAATCCATTGAAACTACAAAGCAGATGAAAAGAATTCCAAATGAAGGACATACTGTACAGGCAGGGCTTAGAGAAAGCAGAGCCCTATAAGTATGACATGGATCTGGAACAGTCCATCTTTGATGTTGTGAGTAACAGTAATGTCTTTGTTCGGAACCAATTCCATTTCCTTTAAAAGTCTGACCCCGGCGCTCGGTAGATCGGAGCTCTATCGTAATGATGCAGCCTTGTGTGGATTGACCTGATGGGGAAAAAAGACCTGGACAGCCCATTAACGGCGACTGCTGAACCACAGAGACCTTTAATGTGCTGTCGCCAACTATCTGCACAGCTTAGTCTTGCCAGCAGTTTCTCTGGAAAGATATCTCTGATTTTTAAAGCAAATCGATGTGCAATGATATGGCTGAATTAAGTGGCAATCCATCATATGTTTGTACATGTAGACAGGTCTCTTATACTAGATGTAATTTTTTGCTTTGGTTCAGTGTTATTTTGCCTCCATAATCAGTTCTGTAATGCTGCGTTAATGTGTTGATACATTTGAGTTTCTGTTGGTGGCACTAGCCATTCTGTACACTCACATATTTTACTTTGTATCCTTGTTCCAAACTCATCATTTCCTTTACACTGAAGTGTTGTTTGCTTAGTTAAAGCAGCTTCTCTGTACTGCCAAATTGCAGTAAATTGTCTTTGCAAAATGTTGAATGCAGTTCTGTGTCCTCTTCTACAGGGTTTTACTGTAAAAAGTCTAAAATAAGAGTCCTTGAAAAGTTAAAAATTCGCTGAAGAATTGTGTTGTAGTCTTAAATAATTTTAAACAGGTCTTTATTTTCCTATGTAAATGTAATGCTGCCTCTTATGCTCATTGAACGTCTTTTTTTTTCTAATGTATTTGGAACAGTGGACCCCAAGTTATGCAATGAGCTATCCATAGGGCAATTTTTGGTGGCTTTCGGCATTTTTCGGCACCATAAAGCCTTCTCCAGCAGCGCTGCATCTCGCTCGGTCCAACATTCGCCTGGACTGGTCTATTCTGGATACCGAGCTCCTGTTCATGGTCGTGGGGGATGCGCAAGTCACTTATTGCTCCACCTGCGGAGCTTCAGCTCACATTGCCTCCCTTTGCCCCACCATGCCATTTCATCGTCCTGCCCCCGGTGCCTCCTTTCAGCCTCCTCCATGTTTCCCTGCCCGGCGCGGATGCCCGCGGACGTCTTATACAGTTTATATGTCTTCCAAACCTCCTATTTGTAATAAGTTTAATGAAAGTGTCTGTACCTTCCCCAGTTGCATTTTTCTTCACATATACAGCGACTGCCGAGATGCTCACCCACGCAGTCTGCCCCCGGCGCCTGGTCCCGTCCCAGGTGGCCCGGCAGCAGTTTCGATGTGGCTCAAAGACATTCTGACTGTTCATCCCTTCCACTCCATTAAATCTGCATGCACTAGCATTTGAATTGTCTTCCCATCCTAATTCTGTTTTTGTGGATCACCTTCTCTCAGGGCTTTCCCAAGGTTTTCAGGTGGGCGCGCTCACAGCTCCAAATGTTACGTTCGTGGCTAAAAATCTTCTTTCCGCAGTTTCCGACCCCAACACCATTTCCTGGTTGTTGGCGTCGGAGGTCGATAAGGGCTATGTCATCAGGCCGTTCAGCTCATCTCCGTTTTCGTTATTTCAAGTTAGTCTAATCGGCGTGGCTACCATGAAATATTCAGGGAAAAAGCGCCTGATTTTCGATATGTCCGCTCCGCACAACGGGCCTGTTGCAAGCATTAATAGTCTCATTCCGCCTGCCCCATTTTCTCTGCACTATGCTACTGTTGACAACACTGTCAAAAGGATTAAGCTGGCAGGGGTTGGAATTTGGCTGTCCAAGGCGGACACATTTAAAATCGTTCCCATTCATCCTTCTCAGTGGCCTCTTTTCGGCGTCAGGTGGGATTCCAAATTGTATTTCGAGGTGCGTCTGACCTTCGGCTGCAGGAGCAGCCCGTGTATTTTCAATCATGTTTCCAAGGCGCTTTGCTGGATCCTGCTTAACAGGGTAAGGGTGCCTTCAGTGCTTCATCTGCTAGATGATTTTTTTTCTCATGGACCCCCGTCACGATAGCACTGGCTTGTCCCTGCGCAAACTGAGAAGTTGTTTTCGTTCCCTCGGCATTCCTCTGTCAGAAGAGAAAACAATCGGTCCTGCCACACACCTAGACTTTCTCGGCATCACCCTCGATTCCGTCGGCATGGCATCTCCGCACAGCAAATTACAGCTCATTCGTGGTATCGCTGCGTCTTTTTCATCTGCTGTTTACATAACTAAACGTCAGTTACTCTCCCTTCTCGGGCATCTAAACTTCGCCATGCGCGTCATCCCTCAAGGACGTTCTTTCATTTCCCAGTTACTTGATACGGCGTCCTCTGTTTCTCATCTGCATGATTTCATATCCCTTGACGACGGCTGCCGCTCCAATCTACGTTTCTGGTCTCACCTTCTCGAGCATTGGTATGGTATTTCCTTCTTCTATAATGAGCTGGTGCATTCCTCCAACTCAATGCAGTTTTTTACAGACGCTGCCCCTTCCGCGTTTTTTTCTTCTTCTCCAGGGCCAGTGGTTTGTAGGCCACTGGCCTCCCACTTTCTCCCAGTTCGATTCTTCAGCCCTGCACAAGATTTACCCCATTGCTGTAGCCTGTCACGTCTGGGGCCATCATTGGAAGCGTAAACGCATCTCAGTCTTGTTTGACAATCAAGCAGTTGTCATCATTATCATCAATAGAGGGCGCTCTTCGTGTAAACATATGCCTTTCATGAGAAGCATCACATGGTCTGCTGTCATGCACAATTTCATCATAACTGCCTGTCACGTCCCCGGTCATTACAATAATGTGGCTGATGCTCTGTCTCGTTTTCATTTTCAGACCTTTCGGACCCTCTGCCCGGCAGCCAGCCTGTACCTATAACTCTTCCCTTTCTTCAAGAGCTAGCTCTGCACTAAATCTTAACCCTGTTCAGTGCTATTTAGAATCCTCTAGGTTATATATGAAAAGGTTTAGCTGCTTCCACTTTAAAAACTTATGATTTTGCTTGGCATACTTTCTCCTTATTTTGTGTATCTATTGGTGCACCACTTAAACCCGTTCTCATAAACAGTATTTGTACATTTATTTGTTATTGTGCCGATACTCGCCATTTTAAATTACAGTATACTCGCGGGTTGATTGCTGGCACACAGTTTAACATCAAGTGTTACGATCCATCATTTCCGACCCTCTTTTCTAATCAGGCTATTGAACTGCTTCTGAAAGGCATCTCTGAAACTCATCCTTCTTCCCCTGACCTTAGGCAGCCAATTACACTTGGCATTTTGCATAAAATGGTGTCGGCTCTTAGAGAAGACGTTTTTTCTTCCTACATTGATACCCTTCTGGAGTCCATATTTTTGTTAGCTATAATGCTTTTCTCAGATGCGGCAAATTTACTACTCCATCCAAATCTTTCAACCCCAATAGAGATATCACTTTCTCCGATCTGGCCTTTCATTCTCGTCATTACTGTTTAAAAGTTAAGCATTCTAAACGCGGAGGCACTTGTTCCATCATCGTCGCCCGCACGGACACACTTTTTTGGCCTTTCAAATCCATGATGAACTACCTTATGTTAAGGCCTCGTACTAGCTCCCTCACACCTTTGTTTCTTACTCCCGGGGAATTTCCCCTGTCAAAAGGTTGGTTTGGCTATTATCTGAAGCTCGTTCTTATCAAATCTAACATTTCACCTCAGCATTATTCGGGCCATTCGTTCCGGATAGGGGCTGCTACTACTGGGGCAAATAAAGGTGTCTCTCATACTTCTCTGCAAAAACTGGGTCGATGGTATCCTCTGCTTACTCATCATCATCATCATATATTCGTCCCGACATCAACAACGTCCTCGCAAACCAAAGATCCCTAAAGCCATAATTCTGGTAAGCATACATATAACTGGTGGTGGTGTGCTCTTCACGTTCTCCGTTGTATTCTCACATCTTTGGAGTGATATTGTTTATGGGGTCACAAAAAAATAAATTAAATAAATAAACTGAATTTGCTTTTATTTTGCAGGCATTAAATTGACGGAAGGGCCTGAGATGCCGAGATTTGATGTGCTTTTACTTTGCAGGCATTAAATTGCCAGACCGGCCTGAGATACCGAGATTTAATTTGCCTTTGTGTTTTGCCGGCTATATTGCACACTGTTCAAAATGCGGGAATTCCTTTGCTCCTGTTTTTGGGGGCAGAATCACTACATCGGCCGTATCTCTTTACAAATCCATTGCAGTTAGGTAAGTATATATTTTTCTTTCTTTCTTCATCACTAATTCTCGTCATGTTTTGGGGGATATGTCCTGTTTTTTCTACCCCTTTTAAATATTATTCATACGACGGAGTCTAATCGCCAAAGACTCCGAATATTTCACTATGCTTATGTACAATAAACTTTTGCATATCTGCAACAAAGTATCTCCTGATTGAAAAGAAGCTAAGCGTAAATTCTTTCAGGAAGACTTCAATAACTTCAGTCACATCTCTCTATTCCTAAAACTTTCCAGCTGGTTAGAGACGTTTACTTTTCAGTTTACCAATCACAACTGGCCACGAAATGAATGATCCAATCACAGCATGTCATCCTGCTTTAAATGTTTCCGCTCCGTTGCTGTCAGCTGTCTTTTCAGGCACACGCGCAACCCTCCTCCCCTTCCACCTCCGGTCTGGTCAACCAATGCACCCGGAGTCCCCTTCTGGCAGAAAGCTCTTTCGGTCGGTCTTTGGGTTCCTTATCCATCACCAGTGTCTAGACTCCATCAGGGAATATGTCCTGTTTCTTCTACCCCTTTTAAATATTATTCATACGATGGAGTCTAATCGCCAAAGACTCTGCATATTTCACTATGCTTATGTACAGTATAATAAACCTTTGCATATCTGCAACGAAGTCTCTCCTGATTGAAATATAATCCACTGTATATCTACAGATTATTATTTTTGTATTCAATTTGAATACATTTACTTTGCAAGTACTTTTGTTACTCTGCATTTTGTTTTACTTTTATGTCGCGATATAGGTCTTAAATTCCATTTATAATGGTCTTAAAAAGCTTTTACATTTAACTTGTTGAAACCTGCAGAAACGCTGTGCCAGTAATTCTCAGAGAACAGTGAAAGTAAAGGTTTAAATATGTGCAATGGTGTGTACCCACAGTGCACTGATGGGTGTTTGGAACACTGTAGTATTCATGTACAGTGCATCATACAGTTTTCCTTCAGGTTTTTGCAGAAGCGAAGTGAAAAAAATATTCATCATGTGGCTATAGGTAGGAATCTCAATTGTCTCATCACTGACAGAGATCAAATGAATACTTAAATGAAAATTAAGTTTCTAGTCAAAAACATGGATCAATAGCATAATTTGCTGCCAACACATTCAAGATTTTTCAAGGTTTTTCATTCATTTCCCTTTGTCACACGAGTCGGCCAGAAGCGTTCAAGACTCAACACAGATAATGCTAATTAGCTCGCTAGCTAGCTATTTGCACTTTCTTGCACTTTTTAGCTTTACTTATCTAAAGCTAATGTACTTGCACTTAATACTTGTTGTCTCAAGTTCGTACCTTCACAGTTGAAAGCACTTAAGCACTCTGTTTTTTCTTTTTATTCATTGTAAATCTTATTACTCATGTATGTTTTATGTATTTTAGCTTAACATCAGCCTGCCCAGGGACTACGGGTGAAAATTAGCTCTTGAGCTAAAACCCGGTACAATGCATCTCTCCCTTTGAGGTTAATGTTTATTGTACGCTGTCCCTGTTTCTCTAAATAAATAAATATAAATAAATATAAATATAATTGTAAGTTGCTTTGGATAAAAGCGTCAGCTAAATGACATGTAATGTAATGTAATGCTACAAATCTGCCGGTCGAAGGTCAGACATGAGAAATGAGAAGCCTTAGTCTTTATCTGAAATAAATTATCAATAGTTTAAAAAAATACTTTGAATTCATTGTATTAAATCTGCATACCGTCGGGGCTAGATTGTAAAGTTGTAGCAACGGTACCTGTAGGGGTCAGGGCTCAGGGAAGGCTCCGTTACATATGCTGAATGCACAAAAGCCAAGTTTTCATACAAAGTTTGTATAAAACAGTGTGGTGCCACTAAACTATTGCAAAAGAAAAGGCTGCAACAGGATGACTTAAGAGCGCCAGTCAAACCTCAAACCAATGAAGATTATGCAGAAAATATGAAATATGACATTTGTTTGTGTCTTAATTGTCTGTTAATTGCAGGAAAGTTACAGTCTCCTCATCGCTCTACACAAATCAGTATTCCAGCTCACAGTGTCAGAGGGGCAGTTTGATCTGTGTGGCAACTGAAAAGTAAAAATGGAGTGGACTTTCATTTCTAAACAGTGGAAATGTAACATGCAACATATTAGAGCCAGACCAATATACGTATCGGCGGGCCGATATTATCAGCCAATATTAGGGATTTTCAAAACTATCGGTATCGGCATTTATAATGGCCGATAAATTAATATTTAAAAAAATAACCCTTCAACCATGTGTTGATGTTGCATAGTTTGTCCACCAGAGGACGCTCTACAACGTCCCTGTTGGCAACACTCTCTGTTGTTGTTGTTAATACGTTTTTGTTCAAAGGACTTTAATATCTCAAGTTTCTATTTTTATACATTTTATTTATCAGAACTTTAATATATTTTGATGTTCCTCTGTTCTGTTATGACAATAAAACAAACACGTTTATTTTTAAACTGCATTATCATATTATTTTAGTAAGTAAAAAACTACAAATAACTAATGTTAGGGAAATCTGTTTGTTTTGTTACGCATTTCTGGATTTAAAAAAATATATATAACCAAATATTTGTATAGATACCATTCCTTAAAAAAATCCTTTATCGGTTGGAATCTACAACATATATAATATACAACCTTTTATTATCCTCCTGAGTGCTCGCTTTGTTTCCGAAGTATATTTGTTTGGGTTTGTTTACATGGTGCTGGGCGTGCCCGCCTCACACAAACAACCGGCACATCTACGCAACAATGTTTTCAATGAGTGTCCGAAATCTCGTTTGGTCATTCCATATATAGAACTATCTGGGGACAAAACACGCACCGGCGAGTCCACGCGATGTTTGACCACACTCCTACTCAAATATCGTTTTAGACATTTCTATTGTATTCATATATGGAGCTACTTTTGTGAACCCAAGACTTTTGTAACTCATTTCAAGCACCAAAACAATTGAGTGTAGGTACGTTTTTTCAAGAGATTAGAGGAATTTCAAAAACACATTACACATTGCTCTAGAACAAATTTGGGCCTCATTGTATAAAACGCCGTAAGTCCTTAGAGGGTTAATAAACACAATTTAGGGAAGAGCGAGTGACTGAGGGAACGGTTCCAAACACAGCTACAGAGAGCAGAACAATCTGGCGCCGAGTGAGTGGAGAGCCGGGGTTCTTATACTGAGCTTGATGGTTGATGGAAGTCAGGTGTGCCAGGTAGTGATTGCTAAGCCACACCCCTGCTGAGAAGCACACACACACACACACACACAACACAGGTTCTAGAGTGTGACACTGTTATCCATTTTAAAGTCCTGTATTTCCGACCAGATGTTAGTAAAGTGAAGTGTTGATTAAGTGGGTGATCAGGGTGAGTGCTAGGTGTGTGATGATAACTCTTCTCATGGCCTCATGTCTGAGAGGGTAGGCAGATGATTTTGAGGGCAGTGATGCCAGTAACTTCCTTAGATAACCTGGATGTGTAACTGCACTTGGGTCAAACCTTACGGTCTTTTAACATGGGAATTGATTTGTAATTGAATTTCAATGAGAGGTGAGCGGGCGGGGGGGGGCATAGGCAGTCTGAAGGTACATGTCCATATAGGCGTTGTTTACACGGCACACCGCTTCCCAGCATTGCACGCTAGTGGGCTCGCCTGCTGTTTCTCTTCACTGACCACTGACGAGCTAAACAAACAGTCTACACCTCCTACAATCGCGGTGGCTGCAGCTGATTGGACAAACATGTCACGTGGGGTTGGCTGCTTCGGGATTTCGAAACCAACCATAATGACGGCTCGTTCGTAATACGATCACGTATTTTATAAAAGTAGTTCACTGAAACGTGTTTCTGAAAACATTGTTAGCTAAAAATAGGCCGTGCAGTTCCTGAATCTGTCTTCATTTCCGATCGACAAAGGTCAGTTTAAAAGATTTTCGTCAAAGTTTGAGAGGCGGCGAGCCGAGCTGGCCGCTCCTCGTTGGCCGCTCCTCGTTGGCCGCTCCTCGTTGGCCGCTCCTCGTTGGCCGCTCCTCGTTGGCATAAAGTTGGCTGGATTCAACTTTATGCAATGAGGAGCGGGCGACTCAATGCCCCGCTTCTTGACGCTACCTACTACTAGAAATGAATGGGAAGCGTGGAAATTACACTGAAAATGGACACACACACCAACTGTCGCGTTCGTACCCGTCACATGCACACACATTGGGTTGAACTTTTCTCTATGTGAGCAATGTGGCATGCAAATCAATGAACAAGATACTGATTCTTCTGTTTGTGAGTTTCTGAACAGTTATCAGGACATAGACAGTGGGGCGTCTGCTTGTCAGAGCATCAGCACCATTGTCAACATTGCCACTATTAATTATGAATAAACCTGTGATTAGGGATATATGATACCACAATCAGCTAATCTAATTCAGTTGTACGGTGGGGATACAGTAGTGCACAGAATCTCCATGGTTAACACACATTGATCGCTTGGCGTTTACTCGTGGAGCGTTGTCCGCCTGTCTGTTCACATGAGGAGTACAGTGAGACCCCACAGTTTTGCTCCCTGTGTGAAAAGCCCTATAGACTACATGTAGTAGTAGATGTAGCATCAGTAATGGACCCATTGGTTTGTGGCCGCCATTTTTGAAGCCGCGAGATTGGCAATTTGGCCGTCACTAAATTCTTTTTTTTTTTAAACCACACATGTCGGTTTTTGGATGTGAGGGTGGAGCTGAGGAGGTTGATATGTGATATCAGTATCGGATCGGAGCATCCCTAATTATAATTAACCCCAACGTCATCTTCCCTGTCAAACAATCAACAACGTTCCTTATGGGAAGACATAAGCTCCCCAGAGAGTGAACCCTTTCCATTTATAAAAAAAAAAAAAACTCCATGAGCTTTCCTCTAACAACAGCCACAGGATAAAACCAACACACGATTTCCAATAGTAGGCTCAAACGCAAGGCTACAAAAATAAGGAAATCATTAGAAAATTGCTCATTTCATCAGCAGCCTCTTGGGGATGCTATTGGCACTTCAAACTGTTAGTTCCATTACCTCAACTGTGGTATCTGACACACACACACACATGCACGCATGCTCGCGCGCACACACACACACACACACACACACACACACACACACACACACACACACACACACACACACACACACACACACACACACACACACACACACCTAAGTTGATTCACCACTACATCTCTGTCTTGCAGATGTTATAGGGTGACTTCACATTTGTCTGTGTGGGGCAGTGAAGTATCACAGAACCCAAGCTTTTGTTGTCCATGTGAGGATATAAGAGGACTCCATTGTGTTCCCAGATACAGTAATATGTTTCAGCTGTGCAGCACATTGGGAAACTTTTAATTTCTCACTGCAGAGCTCAGTCTGATCCACGGAGCCCTTAGGAGCTAGAAAGTGTTGATTTATTTCCATCTCCCGCAGCTCTGCACATCGAGCCTGGAGAGGAGCAAATGATGTACTACTGCAGCAATTTAAACCACTGTTTGAACACTGGTTTAAATATGGAAAGGGAAGTAAGAAATTAGCATCAGTTTTGCCACTGTGATTCCAGCCTGCCAGCCTTGTCCCAGACACACTGACTTGCATATTCTCCAGTCCTCTTTTAAAGGAGCAGCCCCTCTCATAACACAAGCACAGGCATGCACTGGCTTTATGAAGTTACATTTACAAGTACTTCATCATTAATTTCATCCAGATGGCATGCCGTTCTATAGACACATGAGAATGACTGTCCCTTTCTCTTTGCAAAGCCCTTTGAGATGACATAATGTGATTTGAGGCTCTAGTTAGCTACATAAACACTACTCATTATCTATGATGTTCCTCTTCCGGGATTGTTCAGGTGCCACCAGAAATTCCGCTTTATGTCCCTAATTTTCGGGTGGATGTCTGTCACCTTCCTCTTTCTTTGTATTGGCGTTCTAAACTCCGGTGGATTTATAAGGACTATGGTTAAAATAAAAGATAGCATACAGTACAGCAGTGATCACTCACCCTAAAACTCCTGCTACACCTTCATCTGGGTTTTCTGATAAACCAGCACAGTTAGGAGCTGAAGGTCTGTCATATACAACAGTAACCCTGCCAAGACAGGAAACAACCCAGCTTGTGCCTCTGATGTAATCCCTGAATTCACGTGTGACTTCAGCTTTGATAATAACATTTAAGTCTCATGCTGTGTCTCAAATCGCGCACTTCTGTACATAGTGCATTTACACGTGTGGCCACATGCAGTGCACATGCCAGTACCTGGATGCTCCACTCAAAAGCGGCATAAATGTTGAGTGTGGGTCGCTGGATACTACTCACACTCAACAGATTCCATCTTTGCTACGGAGCGGACGCTATGGCACTACCAACGTGTTTTTAAACTTGTGGAAGTGGCGGGTGAGGATGCTGCAGCGGTTGTTATTGAAACAGCGAAACACAAACTATACAAATGGAATATACACGTGTTTTTCCAATATGTACCACTATACTTTTGCAGTTAGTGAGAAAACAAGCCGGGCGGACGACAAAAGGTGGCGCTAAAGCTCCACCCGGCTGCAATTAACCAGTAAACTAGTCTATATCCACGACGTTGTCACTCTTTTCGGCCGGATGTCCGTTACCGTCATCTTTCTTTGTGTTGGCGTTCTAAACTCTGGTGGATTTCTGAGGACTATGGTTACCTGCTCCTCAGATCTCTGCAGGGTAAATCCAGACAGCTAGCTAGACTATCTGTCCAATCTGAGTTTTCTGTTGCACAATTAAAACAACCTTTGAACGCACTCATGTTCCACCAAAACAAGTTCCTTCCTGAGGCTATTTTGCAGAGTCATTGTCATTGATTCCGGCCCTTAGGACAAGATGATTATGATTGGTTTGCCAATAAACCAGAGTACGTTTTTCTCCCATCCCGGATTGCTGTGTGGACTAGCCAGACCCTCCTCCGCAGCTCTGTGGAGGAGGGTCTGGCAATGTGAGACTGCATAAACATAAACTTGATGAAGGGTAAGCATAAGGCTAAACTACCGGCTAGTCTACCGCATTTACGTTTCCTCTTACACCGCCTCCGACATGTTCTTGTGCGGACAGTCAGCAGTAAGTGGTGCGGCGGCTTTGGCCTCTGGTCCCTGTAGGAGGTTAATTCAATTCAATTCAATTTTATTCATAGTGTCAAATCATAACATGAGTTATCTCAGGACACTTTACAGATAGAGTAGGTCTAGACCACACTCTATAATTTACAAAGACCCAATAATTCCAGGAATTCCACCAAGAGCAAGCATTAAGTGCAACAGTGGCGAGGAAAAACTCCCTTTTAGGAAGAAACCTCGGACAGACCCAGGCTCTTGGTAGGCGGTGTCTGACGGAGCCGGTTGGGGGTGTGATGAACAGTGGCAGTAACAGTCACAGTAAAGATAATGAAACAGTGACTATAAATAGTGGTTGTAGTAGCGTAGCAGGGAGCAGCACGGCATAGCAGGGAATTGCAGCAGAACCACGGCAACAGCTGGCACCGTGATTTTGTTGCCACCGTAATCCCAGGATTTCATCCTGGGTGAAAAGAAACATAAAGACTCCGGAGAGCAAGCTCCCGAGAGCTAGGTTAGTAACAAGCATTTCTGGGACATGGATGCACACAAATTGTAAGAGAGAGGAGAGAGAAGCTCAGTGTGTCAAAGGAAGTCCCCCGGCAGTCTAAAACTAAAAGAGCATAACTAAGAGAGACAGGCTAAAGAGAGGTTCCTGGTTGGGCTAGAACTCTCCCCAACCGGATTGGGCTGTACTGGCCTGCCTCCCTCTACTTTGATTATATCATTGATTATATGGTAGATGAATCTAACGACTATGAAGAGAAGCACAGAAAAGAAGGTGTGCCGTGTCTGTAGCTATACACCCTCCCCCGCTGGTCTAGGCGAACACTGCAACTCCTCACTCTCTAACTATAAGCTTCATCAAAGAGGAGAGTTTTAAGTTTACTCTTAAATGTGGTGACAGTGTCTGCCCCCCGGACCCAGACTGGGAGCTGGTTCGACAGGAGAGGAGCCTGATAGCTAAAGGCTCTGGCTCCCATTCTACTTTTAGAGATTTTAGGAACCACAAGTAACTCGGCATTCTGGGAGCGCAGTGCTCTAGTGGGACAGTAAGGTACTATGAGCTCTTCAAGATATGATGGCGATTGACCATTTAGAACTTTGTAGGTCAGTAGAAGGATTTTGAATTCAATCCTGAATTTTACAGGAAGCCAATGCAGAGAAGCTAATACAGGAGAAATATGATCTCTTTTTTTTGCGTAGTCGGATATCATTACGGCTTTAGATAATCCTGATTCTATATCGCCTGCTCTGGCCCAGGGGACGCACACGACCGCAGCCGCTTTTCTTGGAGCCGCCAACCTCACGTTTCGCAATATAGGGCTCCCAATAGGAAAACCTTCTTTCTTTCTTGGTAGGAAACCTACCAAGAAAGAAAGAAAGAAAGAAAGATTGTTTATAGATCTCAACATTTCCGACGCAGCTTCATTTCACTGAGAAAGAGAGAAAGTAAGAAAAGAAACTGACACCAAACTGCCCTGGAAAAGTTGTTATGGTCTACTACAGGGGTGTCTGAAATCGTTAGGAGACATATTAGGCTCGTTCGAGATAAACTGTACCTCGCCTGTAAAGTGAACGAGAGCAGGCGGCAGCAGCCGGGGGTGGAGACAAAAAGCCGCGGTCAAGTTTTCAGCTGTTTCCAGCAGCCTTCAGGCTGAACAGGAAGTCACAGAAACACTCACATCCTGTTAGGTCCAATTCCGATTTAATAAAAAGTTATCAGACCCATATATCAGCTTGCACACTGTCTCCAGTTGTTTTTATTATGACAGAGTAGATGTCAATATGCTCTACATGCGACACTGTAGATGATCCGTAATCTGAACGGATTTAGTCTCTCTGACTTCTAAACCTCACTTTCAGCCACACAACATGTGGTTTGTACAGAATAAGCCTTTAAATCAGACAAATAGCAGTTAAAATCCCTCCAATTCAAAATCAATAAAAAGTTTATATAAAACCTCATCATGTTGAGTCGATTCTGAACCAATCAGCTGTTAGATCAGCTGAGAGGCCGGCGTTTCCCAGCATGCCTTGGGTCCACCTGGGTCTTGCAGTCGGTGAAAAGCAACTGCGCTGCCGGCGTCTCAAACCTGCGGCCGCCTTGATCTCGTGAGGTTATCATTGCCCACGTGTGCATGACGTCAGAGCAAGTCGAACGCAAATCTAACCGGCAAGCATTGGGCGGCGATCGCCGGTGATTGATTCTGCGCAGACCTGGCTCATCTCGAACAAGCTGGATAAAGGATATAAACACGTTTTGAGCCCCCTGAACAGTTGTTTTTACCCCTATTTGGGGAGTGAGTTGGCATATTTTTTGAGGGGGATAAATCTACCTCTTCTAAATATTGGGGGGGATATATCCACTGCATCCCCCACAAAATCTATGGTACTGTACATAGAAGAATGACATTAAAGTCTTTATTATCTAATAGTGTAGCCTTGATTTAGCTGCAGCCCTGCGCTTTTGGCTACGGTAAACAGAGCTTTCACTGAAGGGACGTGCATGCACAGAACAGCCAATGGGAACTCTCTCTTTGACTCTGAAGTGATCAGTAATTGGTCAAAGTCTTCTGTGATGGCTAGATTTTCTAAAGCCTGAAAATAGGGTCAAGGAGGAAATGCAGAAGTGTAGTTTTCTCTCAGACCACTTGAAATACTGTAGTTTTCTCTCAGACCACTTGAAATACTATGTGCTGAAAGGTTGTTGTGACTACCTACTGCAGCTTTAAAGTTCAGCAGTTTAATAAAGAGACATAGGGCTTTAGCTTCAATCAGAAATAAAGGACATTGTGCAGTTGACGTATGAGAAAAACATTTTCCTGTTATGATGAAATATTGTCTTCTGAAGGTAAATATTTTATTCAAAATATTGTTAGGACTTCCTGAACGTTATAGAACTAGAATTACATAAATCCAAGAGTTATTTTGTATATATACACACACACACACACAAAGGCCAAATTGTAGCCTACATTCATTAAATTCAATATGAACAGAAGTGTATTGTTGCTGGTCTGAACACTCAGGCAACACAGGCAACAGCATGGCCTGATTGAGTCCTGCATGCAGGCTTGGCATGATTAAGATTCATGAAGTTTGAAACAGGGAGAGCAAATTACCACAGCCTTGTTCACTGCTTAAAATGGGATTTTGCTTAGAGTCCTGAGTAATGGAGAAAAACACTTCTCTCAAAGGATCAACTTGTCCATTCCACTCACAAAATACACCAATACACTATAAATAAGACATGCTGATCAGCTCTCTTGAAAACACAGAGCATGTATGTTCTCCTTATGTCACATATTGTGGTAAACATGATGCAAGAGGGCTGAAAAGTACCCAGTAGATGATTTAGATTAAGACTGACATAGTCTGGATTGGCGACGGTTCATTTACCGGATAGTTCCGGCGCCGCCAAAGGTTTCGCTGGATGTCCCTCACCTTCCGCTTTCTTTGTGTTGCTGTTCTAAACTCCGGTCGCTTTGGTAAACCACAACCAGAACCTCCGAGCTATCGAGCTACACACAGAAAATGGAAAGGTTTAAAAGAAAATTTGGATCATGCATCAAGACAGGCCTGCTTGGTTCTTTCCGAGAATGATTGTAATGATTTACAAATGTTACGATTACGGCATTTACCCTCAAACTGGGAGCTTTTGGGACTGATTGATGGGATTGCTGTGTGCTTTTAAAAATGTAATCTTTGTTTTGCTAATTCTGGTAGATTCTATCAAGGCTAAGGAACTTTTTTACTGACTTTTGTCAACAAAAATGCGACAACGAAATTGTCGGAAAAAGCAACAAAAACGTCAAAAAGAAGCGACAAAATATGACGGAAAATGCGATGTCAAAAAAGAGACATGATACTATAGTTGTAGTACTGTACCACTTCTTTAATTCATAATACATTTAATTTTATGCCACCATTATTCATATCTTATTTATGAATGGTGAAGATGGACAAGGTCAGCACTTTATTTGAAGGGTCACAAACATGATTAGTTGATGATTAGTTTAGTTGATTAGTTTAGTTGATCATGATTACAACACTACAATTACATTTTTTACTTTAATTACAGATTTACCGATGAAGAAGACATGAACATCATCAATAAATCAGAAATCATAATATATATATATATATATATATATATATATATATATATATAAAAAATCATATACCTTAATTGATGCATTAATTAACGTAATGCTCCTGCATTAAGTCATGTATGAGATACTATTAATAGTATAGTTCATTAAATACTACATGAATGAATTCATGCTTTTTCATTCACAATTGATGATCTTCACCAATTTGACACAACAATATTTCCAAGAGATTACTGCGCTGTCTACTGTAAAACCTCATTTTGGATGGAATGTGGAATACAATTGACAACTCCTCTTTCTGCAGCTAAGGGTCTCTTTTTTTTTCAACACACCAACATAGTCCAGTAATGATGCTGGAGATGAGCCTGTCCTCTGTTGCAACGACACATTCTTCCTCTGGGTTGTTCTCTTGAAATAAGCCTTCATTAACATTCCAGACATTGACCAAGGGTGATAAGTGCTCCACCTGCCATTGAAATTCCCCTCAGCCCACATTTCCTGGGAGGTTTATTCCCTTGTTCATGCCTGTATTTACAGAGGCAGCAGGCTATCAGACAGTAAACTGCTGTGAGCAATCAAGACCATGGTTAAGTTGGTCCAACAACAGGCACAGAATTAAATCTAGATTTAGAGCCTGGGAAAACCTGACTTTGATTGCTTTTTCAAATGTTTGAAAAGCTTTTTGAGCTGCTGTTTTCCTATTATTATCACTGCATATTTAATGAATTGAAAAACGCAGGGGAATATAACCTTATAAAGACACTTTTCTCTGACTTTTCTCAACATAAAACTGACACAAAAGAGAATGAATTTGCCACATTATGCCTGAGACAAAAGGACATAGATGCTTTCCCTCGTTTCCTTTGTGTCTTAAAAATGAAAGGCTCCGACGCCGGCGAGTCAGTATGGTTTGAGGAAAATATTACTGATTCAAGTGCGTTAGAGAAAGCTAACGTTTTTCAGTACCACCGGAGGAAAGTAAAAGGATGATGGGATGTGGGGGACTTGATCCCGCGGCAGCACAGCATGACATCGTACTTATCTCTGTACAGCCCTGGCAAATAACACACAGCCTGGAGAAACAAATGCACAACATAATCACCCCTCTTACAGATCAAATGATGCCTGTTATGATCTCTAAATAAGACCAACTGTTAGAAATGTGAAGCATTGACAAAAACTGTTTGCTGTTGATTAACACACCAACAATCTGTAATATGAGTCACATGTTCCCTGCTTTAGTGAGGGTGAATGTATGTGTGTGCATTTATGTAGACGGGTGGCTAAAGCCCTTTTCCACTACAGGAATTTACTTAAAAAAAAACAATCAGAGGACAAATTGGGGATAGAGAGAAAGGGGTATGACATGCCTGACCACCCTTTTTCACTCCCATCCATCCATCCATCCATCGTTGTCTGCTTATCTGTGGTCGGGTCAGGTGCCGGGTCGGGTGCCTGGAACACCTCCCTAGGGAGGCGCCCAGGGGGCATCCTTACCAGATGCCCGAACCACCTCAACTGGCTCCTTTCGACGTGAAGGAGCAGCGGCTCTACTCCAAGCTCCTCACGGATGACTGAGCTTCTCACCCTATCTCTAAGGGAGACGCCAGCCACCCTCTTGAGGAAACCCATTTTGGCCGCTTGTACCCTGGATCTCGTTCTTTCGGTCATGACCCAGCCTTCATGACCATAGGTGAGGGTAGGAACGAAAACTGACCGGTAGATCGAGAGCTTTGCCTTCTGGCTCAGCTCTCTTTTCGTTACAACGCTGCGATTCTCCGACCAATCTCCCGCTCCATTGTCCCCTCACTCGCGAACAAGACCCCAAGGTACTTAAACTCCTTCACTTGGGGTAAGGACTCATTCCCTACCTGGAGAAGGCACTCCATCGGTTTCCTGCTGAGAACCATGGCCTCAGATTTAGAGGCGCTGATCCTCATCATAGCCGCTTCACACTCGGCTGCAAACCGATCCAGTGAGTGCTGAAGGTCACAGGCCGATGATGCCATCAGGACCACATCATCTGCAAAGAGCAGCGATGAGATCCCCAGCCCACCGAACTGCAACCCCTCCCTACCACGACTACGCCTCAATATCCTGTCCATAAATACTACGAACAGGATTGGTGACAAAGCGCAGCCCTGGCGGAGGCCAACCCTCACCTGGAATGTGTCCGACTTACTGCCGAGAACCCGGACACAGCTCTCGCTTTGGTCATACAGAGATTGGATGGCCCTGAGAAGGGACCCCCTCACCCCATACTCCCACAGCACCTCCCACAATGTCTCCCGGGGGACCCGGTCATATGCCTTCTCCAGATCCACAAAACACATGTAGACTGGATGGGCATACTCCCAGGCTCCCTCTGAGAAGTGTGATACCCCTGTAATTGGTACACACCCTCTGGTCCCCCTTTTTGACAATCCCCCGTCATCCTCCAGCTTTGCCTCTAACAAAGAGGGCGCATCAGCTGGATTTAGGAGTTCCTCAAAGTGCTCCTTCCACCGCCCTATTACCTCCTCAGTTGAGGTCAACAACGTCCCATCCTTACTGTACACAGCTTGGATGGTTCCCCGCTTCCCCCTTCTGAGGTGGCGGACGGTTTTCCAGAAGCGCCTTGGTGCCGACCGAAAGTCCTTCTCCGAACTTCTCCCACACCCGCTGCTTTGCCTCTTTCATGGCAGAGGCTGCAGTCCTTCGGGCCTTTCGGTACCTTGCAACTGCCTCTGGAGTCCTCTGGGATAACATATCCCAGAAAGACTCCTTCTTCAGTCGGACGGCTTCCCTGACCACCGGTGTCCACCACGGTGTTCGAGGGTTACCGCCCCTTGAGGCACCTAAGACCCTAAGACCACAGCTCCCTGCCGCAGCTTCAGCAATGGAAACTTTGAACATTGTCCACTCAGGTTCAATGCCCCCAGCCTCCACAGGGATACACGAAAAGCTCCGCCGGAGGTGTGAGTTGAAGGTCTGTCGGACAGGAGCTTCCTCCAGACGTTCCCAATTTACCCGCACCACCCGTTTGGGCTTACCAGGTCTGTCCAGAGTCTTCCCCCACCCCCTGACCCAACTCACCACCAGATGGTGATCAGTTGACAGCTCCGCCCCTCTCTTCACCCGAGTGTCCAATACATACGGCCTCAGATCAGATGAAACGATTATAAAATCGATCATTGACCTTCGGCCTAAGGTGCTCTGGTACCAAGTACACTTATGAGCATCCCTATGTTCGAACATGGTGTTTGTTATAGACAATCCATGACTAGCACAGAAGTCCAATAACAGACATCCACTCTGGTTTAGATCAGGGAGGCCGTTCCTCCCAATCACGGCTCTCCATGTGTCTCCGTCATTGCCCACATGTGCGTTGAAGTCCCCCAGCAGAACTATGGAGTCCCCCTCCGGAGCCACATAAAGGACTCCATTCAAGGTCTCCAAGAAGGCCGACTACTCTGAACTCTTGTTTGGGGCATATGCACAAACAACAGTCAGAGTTTTCCCCCCAACAACCTGCAGGCGTAGGGAGGCGACCCTCTCGTCCACCGGGGTAAACTCCAATGTTGCGGCGCTCAGCTGGGGACTTGTGAGTATCCCCACACCCGCCTGGCGCCTCACACCCTGGGCAACTCCGGAGAAGAAAAGAGTCCAACCCCTCTCCAGGAGTACGGTTCCAGAACCGAGACTGTGCTTAGAGTCTAAGCCCCACCAGATCCAACTGGTAGCGCTCCACCTCACGCACAAGTTCCGGCTCCTTCCCCCACAGCGAGGTGACATTCCACGTCCCCAGAGCCAGCCTCTGCTGCCCGGGTCTGGTCCGTCGAGGCCTCTGACCTTCACTGCCACCCGTGTGGCAGCACACCCGACCCCAGCGGTTCGTCCCACAGGTGGTGGGCCCACGGGCTGGAGAGATAGGGGCCACGTAGCTTTTTCGGGCTGTGCCCGACCGGGCTCCGTGGCAAACCCGGCCACCAGACGCTCGCTGACGAGCCCACCCTCTGGGCCTGGCTCCTCCGGGCAGGGTCTCTTTATCCCTTCCTCGTTCTTCCATAGGGTTTTTTGAACCATTCTTCGTCTGGCCCCTCACCTGAGACCACTTTGCCATGGGAGACCCTACCAGCAGCACAAAGCTCCAGACAACACAGCCCTCAGGTTCATAGGGACACCCAAACCTCTCCACCACAATAAGGTGATGGTTCACTCCCAACTCGTCATATATTGACGCTTGTCTCTCAGCATCAGAGAGAAATTATTATTTAATTATTTGCATTATGTGAAAGCCAGACTAGTAATTATGTTCTTTAAAAATCTGAATGATCTTAACAAATCTGACTCATTAGAGAGCAAAAAATAAGTGTGGAACTCACAGAGCAGAAGCTCGACCACGGTGCTGTAAGATGACGTAGTATTAAGAGAGACAACGGTAGAGAGCAGTATGAAAGATGAAAATCTACTTAGGGAGGTTGTTTGGGGGGGATGGGTGCAACTTTGGCTTCAACATGGGGGGGGGGGGGGGGGGGGGGGTGAGATGAACAGAACAGTTGTTTCAACATTAGGTGGGACAAATTATAACGGAGGTGTCTGGGTCTTCCCCTAGGAGATTTTGAGCATAAAACGCTTCATTTCCTGCATTCAGGTGAATCTTTCTGCAACAAGTTGTGCCTTTTCTGCATGCAAATGTCTTTATTCATGTCAATATTATTATCAATAATTCATTAATTTGCTTAATTGTTCAAAACGTTCTGCAGGTTCAAAACATTACACGTGTCTTTTTTTTTAGAATCATGCAGATCTTAAAAACAAATATTTGCTTGCCACATGATTTAAACTCCTTGACTTCATTAACCCAGCCAGTTTTTATTATTGGGGGTTGTACCCCACTCTCCCCATAAATTATGCCTACGGGGGAGTGGATAAGTCAAACAACACAGGACTTTCCCCCAGGAGACTGAGGTTCATGTCCCGTTCTTGTCCCGCGTGTCACTGAAACATACATTTTGTAACCCCCACCATCTTTTCCTAAACCTAACTGTCCCATTCTTGTGCCGCATGTCGGTTAAACGTACGTCCTGACCCAGAGTGTCAAAAAGTGATGCTTAAGGTCTAGACGCAGAAGGAGACTTTTTGTATCACTAAAAACCGTCAAAGGTACCTGACCAAGCATTGCTTTTTGACGCGATGGGAGCACCGGTCCCTTCGAGGGAGCGCTGCTCATGAGTTGGTATTAAATAGAGTTCCAGCTACTCTCAAGGGAGATAATTGTAACAGCTCATTTGCAACATGTGTTTAGATAAGCACTGCAAGCAAGTGTGTGTCAATATATAAAACGGGATATTCTGGTTCAGAATGACTGAAACGTGTGTTCTGTGTTGTCTACATCTTCTGATTTAGGAGAACATCCAGCAGCAGGCTGTATTTTCTGACCGTCTGGAGCAGAACCTCTGCTCATTTAGCAATCAGATCTACCTGAACATGCAGCTCCATTTAAACCCTTAAAAGGTTCTGGTTGGGCTGAACCCGTTTGAAACCGTAGCTACATTAGTCAAATGTAAATGGAGACCGCAACATAATGTCCAATAATATTTTATTCTGTTACATTTGATTTTTTTGTCAGCAAAACAACAAAAACATTCAGAACTTTCTGTTGCTGTTGAACTTAAGACTTTTATTCTGGAAGATGTATTTGGTCAAACAATATTTACCAACAAATGTTACAATATATTACTGAATAAATTACACTACAAGCTGATAAATAATCAATTTCAGTAGAAATACATAAAAGATAGCATACAGTACAGCAGTTTGTCTCACCCTAAAACTCCTAAAACAGCACAGTTAGGAGCTGAAGGTCTGTCATATACAACAGTAACCCTGCCAAGACAGGAAACAACCCAGCTTGTGCCTCTGATGTAATCTCTGAATTCACATGTGTGACTTCAGCTTTGATAATAACATTTAAGTCTCATGCTGTGTCTCAAATCGCGCACTTCTCTACTAACACTTGCTCTTTTGAGTACATAGTGCATTTACACGTGTGGCCACATGCAGTGCACATGCCAGTACCCGGATGCTCCACTCAAAAGCGGCAGAAATGTTAAGTGTGGATCGCTGGATACTACTCACACTCAACAGATTCCATCTTTGCTACGGAGCGGACACTACGGCACTAAACTTGTGGAAGTGGCAGGTGAGGATGCTGCAGCGGTTGTTATTGAAACGGCGAAACACAAACTATACAAATGGAATATACACGTGTTTTTCCAATATGTACCACTATACTTTTGCAGTTAGTGAGAAAACAAGCCGGGCGGACGACAAAAGGTGGCGCTAAAGCTCCGCCCAGCTGCAATTAACCAGTAAACTAGTCTATATCCACGATGTTGTCACTCTTCTTGGCCGGATGTTCTTTGTGTTGGCGTTCTAAACTCTGGTGGATTTCTGAGGACTATGGTTAACTGCTCCTCAGATCTCTGCAGGGTAAATCCAGACAGCTAGCTAGACTATCTGTCCAATCTGAGTTTTCTGTTGCACGACTAAAAACAACTTTTGAACGCACTCATGTTCCACCAAAACAAGTTCCTTCCCGACATTATTTTGCAGAGGCACTGCTTATCGCCGTCGAAGAAATGCCAATAAACCAGAGCACGTTTTCCACAGAGAAGAAAAAGAAGAAGAAGAAGAAGAAGAAGAAGAAGAAGAAGAAGAAGAAGAAGAAGAAGAAGAGTAATTTCCGGTCAGTGCTTTACGGCTGTGCGCGATTTGAGACATTTCCCTGTCGAAATGTACGCACTGTACAAGTGTTGACAGTGCACTACATGTAAGTGCACTCACAGAATTATCCGAATTGAGACACACTAACAATAACAGCAACAAAAAAAGATAAATAAAAAAATAAATAAAAGGATTACATGAGAGTCTCCGTGGTAGTGATGATCAAATGAAGCTTCATGAACCACTGTCTTTATTTTCTAAACTCACTCGATGGCGCTCTCTGTTCAACAAAGGGTTGAAAACACACTGAATTGCCGTTCCTTTAACCTTTTTCTTTGAACAGAGAGCGCCATCTAGTGAGCTCAGAAAATAAAGACAGTGGTTCCCGAAGCTTCATTTGACCATCACTACTGACCGGGGCTCACTCTGGACAAATTGGTATGCTGAGAAAGGCCTCCATCCCCAGGCTGATGCAGTTGTAAACAGAGGCAGGGATGATGGAGTAGAGATGTTGTTGCAGGGCAGCTCCCTCCTACTGGAAACCAGCTGCTCGGGTCAGGGATCAGACCGGGCCGGAGCGCTGCGGTGACACGGTAATGACAGCAGCTACCTGTAAAACACAAGCAGAGCAGACAACAGGCATCAATCACCCAGCAGGCGCCACCGCCACACGCTTAGCCATTCCCAGCATGCTCTCAGCTTTCACAAAGCACATGGAGGATGCAGAATTCTTACAGGAGCAGCTGCCTCGGGCTTGTTATTCCCTTTCATTTGTGAATTATTAATTGGTAAGAAACCAATTTGTTCTTTTTTATTCTGAAAGTGTCACAGGTTGCGGGAAGTAATTTATGATTGGTGGTCAACAGCGGAGTTTTAATTAAGTCCAGGCCAGAGTTCACAGTGCTGGAGATGGAAGTGGTTCATTAATCACCAACTAGCATTCTAGGCCAGTACATGAAAGGGCCAAAGCTCATCACTTTTATTTGAATTACAGTTAATAGTTGGCCGACAGGAAACATGCGAGTGAATTAAGCCCTGCTAGGAAATAGGATTCTGAGGATCATGATAGGCTGGATCTGATCAAAATATATATTTAGTGTGGAATAGTAAAACAAATGTCTTTTCCAAACAACTTTATATTTACCTCGATGGAAAACCTCAAGAGGTCAAGGAAAGATGTGGAGAATTCATAAGAACTTAGGAAAATCAATCTCCGTGCTAAGAGAATCTGACTGCACTTACACTGGGCCAAGTAATTATGCAACGGCGGATGTTATTGACATGGGTCTGCCATGGTGAAACTACGATGTTCTCAAGATAGACTCAAAAATAAGTGCATCTTAGATTCTTTGATCTGTGTGTACCATCAGGGTGCGACTTGTTAAAAAAAACAGGAGAGGGTAGGGGGAAGGGTTTGATCATGCACAACAAAACAAAACATGCAATAATGAAATCCCCCTTTCAATACCACCATGGATATAGAGCGAGCCATGCCATATATATATATATAATATCCAATATAAAATAATTTCAAAATGAAATAGCACAACGTGGCGCAGGGCTCCGCCAGAGCTCCGACTGCTGTCTGTCGGCGTGGCCGTCTGACGGCATCATATTAAACTGAGACAGTTTCATGACTGGTTAAAAACGTCTTGCATTAAATAATAGTCCAATTCGGTGTTGTGGTACAGTTGGTTTTAACACCTGATGCAAAGTGTAGTAGGCCTACGGGAGTACACATGAAAACCCTGAACAAGGGGCGTCGTACCGCGCCGTCTCTCTCCTGCGCCCCATTCACTTATTGTCACTTTTTCACTATGAAGGTTAAACTCTGCAATTTATCCATGGTTCACATGTATGCATGAACTGTGGTGGTCCGTTACACTATAGGCTCAACATTACTGATCATTTTTTTATCAATATTATGTAGAAAACATTACACTTCATAACGTTTTGGATCTATATGATTGTATTATTGTACAAATTAGCAGTAAAAGCAGTAGCCTATGTAAGTCAATCCTACAATTTTCAACTTGGGGGAAAAAAAGTGACCAGAAGCCCTGTTCATACTGACTAAACAACTGGACTTCGGGGTCAAGTGTACTGGAATACTTAGTATTTTGTATTTTTAATTGTTACCTGCCACCAACATTTTGTGATTTCCTTGCCATAAATATAGCCGTTTTTACAATAAATTGGTGCCTAAAAATGTATCAGAATGCAGGAATTGAAATCTTTTACCCTCAAAATTTCCTGGGGGAGGATGCCCAGATCACCCCACCTTAATGTGTCCTCCCCCCCTTATCTTTATTAAATCGGCTGAAAATGACACCAGACTGCTCTAGTAAAACCATACAGACCTCTACAGACATCAGGCTCCTCAGTTATAACCACTGACAGTAAAAAATAATGGACATAGCATCAGTGTTATGAGCCATTATTTGGACTTTTTGTGCTTTTGGAGCCAGAAGTGACCATATTTGGACAAGAGGGCATAGCTGGGGAGGATGATGCAACTAAGCCAGTGCCATCTATGGTTTATATGGTGCTGAGCTGGGCTAAACGCCAAAGAGGGAAACTTGCAGATTTTAAACCGGCTGATGTAAGTAATCAGACATAAGAATTTGGCCGGCACGGTCGTAAATTGGAACCTCCGAGCACTCGCGCCATGCATCAGCATGTATTACAGTACACAGAGCTGTTCTAAAATCGACAAACTTTTCCTTAAGTTATCAAAGAGCTAGCTTTGGTTGGTGTGTAGCCACGCCCTAAAGCATCCCCTGCTTTATCGTCTATTTTAAAATTAATGGGACCGTAACGTAGGAAAGCTTTGTTGCACACCTCTTTTGGTCGGGCAGGTGCGTAGGATGTGATCAAAAGTAGCAGATCAGAAGCTTAGAAGAAAATTAATGGGACCATAATATATTAAATGAACATTATGCTGTGTTGAAGAAGACTTAAAATTAGCGATTGAGACCATAAACTCATTATGAAAATGTTTACTGAGATAATAAATCAAGAGAGAAGTAGGCTCATTTTGTCATAGACTTCTATAGAAACAGACTTCTTTTTGGAGCCAGTTGAGTCTCCCCCTGCTGGAAGTTAGGGAGAATGCAGTTTCAGTGTTTATAATATATAAATTAGCCTAGCAGCTAGCAGACTTGCTTATAGCTTAATCCTGCCAGAACGCCATGGTAAATTTCAGCCTGAATGCACATTTGTTCAGCCCGACACTGCTGAAACAGAGCTGCTAATATTAGTAGCGAGAGCAACAACTTAGCAGACTGCCGAGTTGTGTGTGTGTGTGTGTGTGTGTGTGTGTGTGTGTATGTGTGTGTGATCAGAGATCAAAGGAGAAACGTGACTCTCACATTGAGCTTAAATGGAGTTGAATATTCTGATTCACTCATCTACCAGAATCTTTGAATTTTTCAAAAATGCTTCTCATGGAAAAAAATGTATATATGCGATTCATTTCCATTAATTAATCACAAGGCATGTAATTAATTAAATGTTTTAATCTCTTGACAGCCCTAGTTGTCATGTTGAGAATGGTTGCTCACGCTTACCCTCCTGTCCAATATTTATCGACATGAATCCCAATTAGTTTGATTTGTAGCTGAGGGTTATGAGTTGCGCCTCTACTTATGAAGGTAATAAAAGAATAACATGGAGCCTCTGTCATCTGAACCAAGATGACAAACTCTTTATTGCCTCTCACATTGTCAACGGCAGCGCATTACAGCCTCACTCCTTCTGTTCTTACCTTTCACAATAAACATAAAACATATAAACGTATACACTGCATCACTGTTTACCAGAGGGAACTTAGTCACGCATTTTGCTGAGAGACAACTCAACGAAATAGCTTATGAAAATATATGAAACATATAATATATAATATAATAATAATAATAATAATAATAATAATACTATAATATATATATATATATATATATATATATATATATATATATATATATATATATATATATATATATATATATATATATATATGAAACATATGTTTAACCCTTTTTAAATTTATGCAAGATAGGTAAATAGTTTGTTTTAATGAACGGCTGAATGGTGTGTCGCTTTATATGTTGCTGCCGCAAGGAATTGTGGGACGGCATTATCTCCTTTCCTTTCGTAAAGGGCTGCCAGTTTAGGATGGGATTGTCTCTGTAAAGCATCTTCACATTCATAGAACGTATTCATTTTTGATCAGTTAACCTGTGTATTCAATTTACCGATGACCCACTTCTCACAAATCAGAGACTTTATTTGTAATCACTTCCCTGGTTTCCCTGCTATTCCTTCTTGTACCTAGGCTAACACCATGTTTTATATTAATCATTACCTCATGGGCACCATCTCAAACCTATACAACAGGTTTGTTAGTTTTAAAACGTGTCCGCACGACATTTGTGTCTGTCATACGGTCACAATGCAAAGCAGTTCACAGAGACGACTGATCTACCGTAAAAGCAACTTATTGTGCATCTTTCCTGGTGTCGTCGACCAAGCAGTCAAGGAATACAGGAACACATGCGTTCAAAAAGTCGGGTTTATATTCCCCTAAAACAAAGATTCAATAACCAAATGAGGTAGAGTTATAAGGCCCTACAAAAAGGTCAACAGAACTTAACTCTACTTAAAAATAAGGCTAACAAAATCAAAAGGTTAATTCAATTAACAGACCTCCCAAATGAGACGCGAGGGACACTTAGATACAAACTCACCAAACCAATAAACACACAGAGGGGAGGACAACATGGACAATAACTTAAACTAAAACCTCACTTCCCCCCCTGCTGTCAAATCATTTGGAATGGTTCAAGACTGGGGCCTCTGCATAAAATCAGGCTCCACCCTCTGCCCCATCATTTGTCACCAGGGCTCTCCCTGGCTAGCCTGGAAATCCAGACCCAAATCCGAAAGATTAAGGGTCTGGCATTGAGTAATGAAAACGGCCCAACTCTAGCGCCAAGCGTGCGTTTAAAAAAAAAAACTGCACGCAATTGGATAACACTACAACCAATCACAACAATACACGGGATGACGTATCGAGAGCCGCATACGCTTAGCTACCAGCGGAGCTAACTGGTACATTAAACTGTCGTCATCTCTTTAGCTCGCCTCTGACCCGCCTATATCAGATACACCGATGTGATTGGTTGAGCATCATTACTGAATGCCAGAGTGACTCGCTGAGCAAATTCAAATTGTGCTCTCGTGAGAACTCTGGATTTCCAGGTACTGTGGCCACCACACCTGGCACTGATCCAAATTGTGATAAATGTCACCTTTGGACCAGCTAATCTCATCCACAAGTTTTGGACTTGTCCGACACTACCTCTATTTTGGAAGGCTGTCTTTGACACACTCTCAGCCATCCCATTTGCTGACAAGAACCACTCACCCCCCTGCGTTGGCCGTCAGACGGTGCAGCAAAAATGTAGGTCTTTCCATACATTTTGAATGGGGGTAGTGCATTTAGGCTGCAGCGGGGGGTGCCGCAGGGAGCAGACGGAAAATACCGCAGCAGCCTGCAGCAAACAACCCCACGTCACGCTGCGATGGCCAATCATGTAACTGCCACTCAGACTTTGAGGCGGTGTGAGAGTCTTGTACAGTAAAACAGGAAACATAACTGCCTCTATTGCTGCCACAAGAAAGTTTTAAAACACTAAACACAAGCACTGAAATGCCCGGGAGTTGGTGGAACAGCTGAATGTTTGCCAAACAACAACACGAGCAAGCCCAGTTGATCTGTCTCGCTCGTCTCTTTTCTTTCGCTCTTTGTATGTGAAAGAAGCTGCCTTCATGTGTGTTCGGAAACGTCGAGATCTATAAACAATCTGACGGAAAACAGTCAATGTGATATATAAAGTGTGCTTGCGCTACATTGGGGGGTTAAAGAACACAACAGGACGTCACACAAATGGGCCGTTTCAGTGACACTCCCCCCACTGGACGACCCTGCAGAACATGCCTGCTCTGTTGACAGACCTCGTCAAGTCAAGTTTTCCCATTAGTATTGTATTCCAAAATTATTAGTTAGTAATCAACAAAATACAAATTCAAAAAGGATGCTTTTCTTGGTCTGAACGCAGCTTCAGTTGGACCCTTCTGGTGTCCTGACCATTCACTGCCATCCCATTTCGTTGAACTTGTAGTTTTTGTCACATTGCTAACAAGGCGTGTTATTCTGATGCACTGGAAGAGTCCTCGTCACTCCTCTCATACTCATTGGATAAAGGATGCCCTATCCTTAAAAAGTTAAACACTCCCTTCGTGGCTCTAATGCACATATGTCAAACTCGAGGCCTGCTGGCCAAATCCGGCCACTCGCAGATTTGGATCCGGCCCGCATATCCATTTTGGTTCACAATACATTTTGGCCCACCTAGTTTTTGTCACTTTTGCCAGGTCATTAAGAAGGAAGGTTGGATCAACAGATGTACATTTTCAGGATAAACCCTTACGATGTCAAGCTTTGCCCCTCACCTTCCGCTCTCTCTGTCTTGCCGTTTTCAAAATCTCTTCTTTTTGGGAAACAACAACAAACTTCAAGCTACACACTGAAAATGGTAACTTTTGGATGGTGCAACAAGTCAGGCCTACTTGGTTCTTCCGGGGAATGATTGTAAAGATTTACAAAGAATATGTTCAGGGCATTTCCTCTCTAACTGGGACGTTTTAGGAGCGATTGGTGGGATTGCTGTGGACAAATTGCACACAGAGATACACTGGTAAGAGCTGATGAGGTTTAACCATGTATCCAGCTAATTTAAATAGCTAAAATTATGTGTATATATCTGTATTGTGTCAACAGCTAATTTCATTTCATATTGTATGCAGTGTTTTCTTTTGCAGGGTGCAAATGTTCCACCAAAACAAGTTCCTTCCCGAGACCATTCTGCAGAGCCACCGTCGCTGCGTCTGGCGTTTAGCGCTGCCCAAGACGATTGTAATTTATTTTATTTAAAGAAATGCAAACAACCCAGAGCGTTTTTTTTATTCCTATCCCAGAATGTACAGTATGTGTGGTGTAGCCAGATATTACTCCATAGCACTGTGGAGCTGGCAATGCAAGACTATTTAGAAGGTTGCGATTGGATGATAGTGGGTGTAACTGTTGGAAATATGAATGAACCATTAACAGATGAGCTGTGACATCTGTGAATACAGATATACAGTATGTATCTGTACATTTTAGACACAGTTCCCCAAAAATATCAGCCTGGCGTATTTGTTATATCTGAAAACTTTGGAATCAGAAACACTTACACAGCAGCGGACTTACCAAAGACACATGGACGATTACGTAGATACAAGGGTCATCACTAAGCAGCTCTAAAAATCTACTGTATCCAATCAACCTTAAAGTGGTGTGATACAGTACGTTTTTTACACATTTCTCCAGCCTATAACCTCCAATCAGACACCTCATTGAATGAGCCGTCAGCAGCAACGTCTTATCTTTTATCTGTGTTGCTGAGGGCTGCAACACACACACACACACACACACACACACACACACACACACACACACACACACACACACACACACACACACACACACACACACACACACAGTCCATTTACAGAGCGTTAAAGTGAGAGAGAGCAAGAGGGGTGCAGCAAAAACAGAACCAGACACACTCAAGAACAGAACAAATTGTATTTCTTTTCATATAAGTCTTTTATTTTTATACAGCAGTAATTTCCATTTTTATTGAATTGTATTTAGACACTGGTAATACTAGTAAAGAAGATTCAATTAATTAAAACTAAGTAAGGAAAATAAATGCATTAGTGTTTCCCAGTTTTCTGATCTTTCTAGACTTAAGGGCTTCTAAGTGATAAAGAAAAGATTAAAATTGTATTAAGGGGTGTGCCTTGGTAGCTGTGTGTTTAATGTGAATGCCATATAACTGCAACGTCGTGTGTTGGATTCCGGCCTTGGGACCTTTGTTGCATGTCATATCCCTCAAATAAAGGCAAAAAAAGCCAAAAACATTAATCTTTAATATTGTATTAGTTGAGCAGAGCCACAGTCCACATTGTGGATAAAGGGATACGCCACCGTTTGTTGAAATAGGGCTTATCACAGTCTCCCCTAGCTGTAGATAGGTGGACCAACACATTTTTTGTCTCAGTGCATGGAATTAGGTTGTTTTTTTGTCTTTTGTTGGCTCACTTTTACTCACAACATGCTAACCGGCAACATAGGATTCCATTCACTATGCTAAGCTAACTAGCGGCAGCGCTGCCGGTGTTGCACCGGACTAAAACAATGTATGCACAAAAGATGCGCTGGCCCACCTATCTACAGCTAGGGGAAACGGTGGCGTATTCCTTTAAGCTTTTGCATATTCCTGCCAACAATGCAACAAAAACACACATTTTAATATCTAATAAGACAGATCCCATCCCAAACTGCTCCCATACAAACAAACATAATGCAACTGACAGGTGGATCATATAAAAAATCCTCTCCAATGTCAGACACGTGCCTTTCGTTCACTGCATCGGCAGCTATCATTGACAGAGACAGAGACGGTTAGGGATAACGTTAGGAAATGAAAACCCACCATCAGAATGAGAGGGGCTCACGGAGAGTGATGCAGGAAAGGAGAGCATGAGGAGGGGAGAATGGAGTGAGATAAGGAGAGAATAGAGAGAGCTGAAGGGAGAAGAAGAATGATGACAGGACTATGAAGTTTGACAGGAGAATGAACATGACTACACTGCAGAGCCTGTCCATGAAAAGACCTGAGGCGTCCGTCAGATTGGTGATTTTGTGCCCATCTGCACAATGTTCCAATCCTTACCAACTGGATGGAGTTTAGGAGGACAGGAGGTGACAGTGAGTGTGTGTGTGTGTGTGTGTGTGTGTGTGTGTGTGTGTGTGTGTGTGTGTGTGTGTGTGTGTGTGTGTGTGTGTGTGTGTGTGTGTGTATGTATGTATGTGTGTGTGTGTGTGTGTGTGTGTGTGTGTGTGTAATGGACTGTAAATGTAAATTCATTGTATTGATATAGCACTTTCTTCTCTTTTTTGAACAGTTTTTGATTTTTTAATTGCAATTACAACTTTTAACAGTTAACGACTTAGTCTTAACGACTACTCAAAGCGCTCTCTACATAGTACAGGAGACATTCACCATTCACACACATTCATACACTGATGGCCGAGGCTGCCGTACAAGGTGCCACCTGCTCATCAGATAAACATTCACACACCGATGGTGCCGTATCGGGAGAAACTCGGGCTTCAGTGTCTTGCCCAAGGACACTTTGACATGAGACTGCAGGGCTAGAGATCAAACCACCGACCTTCTGATTGGCAGGCAACCACTCTACCACCTGAGCCACAGCCACCCCCGTGTGTGTCTGTGTGTGTCTGTGTATTAAGGGTGTGTTTGTGTATAGAGAGAGAGAGAGAGATGTAAAGATAGTTCTTTGTAGAGATCAGAGGCCATGGAGGGACTGTGCCTGCTTGGCTCACACAGTCAGAGAGCATTGCCAGTCATGGCCACATCAAAGCTCTGCTTGCCTGCCACCACAGAGAACACCCCCGTCTGCTTCCGGAACACACACACACACACACACACACACACACACACACACACACACACACACACACACACACACACACACACACACACACACACACACACACACACACACACACAAACTCACTATATTTGTAGAAACGTGAGCAGTCACTAACACTAGCTGGCTAATTTCTTAGCCTATTTGCTGCTGGCTAACCACTATTAAGGCTACATTTACATTCCTACGTTTTGGTTTAAAAAATAATATCTTTCGCTATGTTCCCCCTCTCATTCCCCCTGCTCTGGTGTTACCCCCTCTCATTCCCCCTGCTCTGCTGTTCCCTCTCTTTCCCCCTGTTCTGGTGTTTCCCCCTCTCATTCCCCCTGCTCTGGCGTTTCCGAGACCCTAAACCGGAGACATTTGGAAACACTTCTGACCCGTTTTGGTTTGGAATCTGCGGGGTTGTGTTGCAGTCTCAACGGCCGCAAACGGAGACCTTTGGCAACACCGACACTGACGCCAACGTTTCTCCTCTTGATTGGGTCTTATCTTATTGTTCTCTGAGACTAAAGCTACTACCGTTACCATGGCAATTACCAGCTGCAAGCGGAGTCTTCACGCTCCCTCCTGTTTATGCCCAGTATACCAGAATGTTGATGAGATATGAGGTTTGGGTGTGTTAGTTTAAACAGAGATTAGTTCTTCTACTGGAGATAAAAACACTGTGCACGGAGATCGCTTTTGGCTCAAAACTCCGCTTAAAAACCAAAATGTAGCAATGTAAATGTAGCGTAGGTCGCGTTTCAACCGCAGGAACCTTCCCCCGGAACTATAAACCCATTGCATTTGGACCAGGGTCCAAATTAAGTTCTGGGGACATTTTCCGGGGCCTTTTTACCTCCTGATTAGAGGCTAGAACTTTCTGAACCTTACAGGAACCTTCAGAGTGATGTCTGCGGATGACCGTGGTTGATTGAACTTGCCAGGCAGGGGTGGAGCCAGATGTTGTAAAGATTCAGGGTCAGCCCAAATCTAGAGTTGGGGTCCGGGGGCATGCTCCATCTACGGCAGCCGTATTCACAATTTTGTAACAGAACGCCTACATTTTTTTACATCATTTGGGAAAACATATTTTTTTAACATTTCTTTTGCTTTTTGCAATGTGTCTTGACACTTTTTAGATGCTTTCTATTTCTTTTGGACGCTTTTCTAGACATTTTTACCACTTTTCCAACATTTGTGGCATTTCTGTCACTTTTTTCAATCTTTGACATTTTTTTTACATCCTATTTTGAATCTTATTCTCCTCCATCTGTCTGCCAGAACATAACAAATGTGACCATTTTAGGACGAGGGGAGGGCGTTAGCTTAGTACAAGGGTTCGAATAAAAAAATCGAAACTGTTCGGGCATGTATGTAGTGTTTCGGTTCATTTTAGCCTTAAAGATTTCAGTCAAAAAGACTTGGGGGGGGGGGGGGGGGGGGGTATGCATTGATGAGGTGTTGAGTGCAGCTGTCAGTCTGCAGCAATACTTCCAATATGGGGGCGCATTTGGGGAGACATCTCCTTCCCAAAATATAAAAAAAAAATTATTGACCTTATAGTTTTAGAGATTATTTTGTTAACAATTCACATTTCCATGATTACCCAACAAGACAAGCTGAAAACCTTCATCTTCCTTTGTACAGTTTTTAGAGATTATTATTATTTTCAGAGTTATTTTGTGGAATGAAAATGTACATTTAATGGATTCCTCTGTTTCATTTTCTATGTATCAAAATAGACTTAGAAATGTCCTGCCCTGTGATTTGGGGGAAAAATAGAACTCTTAGAAAACTGTTGTTTTTACTGTAAGCATGGCACTTATTTCTGTTTCTCTACATGCATTTCTTTTTTTAAATTAATATAAGTATTATTTTTAACACTTCAAATGTATTTTGTACGTGGATTTTGTACGTCTACATTAGTGTATGTACTTTAGTTGTGTTTTTCATATAAGCCGTTACAGGTTTCTACCACACCCTCATGTGTATTTTTGTATTTCTTTCTTCAATTTGTTTTTATGTTCTGTGAAACAAATAAACTAAACTTCTCCCCGCAGCGTGTAAACAGCCTCTCCATGCAGATTCAGAACTAAAGCATTGGGCGGTTTATATAGAAAGATATGCAGTCATAGAGGATGCCAGGTTTCAGCATATAATTAAAATAACGTTACTTGAGCCGCATTATAATGGTGTTTTTTGTAGGTAGTTTGGGTTATGCTGCACATAATGTGTTTTATTTGTACTAATTTTTTTAACAACACAGTGGCACTTTTCCTTTTGATATAAAATCCAGCCATTCCTGTCATTGGGCCTCATTCACCAATATCTTCCTAAGAATTTTCTTAACTTTGTTCTTAATAAACTTCCTAAGAAAAGTCTACGTTGGATTCATGACATGTTCTTAAACAACAGAATTGTTCGCACCTGTGTTCTTAGGATTGATGAATCCCACATCTTCGTAATTGAAAGCGCGTGCCAGTTGTTGGTAATTAGCATAAGAAAACACCCCGCAAATTCCCATATAAGGGCATGACACTTCCTGTGCACCTCCTGGGAAGCAGGAGACCACGTTCAAGAGATGGTTGTTGGAGTCGCAGATGACTTGGACATTGATTGAGTGATATTGCTTGCGGTTGAGGTATGCAAATGGATCTGGTGTGGGTGCCTTAATGTGCACGTGAGTGCAGTCTATTGCCCCAAGTACGTTGTGCAGACCCGCAATAGAGTAGAACCCTCTCTTGACCGGCAGCTGTTGTTGCGCTGTGTAGGGGAAGAAAATATATTGTGTGGCCAGTTGATTTATTCCATCCACAACTCGTGGGAGAGCGTGGCTGATGGATGGCTGTGATATGCCCACCCGGTCTGCTAACTCCAGCTGAAATGTCCTGCTGGCTCCAAAGTATCACACAGCTCAATTAAAACATGTCTTGGAAGCCTAAACCGTCCAATCAAGTACTCGTCAGTCTCCGCAAATAAATCAACATGATCCTCAAAGATGCGTTTCTCAGAGCATGCTCGGCAATGTCGTCAGGCAGCAATAGATAGCCTATGCCATTTTAATAGCATGCCTGATGTGCAGAAACAGGCCCATTTTGGCCCTATAAATAGCGCGATCAATCACCAAACAACACATGATTTAATCAGCTTAATTGCTGATGTAAATTGCAGTGTTAGTGTTTGTGGTGTTTTGTAAAGGTATTTTAAATACGAGCCGAGAGACATGTATACTGCTATTCTGTTTCTTAACTTTATTATTATTCTTCTTCTTCGTACATAACATTCACTTGTATATCCAGCGCCCCAGCGCCCCTAGTGTTTACCTACAGCATTAACAGCATTAACAGGACAACAGGTTTAAGAACACATTTCTTCATAATAACGGTTGGTGAATGAGGCCCATTGTATATAAAATACTGCACTTTAATTTCAAGTGGAAACACTTATTTTCATTAAGAACTGACATGCTATATAGGTAAGAAATGTAGAGATTTTGCTGTTAGACTCGGTCAATTTAATTCATTCTTTAAAGTTAGTTACCTGTTTTTATTATCTTAACTACCTTTGACTCATTGCCAGGAAGCCCCTTTTGGGAGTATTGCCAATTTTGTTACATTTCCTTTTCTCCAGTTTGTTTTGTATTCATTGATAGGCTTAGAATTGTATCTTTTATTTTGGGGTATGTTATTTAGTAATATGGACCACACAAGAATGTAGTTTGTAGCTAAATTGCTGAATTTGGTTAAATCACTCAAGTACATGCTACTAAAGAACATCTGTTTCTGTTACTGTATCAGTGGTTCTTCAATACGGACCATTTTTTCTTTAAAATAAATTAAATAAATAGTAAATGTATTTAGCACACACTTGCAGAACACTATATTTAGTTTAATGTGGTTTACAGTAACACGTTCTGAGAAGTGGCGAGTCACATCATCATGAAAACACTGTCTGCCCCTATGTCAAGACGACGATAGGCTACATTAAAAAATAAAACGTCCAGTACTATACAACATTGTGATCTATATCTGGGTGAGGTGTTTAAGAGATTTAGAGGTTTCAATCTTGCCTAAATCAAGTCAGACTCATTGGGTGGGTCAATGCTTTCCTGCCCATTTCCAGAACACAGTGTCCAGATGCAGGAAGCTAATAGCTCATATCAATCACAGCCCAAACAGGTTCCATAGCACTGCCATTGATTGCCAGTCAGCAGCCGGATGAATGGCATCTCTGTAATGTTGTGGAGACCAAGCCAACAGCGTTTGTGTAGATAGAGGAGTGACATGGCCAGAGGTCCTGAAAGCTTTATTGCTCAATGTATAACTCAATCACTCACATTGAGTATACTGAAGAACTAGTATAGTAGGGTGCAGAGAAAAACAAAAAACCCTCAAGAACAACAGTTTGTGACCAAAGTGGTAATATCTCTCTATAACCATATTTCTCTCAACTATCAGATGGATGCCATGATTTGTGGTTTTGAGTGAAATGTCACAGCACCTGTTGGGTTCATGTGGCACTTCAGAGGAATTGTAATAACTTTGGTCATCCCTTAGCTTTTAATTTAGCATGATCATCAGATCTAAACCTTTTTGGCCAATACTTTGGTTTATGACTTAGAACCTGCAAAATTAGTAACATTACTAATGCCATCCTGTGTTTACTGCTATTTAGCATATGTTACTGTGCTAACACGCTAAACTAAGACATACCTTCTTAGAATTAGCATGTTAGCATTGTCATTGTGAGCATGTTAGCATGTTGATGTTAACACTGGGCTAAAAGCATCACTCTGGCTGTGTAGAATACTGATCTAGCAGCTAGTGACAGCGAGTTGAAGCCTCATGAAGCATTGAAGCTTTCCAGCAAAGTGGTTCGCAAAAGGGTTCATTTCTCGAGGCTTCATTTGCTCACAACACCACCTGTTGGTCAAAGAGTGTAAAACAGGCAAATATATTACATATGATCTGTGATACACTGTATCAGAGACGGGTTTTGACTGTATTTTGCACCAGTAAAGACTTAGAAATAATGACGAAGAAACAAACAATTTCAATCTAATCCATTAATATCAATGCAGTGTGTATTTTCATTTGGTATAATATAATAAACTGATTTCCTTGAAAGCAATGCGACTATCAAACGTGTGTAAATCAATCCTTTTGGTCATAATATAATAATAGCAGGAGGGGCAATATTAGCATTTTAAAACTGGAAAGTGGCAATGGTTTAAGTGGGCAGAGGGCGGTGAATGTGCTTGTGTAGCTCATGAATGTATAATAAAACTGTGTAGATTTGAACCGATTCCAACCACTTCATAAACCAGTCACGTGGTACGGACGGGCAGCGAGGCTTCGGATGTCATCGACGACGTAATTTGCCTAAAACGATACAAGCCTCGATACGCACTTCACGGAAAACTTTGGTGATTTCTCGACATACACTTCAAAGCCTCGGCACAGAACATAACATCACTACTCGGTGCACGGCTGTAGAGTAGTCTTAATTGTAAACCATCCCAGTTACAGTCATGGTTTGTAAAGGTTTTATTGCATTACCAACCTGAGAGTTTTTTCTAAGTAAGATTGTTTTGTTTTTATAAATGAATTTAGTGATTCACAAGAAACAGGACTAGGTCAAAACCTGGTATATGGCTGGACCGTGTATGGTCAATATGCTTAATTGTGGCCAAAATGTTAGAGGGATAGTCAGCAGTGGTATCAATAATGTGAATACAGATATTAAATGTTCATCTGTTGTAGTTCTGGCCAATAGTATTTTTAACGTCATCGCGCATAAATCACAAGAGGGGGACTCCAAAGGGAGAACCCTGAACTGATAATGATGGCCTTGAAAGGCAAAACGAAGAAACTGCCTGTGGTGAGGCAGAATGGGAACATGAAAATAAGCATCCTTCAAATCAACGGATGTGAACCATTCCTTTCTGGCAACAGCACAAAGTACTTCTGTGCTTAACATGTGGAATGACAACACTTTAAAAAAATATGTTAAGTCCCCTTAGATCCAGGACTGGGCAAAGTCCGCCGCCCTTCAGGATGATTCAAGACCCCTCTGCGCCATGCGCTCCATGCGGCTCAGGTGGTAGAGTGGTCGTCTACCAATCGAAAGGTTGGTGTTTCAATCCCAGTCTACGTGTCAAAGTGTCCTTGGGAAAGACACTGAACCCCAAATTGCTCCCATTGCTGCACCATAGGTGTGTGAATGGACCTTGTATGGCAGCCCCGGCCACTGGTGTATGAATGCTTGTGTGAATATGGGTGTGTGAATGGTGTCTGTAGAGTAGAAAGCACTTTGAGTAGTTAAGACTAGAAAAGCGCTATATAAATGCAGTTCATATTTCGCAATAATAACTGTCCTTAAGTAAAATGTTTATTAATGAATGAGTTATTTTCTTTTATGAATGTATTTTCCATGTGTTGATGTAAATAATTTTAAAACTGTCTTGATTCACTTAAAGCTGGGCTTCTTTGGAAATCTTTGAACTATGAGTAACGAATATCACTAGTAAGTGTAAGATTTGTGATGGCCATCAGCTCCAAAGATACCATTACCATAACCAAGAAATAACTCCGAAAGACAAACAAGCACTCAATGTTGCACAAGCATTTAAAACCAATATGATCAAAGATTGTTTTTCTACTCTTCCAGAAAAGATTTGGAAACATGTATCCTATCATATCACAGCCAGTACACAGATCAAAGGACTGGACTGTAACCACTAACTGTCATCATTTTCACCACCCAACACCCACATGCCCCTTCATAGACCCCCAAGTCTCTGTCTGCTGTTTACGGGTTTCTCTATTGATAATTGCTAATCTCATTTTGTATTATTTTGTCTTAGTGATTTGTTGTGTTCCATATTGATCCACCTGTTGCTTTGATGTCTGAAGAAAAGGAGTGTGGTGGTAAAAAAAAACGTCTTTTAACTAAGCCGGCCCTTAATATTTGTACTTTTCCTTTTCTACATAAACAAACTGAAACTCAACTGAAACAAAAGGCAAATACAGCGAGAACATATTCAAAAAGTGGCATTTTTTCATTCTTGGGAGCTCAGTGCAGGGCATTGTTCATGTCAGGTCAGATTTCACCAAGTTTTTAAATTATTCACACCTACCTCATTTGGTCCGGATTTTCGGAATTTTCAGTTTGATCCAAACCAAAATTACTGCTGTGAAACCTTCTCTTGACCATGGTCCGGACCAAACAGACCAAACAGTCCAACCAAAAGAGGTAGTCTCGGTCCAGATCAAACTGAACCATGGTTCATTTTTTGGATGGTATGGATTTTAGGACCAAATTCCTGAAGTTCTGGCAGGCTACCTTAGTGTTATAAGACCGGGGGAAAATCCTTTAAAGCTACATTATGTAAGAATTTCTCCCATCTAGCGGTGAAATTGTATATAACAACTGAATATTACTTGCTAGCCCCTCCCATTCCGAGCGCGTTGTAACTCTTACGGTGGCCGTATGGCAAGATTAACATGGCTTCCAGTACGAGTATCAGTGCTATTGTTATTCTGTATATTGTACGAGATTATTAATGTAAGGCGATGTTTACAGCGTAGACTACATATTTTTCTCCGTGAGCAGAGTCAGAGATCAGTTGATGCGACGGAGGTGCGAGGGAGAAGGTCAGACTCAAAAGGAAAAAAAGGGATTGTGTTGCTGTGCTGTGTGTTGTTCATTCATTCACCGGATCACCCCCCTCCTCCCTTTTTCTGATAGCTGAATTTGAGTCACTCTCTTTCACCTTTTGTACCAATTCCAGTGTATATGATGCATCATTGTGCAGCCTATTGGGACTTATTCATTATTGTTATACATTTAGGCATTAACCATACCATTATTGAATATTACTAATTATTAATTAGGACCTCTCACTTTTCCTCTGTTGCCATCATCAGGTCAAAAGTAATTTTTTTTTGTCCACTACTTTGGTTTATGACCAAATTCTAATGAAATCATGGCCTCAGCTGGACTTTATGGTTAGTGCTAATTAGCAAATGTTAGGGTGCTAACATTCTAAACTAACATGGTGACTGTGGTACGTTACCTGCTACACATCAACATGTTCACAATACCATTATGAGCATGTTGGCTATAGCTAGCATGGCTGTAGCCTCATTGTACTATTACCAAGCTTCAAGTTGATCCGAACTTTGTGGGGGTTTGTAAAATAACTACATTGGGGGTAAAGAAAAATAAAAACAAAATAGGGTTTGAAGTTTGTTCACAGCTCACACACTCATCAGCAGGCATAGTTGGCGTAATATAATAAAAAAAGAATATGGTGCACATTTCTTTTGGAAAAAATGTTTCTTCTAGCACATTTATCTCGTTAACATAAATAATACTAAATGTATTGAAAAATGCATTATTTGTGATTAAAAAAATGGTTGATGGCAATGTATTAGCAACCCCCACTGTCTTCCATTCCTTGGACCCTGACTACTATGTCAAAACCTTATCCTTTTCCTTGGTCATATCTTTTACTACACATCTAGTTGTCTCGCATTGCCAGACCTTCCTCCACAGCACTGCAAGCGCTGCAGTCTGGCTAGTCCACACAACATTCCTGGATGGGAGAAAAATGTGCTCTGGTTTATTGGCATTCCTTTAAACCAATCAATTGGGCGGCGCTAAGCGCCACACAGAGCGACGGTGCCTCTGCATAATAGCCTCGGGAAGGAACTTATTTTGGGGGAACATGTATACGTTGTCCACTGGAGGATGACACACGTTTCACCTGTTTAGGTAATCAGTCCGATTTAGGTAATCTCCAATTTTCTGGAAAGCTGTCAGCCGTGCATGCTGGAAGCTGAGCAGACACACAGGCAGTGGAGTGTTTGCTTGTGTTTTGCAGTGGAGGGAAGTGTGGCATTTTGATTTGGTTGGGGATTAAAGGTCATGAAGAAGTATTTAAACGCTCCTGCTCAACTTTTGGCTAATCATTCCTCCACAGCTGTGAGTTGGAGGAGTCGGCAGCGCTCTCAGATCACCGTTGTCACAGTGTGTTGTCTCCCACTTTGCGGTGACAGAGCCTTAACCACCCAGCCAGTAATCCTCTGCAGCAAAGTTTGAGTAAGCTGACGGCATGGAAAAAGATAAATAAGGATTTTCACTTTTTACCCTGTAATGAAAAACTGCATTGCACTCTCTCCTGGCTACATTTATCTCCAATACAGTTTTACATATTCCCATACAGTAATTAACCACAATGCACAAAAACTTTCACCTTGGGTTATACAGTCCAAACACCTGAAACTTATTTAAAATCATTATGTCTTACTTCCAGACATTTAACATCCACTAAGCTTCCCAGCTATTTCACCAGTGCCAGGAGTAAGTAACACATCTGTACACACAAGAAACTTATCCCATTTAGAGAAGAGAGATTGAGGACGTCAGTGACAAATGTCTTGCATTAACTTTGTTGTTTATTTTCCCCCCGGAAGATGTGAAATAACCCTATTAAATCAAGTAGTCACTTGGCCATTAATCTCAATGCAGCTGACTAGTCCCTCAAAGCTAATGGGGTTTAGAATTTGCATGAGGCGAGTTTACCCACAAAGCTTCGCCTAAGAGGATTGCTGTTCAGACAGAGAGCTTATTGTCACACTTGTTCATAGACATGGATTAACGATACTAGGCCCAAAGAACTCCACTAACTGTGGCAGCAGCTCACAAGTTCCCCTTCACTGGCTCAGATCTCTGTTTCAGAGGGACGGAGAATCAGATTCAGTCTGCAGCATGCACGGCAAAATCCCTCATATTTGTTCAATTTATACAAATACTTGTCCACTGCCAGTATGTTAAGCATCCATCAAAATCATGTCCTCAAGCATATCATGCTTGTTTAAAAGGTAAAGCAAGGTATGATGATTGTTTTTACTGAAATCTGAAAATCTGAAATGATTCCCCAACACCTTTCTGTTGCCTAAATAACAGTTTTTTTTCGTTTTTTTGTCATATCATCGCAACATGGCAGCGTTCCTGAATTCCCACTCTGTGTTGTCAACTTAGCTTTTTACATCATTTGAATAAGCCTCTTTTAGTGCGAGCGTGTGTGCTGTGTTTCATAGTTACTAAAGCAGCTTTGGAGTCTAAATATAACATGTATCCACTGCATTAATTCTTTAATATTTATCAGCAGGAAAAAGGTGCTTGAAATGTGGCTTACATTTGTGTTTAAAATTCAGTAGCAAAACAACGAAAAGATACACAAGTTCTGCTCAACTTCTGATAGTTTAACACGCACACACACATGCACCACACAGCAACTTCAGGACAAATCCTTCAATATCCTTTGGGAAAAAACGATCTTGTATACCGCTGTCCACATTGTGTTACTGAACCACAGTGTGAATTACAATAGTAATCTGAGCACTGACTCCCGCTTGTATGATAGCTACTCAAGAGTGACAATAGGCTGTTATGATACAACATCAGAAGTGAACAGTGTATTCCCTTGGCGGGTCAGCGATGTGTCACATCATAGTCACAGTATAATCCACCTCTACTGGGGAACAAAACGATAAAGCAATGCAAGCAGCGTTTTTAAAGGCACTAAATCATTACACATTCATTTGTGTTCCACCTATCCATCCATCCATCCATCCATCCATCCACTCCCATACTCGCTGATTTCTTTTTAGGGTCACAAGGGAGAATAATACACAGATAGACTTGTGAGCACTTAAAGGTCGACAGCTCAGTGAAGACTGAACTACTGATCAAAGTGTTTTTGTCTCATTCTGTTGTAGCGTAAGAAGAGCTATGAAGTGGAGCGCATATGACAACTGAAAGGTCTGTCCAGAGATCCAACAGGGGAACCCTAGGGTGTCTTTGCACAGTTTTATGGCATAATCACTACAAGTCTTAGCTTGTAATGTTATTACTTACTGTTACTTCAAGATAAGTTGTGTCAGATATACCATGAAATGGCATGTCAGTGATATTATACATGTTTGTTTTGGAAGATTTTGAATTCTTGAACACAAGAGACCTGTTCTTGTCAGGCCATGTCTACTTAGCTATTAGCAGTTCCTGTAATCCTCCTACACTTTAACCATGGATGGACACATAACAATCACTGAATGGCTTTTTATACAGAAGAAAAAGTCTCAACATTAGGGGTTTAACAATTCTCCAAATCCATGATTCGATTTAAAAAAAGTAATTTCAGCAGTGACGGCATTGCTACAATTAGAACCACTAGATATGTTTCTCAGGGTTTACAAGATACCGATGAATGCAGCATGAGTTTACCGAGGTGCCCCTGAACACACCATGAAGGCCTTCACAGGCTTTAACGTTTGCAATTTGTTTATTTAATTCAAGGGAAAATGCAACACTGGTGACTTCAGAGAAGCAGGAGCCGTTTCTCCGTTATCCCCGTACTCCGGCAGCGCCCACGGTGTCTGGAAAAGTCAAGCTGCAGGCATCTGGCCAATAAGCTACAATGTGTGATTTTTATTTTATTTTTTTCCCCTTTGGACATGCACAAGTAGGTAGAGATGAAGAGAGAGAAAACTACTAGTGGGAATCTCCCATAATGCATTTAATTTTTATAGTTGAAATTAAGATCAATCTTCGATTCAAAATCTAAATCGTGACTCCCCGATTAAACACTCACTGTCATGTTGAAAAAGATGAGGGTCTTCCTGAAACTTTTGAAAAAGTTTGAAGAATGCTATTGTAATATAGCATTCCCATTGCCCTTGAATCAGAATCAAGTACTTAAGACCATGCCATGTAATATCATAGTGAAACCTATGAGAATGTCCACTGTCAACAAAAGTCATCTAAACACCAAATGAGGGACAATCTGTTGGAAAAATGATTTTCATCCCTCCACACACTGGGAGAATCTATGACAAGGAACACCGAAGGTGATCTGAAGGTGTGATGGAACAAAAACCTCACCAAGACTCTTTTGCCATTCTAGATTGCTTAGAAGTTTGATAATGATGTGCATGCTTCCCAAATTTCTCATGATTTCAGTCAAAGGTTCAAAATTCCCGTCATCTAATATGGAGATTGCCACAAAATTAAGTGTAAACATCTAGGAAGAGGCCACCTACCAAGAGAATGAACCCGTTCATTTTGAATGGCCCTATATTCTTTTCTCTTGCACCACCCTCAGGCCAAACTTCACATGTTTAGCCCCAATATTAGTCTGGCTATCACCAGACCAAGCTCAGTCTTTTAAGATTGAACATTAGTCTGGGGAGTCTGCTCTGTATTTTCTCTGCACAAGAGGTGTGATCAACGGGCATAGTTCAAATGACTCTGTACGCAATTGGATAGTCCTTCAACCAATCAGACCAACGATCCGGGTGACATAGCAGTGACAGCGGCATCAACGGGTTGCTGTCATGGAGTGTTGCGCTTCGGTGGCCGGCTTGTTGAATGTAAACAAAAAGCTGCTTGGTCGCTTCTCTATTGTCATCGTGTTGTAGCCTGAGCTGCAGGGAGAAATCAAATCGCCGGCAGATCGGGCTGGGTTTACCCAGTCTGACCCAATACTGGTAAGGCTCTGTAAATAACACAATTGTCAAGATGTTGGTTATTCTAACACTTCTGTATTATGGGCCATAATATGAATGTTAGAACCTCTTGTGGCCACCAACGGTGCTTTAGTCTTGTTAAACATTCATTTATTGTAAGCTAATTAATTGTGATATTGTAAGTTTACTCTTAAGCACACAAGGACATTGGTATTTTGGTGCTTGTGTTTCTCCAAATTAAGACCACACATCATCTAATACATGTTGCTTTAATAATATTTCCCTTTATTGCTTCTAGAAAAGGAGACCAATGAGTTGGTATTTATTGAACCAAAAACCACAAAAATGTGATCAGGCTTAAAAACTATTTTCCACTCCAATGTGCCTTTTATTTCGTATAGAGGTTAATCATTGACTATAATAAATCACTTTGGGTGAGGGGTGAAGAGATTTGTGAAGAGGTTTGGTACAGAGGCAGAGTGATAACTTGGTAAAGACTGGTTACTTTCATCTCCGTCCCAGTCTTGTGTTTGTTCGAACAATTATGCTTATAATGGTTTTGCTTCAGTTTCATTCACAATTTCTGTTTTAGTATTGCTGTCTTCCTTTGCTGTCCACCTTGCAAAGAGCACAGGATGTATCCCTGAGGGCAGAACGCATAATGTGGAGGAGATGCCGGGCCTGACCAGAGATAAGAAGAAAAGCTACTGATTGCATGAACCGAATAACTAACTTGACTCCCAACTTCTTTAAAAAGACACTGTTGTGAACAACCTTCAGTCACTTTCTGTACTTATGCTGAAGTGCTGTAAACTGACTCTACTTGCTGCAAGTAAGATTTTGAGAGAACTCCAGTGATTTTGTCCATTCTTTGATAAATAATTATCCTAACAGTGTCGAAGTGCACTCTAAGAAATATCTGTGTATTAACAGTTGTACAGTTGTATTAATATTTTAACAGAAATTGTCCATGGAACATAATTTACAGTTGTATTTGTTTATTTACATTTCGGATTGCATTATGGGACCTTGAACTGTAACTAATCTGTAACTAAAATAGTCATTAACACCATTATCATTAATTATTAACCAACACTTGGATTAGTGAGAGTCAAAAACAGCAAAACAAGTGTTGAAGAGTTGAAAAAAAGCATTGAAACAAGCATCAAAAGGGTTAACAAGAAACATTTCTTTTTTTTACTAACTGAATAGTTTTGTATGAGAGAACTTTTACAGAAAATGTTCTGTATTTTAACTCAAGATACACACAAAATGTCTTTTTTTTTATTTGCGGGAGAAAGTCTGGGTAATAAGCTGCCAGAAGCCTCTACTCATGCTCTAAGGCTACATTTACATTGTTCCATTTTTGTTTAAAAACGAATATCTTTTGCTACAATTACACCTCACATTCCCCCTGCTCTGGCGTTTCCCCCCTCCCATTCTCCCTGCTCTGGTGTTTCCCCCTCTCATTTCTCCTGCTCTGGCGTTTCCCCCCTCCCATTCTCCCTGCTCTGGTGTTTCCCCCTCTCATTCCCCCTGTTCTGGTGTTTCCCCCTCTCATTCCCCCTGCTCTGGCGTTTCCCCCCTCTCATTCTCCCTGCTCTGGTGTTTCTCCCTCTCATTCCCCCTGCTCTGGCGTTTCCGAGCCCCTAAACCGGAGACGTTTGGAAAGACTTCTGACCCGTTTTGGTTTGGAATCTGCGGGGTTGTGTTGCAGTCTCAATGGCCGCAAACGGAGACCTTTGGCAACACCAACACTGATGCCAAGGTTTCGTCGCCTGACTGGGTCATGACGTCTCGTTCTCTGAGACTAAGCTAATGTTACCATGGCAACGTCCAGCAACAGGTGGAGTATGCATGCTGCCTGTTTATACCCAGTATACGAGAACGTTGATGAGACGTGTTAGTTTAAACGAAGATTAGTTCTTGGATGCATTGAGATCGCTTTTGGCAGAAAACGAAAACGTAGCAATTTAAATGTAGCCTAAGTCAGAGTTCAGCCATCCATCCATCCATCGTCGTCCGCTTATCCGTGGTCGGGTCGCGGGGGGAGCAGCTCCAGCAGGGGACCCCAAACTTCCCTTTCCCGAGCCACATTAACCAGCTCTGACTGGGGGATCCCGAGGCGTTCCCAGGCCAGGTTGGAGATGTAATCCCTCCACCTAGTCCTGGGTCTTCCCCGAGGCCTCCTCCCAGCTGGACGTGCCTGGAACACCTCCCTAGGGAGGCGCCCAGGGGGCATCCTTACCAGATGCCCGAACCACCTCAACTGGCTCCTTTCGACGTGAAGGAGCAGCGGCTCTACTCCGAGCTCCTCACGGATGACTGAGCTTCTCACCCTATCTCTAAGGGAGATGCCAGCCACCCTCCTGAGGAAACCCATTTCGGCCGCTTGTACCCTGGATCTCGTTCTTTCGGTCATGACCCAACCTTCATGACCATAGGTGAGGGTAGGAACGAAAACTGACCGGTAGATCGAGAGCTTTGCCTTCCGGCTCAGCTCTCTTTTTGTCACAACGGTGCGATAAACTGAATGTAATACCGCCCACGCTGCGCCGATTCTCCGACCAATCTCCCGCTCCATTGTCCCCTCACTCGCGAACAAGACCCCAAGGTACTTAAACTCCTTCACTTGGGGTAAGGACTCATTCCCTACCTGGAGAAGGCACTCCATCGGTTTCCTGCTGAGAACCATGGCCTCAGATTTAGAGGTGCTGATCCTCATCCCAGCCGCTTCACACTCGGCTGCAAACCGATCCAGTGAGTGCTGAAGGTCACAGGCCGATGATGCCATCAGGACCACATCATCTGCAAAGAGCAGCGATGAGATCCCCAGCCCACCGAACTGCAACCCCTCCCTACCACGACTACGCCTCGATATCCTGTCCATAAATACTACGAACAGGATTGGTGACAAAGCGCAGCCCTGGCGGAGGCCAACCCTCACCTGGAACGTGTCCGACTTACTGCCGAGAACCCGGACACAGCTCTCGCTTTGGTCATACAGAGATTGGATGGCCCTGAGAAGGGACCCCCTCACCCCATACTCCCGCAGCACCTCCCACAAAGTCTCCCGGGGGACCCGGTCATATGCCTTCTCCAGATCCACAAAACACATGCAGACTGGATGGGCATACTCCCAGGCTCCCTCCAGGATCCTTGCTAGAGTAAAGAGCTGATCCGTTGTTCCACGACCCGGACGGAATCCGCATTGTTCCTCTTCAACCTGAGGTTTGACTATCGGCCGAACCCTCCTTTCCAGCACCTTGGAGTAGACTTTACCAGGGAGGCTGAGAAGTGTGATACCCCTGTAATTGGTACACACCCTCTGGTCCCCCTTTTTGAAGAGGGGAACCACCACCCCGGTCTGCCACTCCTTTGGCACTGTCCCAGACTTCCACGCAATGTTGAGTAGGCGTGTCAACCAAGACAGCCCCTCCACACCCAGAGCTTTCAACATTTCTGGACGGATCTCATCAATCCCTGGGGCTTTGCCACTGTGGAGTTGTTTGACTACCTCAGTGACCTCCACCAGGGAAATTGACGACAATCCCCCGTCATCCTCCAGCTCTGCCTCTAACAAAGAGCGCGCATCAGCTGGATTTAGGAGTTCCTCAAAGTGCTCCTTCCACCGCCCTATTACCTCCTCAGTTGAGGTCAACAACGTCCCATCCTTACTGTACACAGCTTGGATGGTTCCCCGCTTCCCCCTTCTGAGGTGGCGGACGGTTTTCCAGAAGCGCCTTGGTGCCGACCGAAAGTCCTTCTCCATGTCTTCTCCGAACTTCTCCCACACCCGCTGCTTTGCCTCTTTCACGGCAGAGGCTGCAGTCCTTCGGGCCCGTCGGTACCTTGCAACTGCCTCCGGAGTCCTCTGGGATAATATATTCCGGAAAGACTCCTTCTTCAGTCGGACGGCTTCCCTGACCACCGGTGTCCACCACGGTGTTCGAGGGTTACCGCCCCTTGAGGCACCTAAGACCCTAAGACCACAGCTCCCTGCCGCAGCTTCAGCAATGGAAACTTTGAACATTGTCCACTCAGGTTCAATGCCCCCAGCCTCCACAGGGATGCACGAAAAGCTCCGCCGGAGGTGTGAGTTGAAGGTCTGTTGAACAGGAGCTTCCTCCAGACGTTCCCAATTTACCCGCACCACCCGTTTGGGCTTACCAGGTCTGTCCAGAGTCTTCCCCCACCCCCTGACCCAACTCACCACCAGATGGTGATCAGTTGACAGCTCCGCCCCTCTCTTCACCCGAGTGTCCAAAACATACGGCCTCAAATCAGATGAAATGATTATAAAATCGATCATTGACCTTCGGCCTAGGGTGCTCTGGTACCAAGTACACTTATGAGCATCCCTATGTTCGGACATGGTGTTTGTTATAGACAATCCATGACTAGCACAGAAGTCCAATAACAGACAACCACTCTGGTTTAGATCAGGGAGGCCGTTCTTCCCAATCACGCCTCTCCATGTGTCTCCGTCATTGCCCACATGTGCGTTGAAGTCCCCCAGCAGAACTATGGAGTCCCCCTCCGGAGCCCCATACAGGACTCCATTCAAGGTCTCCAAGAAGGCCGAATACTCTGAACTCTTGTTTGGTGCATATGCACAAACAACAGTCAGAGTTTTCCCCCCAACAACCCGCAGGCGTAGGGAGGCGACCCTCTCGTCCACCGGGGTAAACTCCAACGTTGCGGCGCTCAGCCGGGGACTTGTGAGTATCCCCACACCCGCCTGGCGCCTCACACCCTGGGCAACTCCGGAGAAGAAAAGAGTCCAACCCCTCTCCAGGAGTACGGTTCCAGAACCGAGACTATGCGTAGAGGTAAGCCCCACCAGATCCAACTGGTAGCGCTCCACCTCACGCACAAGTTCCGGCTCCTTCCCCCACAGCGAGGTGACATTCCATGTCCCCAGAGCCAGCCTCTGCTGCCCGGGTCTGGTCCGTCGAGGCCCCTGACCTTCACCGCCACCCGACCCCAGCGGTTCCTCCCACAGGTGGTGGGCCCATGGGCTGGAGAGATAGGTGCCACGTAGCTTTTTCGGGCTGTGCCCGGCCGGGCTCCGTGGCAAACCCGGCCACCAGACGCTCGCTGACGAGCCCTCCCTCTGGGCCTGGCTCCAGACGGGGGCCCCGGGCTTCCTCCGGGCAGGGTCTCTCTATCCCTTCCTCGTTTTTTTCATAGGGTCTTTTGAACCATTCTTCGTCTGGCCCCTCACCTGAGACCACTTTGCCATGGGAGATCCTACCAGGAGCACAAAGCTCCAGACAACACAGCCCTCAGGTTCATAGGGATACCCAAACCTCTCCACCACGATAAGATGATGGTTCCAGGAGAGGTTCAGAGTTCAGCCTTCTACTAAAATTCATCACCTAAGTTCTATAATGAGAGGCTTTTATAACTCTCCTTTGCCCCAACCATGTCTATAATAGCTGGGGGATGAGGTGGGGGGAATCTGGGATGACTCGGGTTTGGAGAGCTTGAAGCAAATGTCTACATTGTAAGTATCAATAAGTGACCTAAAGCACAATTATAAAGTACCTATCGTCAAATGTGATTATTGTGACCCTTAGAGTGGAACATTCTGCCTTGGCTTCAAGAGAACAGGAACCCTAGCACAGTGCAATTTTAGCATATGGCGCTGACATGCATATATACAGAAACCTCACTCCCCAGATGACTTTGTAAACAAGACGTGAGGGCAGTGCCAGTAACATAATTCGTATAAGGCAAGGAATAAGTGTCATGAAGCAGTTATTGCATTATTTAGAGCGCCATAAAGAGCCAGGCTATTGATTTGAGAGCAGAAGCCGCTCAGCAGTTATTTCTGTCATTGTCACCTTCATTAAACTGATGTATGACACTTGCTATTCTCCTTTCTGCCTCTCTTGCTCCTGTTCTCCATCACTCTTTTACTCACTTTTTAATGCACTTTGTCTGTTTAGAAAAAAAGATTGTAAGGAACACACTTGTTGCCACTGACAGCCATTTAACTGTGTTTGGATCATTGGTGAAATAAATGTGACCATCTTTCACAATAATTGTTATCCCTTTGCTAGTTCAAACATCTGGTATATAGTTAGCTCTGCTACTGGACAGCTTACTGTTAACACGTGAAATCACAATGCAAGAGTCTCCAGCTAACATGCTGATGTTTAGCAGGTGTCATTTCAGGGTTTTCCCTACCATAATAATGCTTAGGCGCAGCACCCAAGCTGTTTTTGGCACCACCGAAGACAATGAATGTAACTATGACTTTTCTCAGATGTAATGATTGTAGTTGGTCCCCAGTGGACTTATTTAGCAAGTTTTGTCTTTTAGCCTGTTTTTTTTAAATGGGGATTTACGGGGCATTCACACAAAAAAAGCGATCCGGCGATTTTCCTTAAGGTGGTGCGGTGGGGGGAGTGTCAATGAAACGGCCCATTTCTATGACATCCTGTTGCGTTCTTAAACCCCCCAACAAAGCACAATTAGACTTTATATTTCACAGTTAAGCTGTTTAACTGTTTTCCGTCAGATCACATCAACTTTTCGCCGCTGGCCCGCTGCATTTCCCGCGTGCAACCAGTAACCAGTAACATAGCTCAAGCAGGGCGGTCGTAGTTCAACTGGTCATGACTGTTTTCCCAAGATGGCGCCTGCCTGTATAGGCGAACGGTACGGTCTTTTTAATAAACTGTCTTTACACTTACAAAGTTCTCAATGCTTCGGTTTACATGTAGGGACTGTCATTATGATACCGTGGAAGTGTGGTGCTATTTTGAGCCATGTTAGTGGTATAAAATAGCGATTTCTTTCTTAAAACTTACAATAATATAAAACACAACTGATTTTGTTGGAACATCAAGACAAGAAAAAGACTGACTGGGACTAAGTTTTATGACCACCTTACTCCAAACGATGGAGACGACGGTTATATCGGAAAATCAAACAGCACCATGTCTGGATTAATAACTGGAGGAGCAAAACGCACAGTGATTTCCACTGCCTTCTCCAGGGAGTAAACGTTACGTCTGGATGATCGCCGCTTCCAGCGCTATTTGAGGTACAGATTTAGTTGTTTTTTAATTGTCGGGTATGTCCGCGAGACCACAAGCAAACAGCTTTTAAATCGCTTGTTTTCTGAACAGCAGACATACAACATATCATTCGAAGAGGGTACATTGTTTAGAAAAAAAGAGTTTGAGAATCACTGTTCTAAAGCACAAATAAACACACCCACACCTCCACGGGAAGGTGTCTCATTGTCAATCAGTCAAACAGAGACACCGGCCGTCTGCACACAGCAAAGGGGAGAGACATACCATTTGTCGTCATATACCGGCGCTTTGCATCATTCAGATTCCAAAGCGTGCATTGTGCGTCGGTATCAGACGCCGATGGGTTTGACAAAGTGGTGGTACCTGGGACTAAGAACACGCTGCACACCCTGCATGCTGTCATAGGCTGGGGGTTAAACACCCGTGTGGTGCCCAGCGGCTCTTTGCTGACGCCCATAAATGTCTTGCACACAGAAAAATAAGAAGAAAATCAGATACAGACACCAATACAAACTTCTATTTTTGTATTAGTCCATTTCCAGACCTATCTCTACAGCGCTACGGTCTGGCTCCTTTACACATGCATTTCTGAAGAAAGATACAAAGAAAAAAAAAACTCTGGGTTGTTTGCATTTCTTTAAACAAATCACAATCATCTTTGGCTGTGCTAAGTTCCTTTAGCAACGGTGGCTCTGCAAAATAGTCTCAGGATGAACTTCTTTTGATGGAACATTTGCACCCCGCAAAAGAAAACGCCACATACAATATTAAATGAAGCGAGGAGCCATCCACTAATGTGGCGGTGTGGGTTGCTCATCATTCAACTGTCTTGTCTGTGAGCTTGTGCTTTTGGGTCCAGATCTATCCCCACGGTGCTGTGGAGCAAGGTCTGGTTACACCACCGATACGCTCCTGGATAGGAGAAAAATGCTCTGGGTTGTTTGCATTTCTGTAAACCAATCACAATTGTCTTGGACAGTGCTTATCTCTGATCGCAAATACGGCGGATCTGTAAAATAGTCTTGGGATGAACTTGTTTTGGTGGAACATTTGCGCCCCGCAAAAGAAAACGCCACATACAATATTAAATGAAGTTACCGTTCACACAATAAAGTAGCGTGAGATATTTAAATTAGCTGATACATGGTTAAACTTCATTGGCTCTTACCAGTCAATCCCACCAATCAGTCCCAAAACGTCCCAGTTAGAGACTAAATGCCACAAACATATTCTTAGTAAATCTTAACAATCATTCCCTGAAAGAACCAAGCAGGCCTGCCTTGTTGTACCATCCAGCTTTTCTTCAAAACTTGCCAATTCCAGCGTGTAGCTCGCTAGCTCGAAGTATGTTGTTGTTTTCCAAAGAGAACGGAGTTTCTGTTTTTATTCTCCAACTTTTGAAGCACAGTGATCAATGTCATGTTGGTTTTGAAGTACCATATTTAAAATGTGACATTCATATAGACAGACAGCCTAAAGAAAATTGTTAAGAGTGCTCATTGAGCTATAAAGTAGTCAGTCTCTCATTGTAGCACATTCTCGGCCTGGGTTATGGATTCCATGATGACATCCATTCTCTTAATAATGAATAGGAGAGAGAACATCAGGTCAATCATTTTAACTAGCAGCCAATAAAAGGAGGTTCCTGCCTGAAGACGCTCAGCAGATCTGCTGACTGAAATTTAGAAAATTCTACCTTCTTGAGACTCTTGTGTAAGTATCAAATCACAGTGATTTGAATAGTCTAAACATCTATTACAATCTTTTGTTGTTTTTTAATTAAAAGGTAAGCAAAAGACCAGAGAGAATCGAGACCATGTCAAGACCAAGACTTTGAGGGGTTGAGAACGAGTCAAGACCAAGACCAGACTAGTGCGAGTCCAGCACTGCATGCCTCCTCAAATTGATCTGAAAGATCCATATTCCCATGAAAAAAAAAAAAAAAAGATTCTTCTTCATATACCTCTTTTATTGCCATAAGTGTATCATGAGAAATGCCTTGATAAAATAACAAAAGGGCAGTTGTGGTCTTGAAATAATATCAGAGTCCTGTTTCATTCGAGACAGAGACAAGACAGAGTAAAAATGCAGCCGATTCTGAGAGGAGACCTTCAAAAAGTGGTTTTCAGACAGGTCTCAAGACAAAGATCTATTTCCAGTAATACAACATTGGTATTTGCAGATTGTAGTGTGGATCATTAAGTGCAACATGTAACCTGATTCTCATGTGTTACTTCTTGACGGTTCATGTGTGCCACTGCCTACTCATGGTTTCAAATATCGGTATCAAATTTTTGCTCTCCAAACTTCTTAAAATGCAAATATTTAGGTCAGGGAAATCGACTACAGCGTACCCCCTGGCAAGCTCAGTTTTTGGACCTCTGTGTTTCTAAAACCCTGGGTGTAGTATGGCTGATGAGTGTATGCGATGCAGGTGAGGAGGGGGGCGGGCAAGGCAGGCAGCGCTGACTAGGGAAGTCGGAACAGGTGTGTAGATGGGTGGAGCAGTCAGGTGATAATTGAAGAAGGGAAAGTCTGAGGGTATGCGGTGGACGGATGGAAAATGGCAATGTGTCAGGAGAGGAGGCACAGACACACAAAGTGTGGCATTAATAAATAAAAATAAAGCAACAAGTCATCTGTCTCTGTTTACTGTGTGGCTTATGTGACTCTTCTTGTTTTTTTCCTCTCCATCTGTTCATTTTGTGTTGCTGCGGGTGGTAAAGAAAATTGACTGAACATTGACAGAGGCTGTTTGTCACTGTTATGCTTGCAACTGTTTTGAAATGATTTTAGGGGGCTTTAAAATAATTCATACATTAAAATAATGATCTGTGCCAATGTACATGTAGGTTTTATAGAAGAGGGCAAGTTGGTTTACATTTGTATTCCTGGTGTAAAAATCACTTAAATAATGACAAAATGGTTGTGGAGTTATTGCAGTAAAATGTAGTTATTTCTGCAGAGACCAACATGGTTGATGGAGCTGACGCCAAGTGTGTTAATTTGGATCTTTAGGAAAAATAACTTGTTGACTTTGCCAAGCTTATGACTGCTCTGCTGTGGCAATTAACCCAGTCTCTTCTGCTAAACTCAAATAGTGGGCTATAAAATCCCTCCAGTGGGATAGTTGTGGAACACACACACACACACACACACACACACACACACACACACACACACACACACACACACACACACACACTAAATGGTGCTACATTATAACTGGTTAAAACACATCAAGAACAAAACTGCCAAAATATACTGTATGTAGCCATTTAGCAGCTCCCCTTACATTTCAGAAAAATAATAATAAGGGTGCTCCGATTGATCGGTCACCGATCGGTATCGGCCGATAATGGCTTTAAATAGTTTGATCGGTGGTCTCCATAAAAGGCCGATCTGACAGGCCGAACATTTTCTACATGGAGCTAAAATGGCGGCCTCCCTACATTAACCAGTGTGGCAGTTCTACAAGGTGTCTGAACGGCGGCAGAACAGCGGTTGGCCCGTGGTAGGAAGGCGGCTACCGCTTTTAAAAAGTGGCTGCCACCGGTGGTGCGCCAGCAAACATGTTTGCGATTACGCCATTCTGATGCTTCTACTGCCTCTGGAGCACCGCTGGTGGTCCGCTGACTCATTGCTATCTGGGAAAAAGACAATACATTAGCGATTTGCAACGTGTGTGCCAAGGAAATACCACGAGGCGGAAAGCTCCAAAGACATTTCAACACCACCAACCTCATCAGACATTTGAAGGTTAGTCACGGAAATGAGTATGACGAGTTTTCAAAGTTAGCTAACGCTAAGAGCAGCTCCGGCGCCACTCACCCAGCTGTTGGACAATAAAGTCTCGGGATCACCAAAGTTATTACAGGTCATACTGGCGAACATGAATGTGTGAACCATTATTAACAACAAGTCCTCCAAATGTTGTGAAATGGTTGCAGTTTGGTTAGATTAAGACAAGATACATTAAGTTTTAAAAAAGATGGTGGTTTGGTTTTAAAATGTGTTATAAGAAGCAGAAGGTGACGTAGATCCATTTGTTAACAAAAACAAAAACAGGACATGAACCCCGGTCTCCTGGGTGAAAGTCCTGTGTTTGTTTGATCCATCTTAGTTTGGCGCTCTATACTTCCTGCTTTGCTCCTAATTATTATTAAATATGGGTCGGAATTGCTGACTGTAAAAATGACTTATGAAGTTGTTTTTCGAGTAAGGACAGTGTCAAATCGAATCAAAAATCAAATCGAAAGACATTTCATTCTGGATACAAAACTTTCAACCTGCTGGTGGCATTGCTGCCAATGTCTCATGTTCTGGCACCATCACAGCTGCAATTCTACCTGGCCTGTGTCTCCATCAGCTCCGCGTCTGGATAGTCAGGGGGGGATCCGTGGGATTCTACCCTTTCTGGTCTACATATCCCTGCCTCTGCTGAATTATTTGTATCCCCCCCTCAAAGTGATCAATGCTACTTCACCAATAGCCTAGACCATATATTAATTATATACGTAAAATAGAAGTATAGTAAAGCGCTGGAACGTGAAAAATCGATAGTGCCATAGAACGATAAAATCAAAGCAGCATTTGCTGGTTGTATGTAGCCGCTACAGAGTAGGGCTTTGACTCCGAACTTCAATATTCGAATATAATTTGAATATTAAAAAAAATATTGATATTCGAACGAATATTAGGCAGCCCTTAATATTCAAATTTCGAACCTGTTATGGGCGTTATTTTTTTTGTAAATGTGTTTGCTTGTAAACGTTTTCAATTCAGATTCCGAGGTATTTTCACGCCTGGTGAAGTTGTGAATCGCTCATTAGCAAGGCTATTATTGGTCATCTGGGCTCCTGCAGTTGACGTTAGCGTCCTGGTTAGCGTCCTGGTTAGCAAAACAATAGCCGCGCCAACGCCTACAACAACCACGCCTGACGAGGAGTTAGAAATCTACACTCCTGACAATTTGAAAAGCAACGTGTGGCGCTACTTTGGGTTCCCAAAGAAACAGAGAAAAATCATGAGTAAGGACAAAGCGATATGTAAAATATCTAGGGCTCAACTCACATACCTCGGGACGACCAGCAACGAGAGCCCACCTGTTAACACTACATCCCGGCAAGATGGAAGGGGAGGAGGGATCGGGGGCGAAGGGGCGAAGCAGGCCAGTATCGACTCCATGCTATTTCCTTCACGAGGCCATTAGCCTCCCCTATGCCTGTCAAATTAGAGCGACAGATTTGCTGACACGGTTCGTTTGCGAAGATATGAGGCCCATTAACGTGATATATGGGAGCGGGTTTCAAGCTTTCCCCTGCTACAGGACCGCGAATGGTAAAATACCGAAGCTGTACGACACAACCATACATACACTGCCCTCTGGTGGACACTGGGCAGAACATATACAACGTAAGTTCTATACCAATATATGTCTTACTGAAGGCATTTAATTGTCAAAATATTAGTAATAAATATTAAAATATATTTGAATATTAATAAACAAACAAACTTCGAATATGATTTTTGGGCAAAAGTCAAAGCCCTACTACAGAGCTCTGGGACCCCGGCTATCAGCGACAGTTGTTAAGCCGCCAATAGATGACTGTGAGCCGGCTACAGACACTGCCAGATAACGCTCCTTTCAGCGGCCGTGGTAGTGGACTTTAGCCCGAAAAAGTGAGCATCATGCGACGATGACAGTTAAGTTTAGACGCCAAAAATCACTCAACGATTAAGTTTAGGAAAAACATTGGATTTGGATTGAAACATTCCCGATCAAGAACGAGCGTTTCCTCAGTGAAAGTATTTTGTTTTCGCCTTGAAGTGAATTTCATTTTGAGATTATTCATAAGTGTTTTGGCATGCCTGGCTGAGTGGCACTATATCCATGGTATTGGAAGAGGAATTTAATTCTTGTATGTTTTGTTGTGCATGATCAGAAAACAACATAATGGTGGACAGACCATTATTGCGTGGTTAAAACGACATTGGCAATTCAAAAATTTCTAAAAAAACTCTGGGGTAAAGTTTTGTATCTTATTTTGATGTGTTCTTCTGGTATTTTAAATTATGGTTTATATCAGTTAAGTAAGCAGAAATTCAGGTAATCAGTTGCCAAAATTTGTTTTTGAGTTTATGAACTCAAAAGTCTGAGGTTGTTGGAGATTAAATATTTGGAGTAATTTTTTTGATTACCTTTAAATTAAAGTACTAATTAAGCCAACTCAAATATTATCAGTATGTGCAACTCGAAAGTATTAATTTAAATTTACTGAATAATTTTAAGTATTAAAAACTCAGGGCCAGATGTACGTACATTTGCGAACGTAGCGTTATCAGCGCCATGGCTCACCCGCAGATAGCGAACGCAATGATACCATAGTTTACGCCATATTTACAAAAACCTGCAGGTCATCCGTAATTAGCGCCTTTCTCCGCCCACTATACCGTAAACTGTAAGTACTTGTGCTATGATACGGCTGAGTGCAGACTGTGATATTCCCACTGCTGATGCTATGACTGTTTGAAATTATCCTGATGCCAATATTTGTAATGTAGCGAGGAGTTTAACAACTGCTGGAATGTGAACTCTGAGTCAGAGATTCAATGTCATCTTTGATTTCTTCCAGTAACTGTAATCTTGCATGGCTGCTTAATCTGTGATCCTTGTGGCAAAACTCCTTTCAGCTCGTCTCCTTGGCCTATGTCTTCGTCTTGCTCGGATTACTGCTGTCATTTCACCAGGAGGCATATGTGAGGAAACCCGCTTCCAGGTTTACACCTGCTTTTAAGAGGCGGAGAATTTTCACCGCAAAATAGAGGCGCGCTATCACTGGCGGTTTTTGTACATACCGCGGAATACGTAATTAAGCGCTCTTTACGCTTCCCCTCCCATCTCTTTACGGTAAACTCCCACTTTCCCCGCGACCCTCCCATGAATAAATATGCATGACACGAAAAACGCAATTTGCCCTTTTCAGCTCCCACGACATGCAGTTTGCGCTTTTACATCATTGCGGCTTGTTTGTACATACCTCGCCATGATTTTACGCGCACGTTGCGACACAAATACGCCTGAAGTGGGCGCAAAAGCGTTAGTACATCTGGCCCTCAGTATTTACCCTACATTTTGTTTACAATAAGTATAACTTCTTAATACATTTTAAGTTTACAGTAATTATTCCAATTCATTCATTCAAGCATTCGGGTTTACAGTGTAGTTCAACATGTGTGTTGTTACTCTGTTGAAGTTGCTCCCCCCTCAGCAAATTATCTGAGTAAACATGCATGTCTAAATAAAGTGTGTGAAAGTAACAAGGTTTATTAAACTTGACCACTAGGAACATACAGTATATGGGGTCGCTTGATATGAAGACACGGTCAAACCCGATATAGAAGGCTGCTGTGAACTACAATTCAATGCAACGCCAACTATGAATTAAACAAATTCATAGAGTAATTTGGACAAACATATGTACCCCACTTGTCAGCACTGTGGTGCTGCTTTGTGACAGCACAGGTGAACATCAATAAAGCTTTATTTGAACGTGTAAACAGTACGCCAGTTGTGGCCCGTTTCTTTTTTTAGCACTGAGGCTGTCTTGCTGTGGTAACCTGTAGTGTCTAGCCACTTAAGCATTGACTGCCAAATGCGGAGCCTCACCGTGGGCCAGACGCCACGGGAGCATTGATTCAGCCCGCTGTTTTATGAATAGAATGTCTTGTTCCACAGGATTTCCATTTTCCTCCCCACAAAGGAAAATAGGTGACGATCAATACTTTATGCAAGCAGAGACATCTTGTATTGAATGCCAAGCAAGAAACAAAAACTATGTTTTTAAGAGAGTCTTTCCAGCCATGAGTAACGTGAGGCTAAAGTTAGTTAGGTGGCTGTCATTAGTCAAACTGGCAGGATTATAGACAAGAGCAAACTCACATCAATCAAGATTAAATGCAGTTTCCATGGATTTATGTTTGAGAAATTAAATATATAACTTTTTAGAATTAATATAAACTGATCACCATTTAAGGCTCAGGGGTTAACCATCTCTCAGCTTATCTTATTTACTGGTTCTAATTCAAAATGAGAAGTCCAACCAGGTAACCAGAGAGTTGGACATGTGGCTGTGGCTGACAGGCACAAAGAATCCAACTTTAGTTTTCACCACCAGCATGAATGAATGAATACATGATAGTTAATTACATCAAAAGATAGTAAGTTAGAAGTAAGATTCATTGCTTGTGAATTTTTTGCACTAAGATTCAGCCTTAGAGTTCAGCCACTTGATGGAAGCTGGAACCAACTATGGCTTTGAGCCATTTCATTTGCACTTTGGCAGACAGCTTTCTTCCCGATGGGAGAGTCCACAATGATTGTTGTTGACTGTTCATGACTGTCTGCTCGTACACGCTCTGTATGGGCTCATATTGGCTACCAACAGGCTAACTGTGATAGCCTGTATTACCGTTTCTCACAACTAGTTCTCACTCCTAACTCGTGAAATCCTGACACTTGGTCAGTGTCTCTCAGCGTCGGTATCTGACGCTTAGTGTCTGCATGGAACGCACCGGGCAGAGCAGCAGCTCGACCGCAGCGCTTTAAGATGACATGAAATTAAGAGAGACAAAGGTAGAGAGTAGTATCAAAGACCTAAAATCAGTGTGAGGAGGCAGGTTGGGGGGTGGGGGGTTGGATGGGTCAAACAACACAGGACTTTCACCCAGGAGACCGGGGTCCATGTGCCGTTTTTATCCCATGTGTCACTGAAACGTACATTTTGTAACCCCCCCACCACCATCTTTTCCTAAACCTAACTGTCCCGTTCTTGTGCTGCATGTCAGTTAAACGTACGTCCCGACCGAGAGCATCAACAAGTGACGCCAAGAGTCCCGACCAATCGCGTCTAAATATGAAGCCAAAGGGCTAGAAGCAAGTCCGGAGAGCTTTGAACAGTAATGGCAAGAGTCCCGACCAAGCGCGTCTAAATATGGCGCTAAAGGAGACTTTTTGCGTCAAAAACAAACGCCAAAGGCACCTGACCAAGCGTCACTTCTTGATGCGATGGGAGAGAGAATGTGTTGTCACTACAGCAGGGGGTGACCCCAAAATACTTCTCCTTAAGTCTCTATCTTTTTAATGGGACAAACATTCCAAAAACTCCCACCAAAGCACAAAAGAAAAGAAACTAAGAAACCATTTTAAAAATATGTATTCACAGCTCAACATTGCGGTTGCTATCAAATTAGCCATTATGACTGCAGTGTTGTTTTGTGGATGACTTTATTTCCTACCACAGTGGTCGGTCTCATTTCCTCGCTGAAACAGCAATGATGATGATGAGGACGATGAGAACGATGCCTCCGGCCACCAGCAGGTAGCACTTCCTCTTCCTCAGCTGCCTCTATGGGGAGAAAGGATTCAGTAGGTAAGTGGAGTTCAAGCATGACACTATATCTGTTGGACACTGCACACGGGGGGGGGGGGGGGGTTATTTGAACCTTGATTTGGAGATAAACATTGACGTTTATAATTAGAGTAGATAAATGTAATGTTTGGCGGTACGTCTGTTTTCATGGATGTGTTTACTACTGTTGCCAGGCAGCCTGCTTTCCTTTACTTCTGCTCTCTTTGTCTCTACTACTTCTTGATTATTCACAGATTATGTTGTTTGTCTGCCCTCTGGTGTTTGGGAGAATACTGCAACGAACAATGCGCTGAGCATAAATGTCCACGTGCGTCGCCGCCACGTGTACATTTTGAGAGAGGTGCACGTCAGGCCACAGTGTAGGGTCTGTGTCTCCACGTACCAACACACATAGCCACGGCGTCGATTTAATTCAGAAGCCTAAATCAGCCTTTAGTCCTCACGGCAGCGGCCGTGGGTTCAATTCTGACCTGCGGCCCTTTGCTGCATGTCATTCCCCCTCTCTCTCCCCTTTCATGTCTAAGCTGTCCTATCAAAATAAAGGCCTAAAATGCCAAATGACACTCATACACTCTCTGCTGGTGGTTCACCGCAGTGATTTAAGCGGTGATTTGCCAGTTCATAAGAGCTAAACATTAAGCTCTAAACTGCACGTTTGCATATAGTGCATTCGGCTCAGTAAATGTCAAGTTCCAGTTTAATAACCGCAGAGCCACAACACCCCCAACTGCCCTATTTTCTTGTTTTTGAGCTAATTCAATGCAGCCCCACAGCACACCTTCACATGCATTCACAATTTGCATGAACAAAAAAAGAACAAAGGACAGACATCTTGAAAGGGAACAGAAAAAAAAACAAGGAAAGTGGCATTTCAACCAGATAAGATGAATGCAGTTGTAGAGAATTCAAGGTCACGCTGACAAATAACAGATCAAATGCAGGGAATGGGAATGGGGGGGAGTGAATGGGATGACTGTCCAGGGGTGGCCCACACTTCCCTCCATCAAAATGCTGTGTAGTCATCCCTGTGATGGCTCTGCTGCACATTATTCTTATCTGTGTGATGGCACCCTTACATGACTGAGAGGAGGAAAAAGAGAAGGGAGGCAAAAGACTGGCAGATGTAAATCACCCAAATAAAATAATTTTCCGCTACATATTCAGCCCATGTAGGGCTGATTGATTGATTTCATTTGACCACTTAAAAATAAAATATGAAACAGCACTCTGTGTCATACATTAAAATACATAAATAGTCAGGGATGACAAAATAAAACCCAAAGACTTATTTCCATTGCGGTCCCTATAAGGGCAGGGGGAGAGGACAAGTGGAAGCAGATCACACATCAACCATTCATCATACATCAAACAAATGTATCCATAAAAAAACAACAATAAAAATATAATAATGACTATGATTGGCACCTAAGCCATACTTTCAAACCCTAGCAGTTAATTAGCCGGTTTAGTGCTTGTGTCATTGCTTAACTTCAAAAGTTAAAAATGGAGAAAAACTGCGGGGAAAATGGTGACTTCTGCAGGTTTATCTCCTCATTAGAAAGCCTCCCGTCTTCTTTGAGTGGGTACAAAACATCCCTTACCATCTTATAAAAGAGCATCTTTAGTTAGCTGATTTTTCAAAAACAAAAAATTGTGAGAATGTCCTCAAGATGGGCTTTAGTGTTAAAATGCTTTTAGCAAATGATACTTAGACTCCCATGACTGCATACCGCACAGAGGGACTGGTTGGATTATTGCAACATATTTATTTACTTTTTTTTTTTACACATTGCACATTGTAATTAGGTTTGTCAGAATATTGTACATGTCTTCAAAATTATACAGTGTATGCAATATATACACACATGTGTATATATATAATAATTACACATAGCATTTATTATTATTATTATTATTATTATTAATAATAATAATAATAATAATAATAATAATAATAGTTGTATATTGTACATTTAATTTTAATGATGACAAACTTTTGTAATTATGGACAATAAATAGTGCAATGTAGCCAATAAACAGTATGCCGTAATTCTAAGACAATAAAGTGTGTTCAGTCGGGTGCAGAGTACGGCAAGGTTGTTGTGCTTTTAGCGGTTCCTACCGTAATTCTAAAAAGTAACAAAAAGGTAACAAAAAGTGTGTCTGTCAGTTGGGTACAGAAATCCGCGTGATCACAGGCTTCTATGACTGTCAGTATAGCCAGCTTCTAACGTTAGCTACTCCGCTGTGCTGTGGAGTAATGTCTGGTTATGTGAGACAAGCGTCTAGCAACATTGTTGTGGATGCTGCGGTCTCAGCCTGGCAACCAACGTGAACTTCGAGTCTGGGGAGGAGGGGCGGGGGAGACGACTCTCTCCAGTATTTTGAATTTGTACTGCAGTAACTATTTTATACACTAGCTGTCAGTATTACATATTGCACCTTTATGTACTAATACCACACTGTAGAAATACTCTGTTACAAGTAAAAGTCCAGCATTTAAAATGTTACTTAAGTAAAAGTATGTAAGCACCATCAGAAAAATGTACTTAAAGTATTACAGGTAAATAACTCTCCTCCCAGTGTAGAAAGTGTAAAGGATCCAAACAGTTGTGTGTTTAATGGTCTAATCATTTCAGCTGGACTTGTAGGACGTCATATTGTTTGTTTGTTTCATTAGTTTCATTTATAATAAAACATCAGATTGTATAAACTCCATGTGTTTTGTGTGCAGAAATCTTAATATGTAAAGTAACTAAAGCTGTCAGATGAATGTAGTGGAGTAAAAAGTACAATATTTCTCTCTGAAATGTAGGGCAGTAGAAGTAGAAAGTGGCATAAAAAGAAAAGACTCAAGAACAAGTACCTCAACATTTGGACTTTAATACAATACTTGAGTAAATGTATTTAGTTACATCCCACCACTGGTTGTCATGTTAAAGAAACAGCCAATATGAAGCATACATCAAAAACTTCTTGATCACAGAAACATAAAAAAGCACCACATTAATAGTCATTTGCATTCAATACGTTATTTTCATTTTAAGAGCTTATAGCTCTTGAATGGTTTTCAACACTAGTTTCATTTCTAATATTCATTTCTATTTAGATTTCCTCCACGCAGCACATGAGTCTTATTCATCCATGTCAATTACTTGCCATGTCTGGGAAAAAAAAGAAAAAAGTGTTGACTGTGTTAAGCAAAAAATATTTAAGTAAACAGAGTGAAGAAGGGGGGGGATTCGGGAATATTTATATTTCCTTGTCTCCTCAGGCGGTGACGCTGTGTTGGAGCACAGAATCTATGTTTGTTTTGAAATGCCTTTTTCTCCCTTTTTTTCCCGGCCTGTTTTCTGCTACAAAGGCAGCGAGAGCAGCGGCGTTAGACCAGAGCCGAGGCTGGAGTCTTTAAATCCTGACGCGCTTCAAAGCACGGAGAGAGCAATTCATCGTCTTATCTGAGACTCAAAACAGCCTTTCTGTGTGGAAGAGAGCGGGAGAGAAGGGAGAGGGGGAGAAAAAAAATGCTGTCGAGTAATTTTCCGTTTAAACGTTCCACTCCACAACAATTTGCATAAGCAGCCCTGCGTCTGTGATAAGAAGATTGGTAATTTTCAAAGGCTCTGTGGGGATTGAGAATTAAAAGCCTTTCTCCGCTATCTCCCCTCTTGCAGCTGGCCACCACAGATTCCCCAGCTTCTCTCCCGCGTTTCCTCCTAAACTATGCCTTATAAACTTTCTCTGCCATCCTCTCCTCTCTGCTCGCTCTGACAGTGCTGAGTCTCTCCCTCTCTCTAAATACTGTATTCCCTCCCTTCCTTTCTCTTCCAAACACTCGTTCCCTTCTAGTTCCCCCTTTCTCCAGCTCACTCATCCCGGCACTGCTGTTATTTGGGGAGAACAAGAAAATAAATAAGGTGGGGGGGGGGGGGGGGGGGAGAGACAAAAAAGGGCTTAGTATGACAAAGGAAGTGTTGGAGTATTTTTAAACCAGAATTTTCTAGATTGCAGGGCAGGCTGAGAGGCGGGAACAGAGAGAGACTCGCAGAGGGAGAGACAGAGGAGGATAGAGGAGGGATGCTCTTATCACCACTGACTTAATCTGCCAGAGAATGGTGTCCTTAGTGCCAACACGTCAGGGCCTATGGGTGCTGCAAGGCCTCAGGGAGAAGACAGGGTCTTCCTCACACCTTTTGTTTTATTAAATTCACTTTTAATGTCTAATTTGAGGGGAACAGTTCCTATTTATGCTGGGATATAATCAATATGGGTTTTAAAAGATTGAAATCTGATATTTGTCCAAATCAGGCTTCCAAAAGCTATAGTCAGTATCTTAATGATGATGATGTTAATGGGAAAAAAGAAGAAGAATTCTCGTGGAGAATACACTTAAGCAGTATTTCTCTCAGTGGTACTGATCTGAATCGCTAACTGTGAATTGACATCTTAGATAGATAGATAGATAGATAGATAGATAGATAGATAGATAGATAGATAGATAGATACTTTATTGATCCCCAAGGGGAAATTCAAACTAAATGCTAAAACAAAAATGTGACAAAGTGAAATTGAAACAGACCATATCATCTATAGAAGAGATAGAAAAGGTGACAAAGGGGCAACCTTGGCAAAGTCCAACCCCCGCTAAAGATTGCAGAAAGAATCTGGAGATGCAGTCATACACCCTCTCTATGTCTATAAAACACCCATGAGCCCTTCAGTATTAATATGAAGGAAAAGAGCAAGCCCACTGTTCAGGACAGATTCTGCAGTGTACTAACTGAATCTATCCTGCATTCACCTACGGCACCTAGAAATTTGAAAAAAGAACACGTCCTTAAGTTCCCTTGGTAAATGCAACTACCAGCCCATCTTTCGGCACATGGGGACTGTCCTCAACTTAAGCGGGATACAAAAGAAACATGTAAGCCATAACAGATTGAAAAAAATTCTGTACCCTCAGCCACTTAGGGTGAAACACATATACCTTGGGCACCTTGCCTCTGTGGAGCTTTTAAACTACATCAGTGACCTCTGCCAGGGAGAGGGGAAATAATTCCCTCAAATCCTCTATCACTACCTTGAACAACGTGCCTGACACAAAGCCAGTGTATTTCTTCCTCTGTTCGAACTCTAACCCCTGCTTTTTCAATGGGGAATACCCATGGCAGGCTGGTAATGACTGCCGCCCAGGAGCACTCACTTCCACAATCATAAAGTGCTTTGAGCGGTTCACTGGAACCACTGCAGTTTACATGCAGGACTAATAGATCCACAGACGACGCCATCACCCTAGCCCTCCACACTGCCCTCTCCCACCTGGACCAGAGGAACACATACAGTCAGGTCCATGAATATTGGGACATCGACACAATTATAATCTTTTTGGCTCTATACACCACCATAATGAAGTTATTAATGATAAGGCCTGGCAGAGCATCACCAGGGATGAAACCCAGCATCTGGTGATGTCTATGCGTTCCAGACTTCAGGCTGTAATTGACGGCAAAGGATTTGCATCCATCCATCATCCATCGTCGTCCGCTTATCCGTGGTCGGGTCGCGGGGGGAGCAGCTCCAGCAGGGGACCCCAAACTTCCCTTTCCCGAGCCACATTAACCAGCTCTGACTGGGGGATCCCGAGGCGTTCCCAGGCCAGGTTGGAGATGTAATCCCTCCACCTAGTCCTGGGTCGTCCCCGAGGCCTCCTCCCAGCTGGACGTGCCTGGAACACCTCCCTAGGGAGGCGCCCAGGGGGCATCCTTACCAGATGCCCGAACCACCGCAACTGGCTCCTTTCGACGTGAAGGAGCAGCGGCTCTACTCCGAGCTCCTCACGGATGACTGAGCTTCTCACCCTATCTCTAAGGGAGACGCCAGCCACCCTCCTGAGGAAACCCATTTCGGCCGCTTGTACCCTGGATCTCGTTCTTTCGGTCATGACCCAACCTTCATGACCATAGGTGAGGGTAGGAACGAAAACTGACCGGTAGATCGAGAGCTTTGCCTTCCGGCTCAGCTCTCTTTTCGTCACAATGGTGCGATAAACTGAATGTAATACCGCCCACGCTGCGCCGATTCTCCGACCAATCTCCCGCTCCATTGTCCCCTCACTCGCGAACAAGACCCCAAGGTACTTAAACTCCTTCACTTGAGGTAAGGACTCATTCCCTACCTGGAGAAGGCACTCCATCGGTTTCCTGCTGAGAACCATGGCCTCAGATTTAGAGGTGCTGATCCTCATCCCAGCCGCTTCACACTCGGCTGCAAACCGATCCAGTGAGTGCTGAAGGTCACAGGCCGATGATGCCATCAGGACCACATCATCTGCAAAGAGCAGCGATGAGATCCCTAGCCCACCGAACTGCAACCCCTCCCTACCACGACTACGCCTCGATATCCTGTCCATAAATACTACGAACAGGATTGGTGACAAAGCGCAGCCCTGGCGGAGGCCAACCCTCACCTGGAACGTGTCTGACTTACTGCCGAGAACCCGGACACAGCTCTTGCTTTGGTCATACAGAGATTGGATGGCCCTGAGAAGGGACCCCCTCACCCCATACTCCCGCAGCACCTCCCACAAAGTCTCCCGGGGGACCCGGTCATATGCCTTCTCCAGATCCACAAAACACATGTAGACTGGATGGGCATACTCCCAGGCTCCCTCCAGGATCCTTGCTAGAGTAAAGAGCTGATCCGTTGTTCCACGACCAGGACGGAATCCGCATTGTTCCTCTTCAACCTGAGGTTCGACTATCGGCCGAACCCTCCTTTCCAGCACCTTGGAGTAGACTTTACCAGGGAGGCTGAGAAGTGTGATACCCCTGTAATTGGTACATACCCTCTGGTCCCCCTTTTTGAAGAGAGGAACCACCACCCCGGTCTGCCACTCATTTGAAACCCAGCGTCTGGTGATGTCTATGCGTTCCAGACTTCAGGCTGTAATTGACGGCAAAGGATTTGCAACCAATTATTAAAAAGTGAAAGTTTGATTTATGATTGTTAATCTGTCCCATTACTTTTGTTCCCTTAAAAAGTGGGAGGCACATATACGAACTGTTATAATTCCTACACCGTTCACCTGATTTGGATGTAAATACTCTCAAATTAAAGCTGAAAGTCTGCAGTTAAATCACATATTGGTGGTGTATAGAGCCAAAAAGACTAGAATTGTGTCGATGTCACAATATTTATGGACCTGACTGTATGTGACATCACTAAGCTCAAAGACCTGGGACTCAACACCGCCCTCTGTGATTGGATCCTGAGCTTCTTGATGGGCAGACCCCAGGTTGTGCAGATAGGGACCAGCGCATCCTCTACCCTGACCGTGCTCAGCCCTCTGCTGTACTCCCGGTTCACTCATGACTGACTGACGACACAGTCGCCATCGGCCTGATTGACAAAGGTGACAAGATGGTCTACAGAGAGGAGGTCAGAGCCCTGACGTCTTGGTGCCGGGACAACAACCTTCATATCAATGTCAGAAAAACTAAAGGAGCTGATTGTGGAATACAGTTAGCAACGACGAGAAGGACACGCCCCCATCTCCATCAACGGGACTACAGTGGAGAGAGTCAGCAGCTTCAGGTTCTTCGGGGTTCACAGCAGTGAGGTCCTAGTCTGGCATTGCCAGACATATCTCCACAGTGCTGAAGAGGAGGGTCTGGCTAGTCAACACAACACTTCAGGATGGGAGAAAAACGTGTTCTGGTTTATTGGCATTTCTTTAAACCAATCACAATCGTCTTGGGTGGCGCTAAACGCTGGACGGAGGCACGGTACCTCTGCAAAATAGGCTTGGGAAGAAACTTGTTTTGGTGGAACATAGTACAGATCTGAGGAGCAGTTAATAAATCATATATAAATAATATATAATATATAAATCAACCGTAGTTTAGAACACCAACACAAATAAAGTGGAAGGTGAAGGGACATCCGGCGGACAATCACAGAAATTAAACGTCGTCTGTATAGACTGGTGAGGTCCTGACCAGGACTCATCACACCGACACTATCACCAAGACTGCATGACAGTAGCTCTTCTTCCTTTGTAGGCTGAGGAGGTTCATCATGGACTCCAGGATACTCTGCAACTTCTACAGATGCACCATTGAGAGCATCCTGACTGGCTGCATCACCGCCTGGTATGACAGTTGCACCACCCTCAACCATAGGGCTCTATAGAGGGTGGTGAATACTGACCAGCACATCACCAGGATGGATGACCATCCATGGTGGACCTCTACACCCAGCGCTCCAGAAAGAAAGCCATCAGGATAGTCAGGGACCCTAATCACCCCGGCCACAAACTGTTTTGCCTGCTGCCATCAAACAGACAGTACAGCAGCACCCGGTCCCGCACCACCAGACTCAGGGACAGCTTCATCCCACAGGCACAGGCCATAAGGCATTTGAACTCTTGAGCTCCTGAGCTCATCAACTGTCACTCTACCATTATACTGTTACTTTACATTACACCGGGTTTACATTAGTCACTGAAGCACAGTGTTTTGTCGCAAAACACTGGGAATCACTAACCTCTTGGTTTCGCCGACTACGTTAAGCAATTGTGCTGTTCACACGGCAAGAAGCTCTGCGAACACCTTGCGATCTGGAGATTTCATTTCGGCGTCTTGTCTTTTTTTTTTTTTTTTTTTTTACATAAACGAATCTTGCAAGAAAACACACCAATGATCTATTACAAACAAAAAATAGAAGACGTATTATAAATGATGTAAATGATCTGATTCTGATAAATGATACATTTTGCATCCCCTGCCTCCTGCCCCTCTCCTTGCTGTGCTCCTGGAGTTTCATTTCCCCGGATTTTTACATGATGAAATACCAAAATGTGCCCATCTACTAGGTCTACAGTATATTTATTTAGAAATAGCCGAATGTCACTGCTGTTTGTGATTGGTTTATTTTTCAAATGACGTACCTGTTCCACACATTTGTGTCTAAACAGAGAGCGAGAGACGAGCAGGCAGCACGTATGTACACACGCGCACGCGCGCGCGCGCGCACACACACACACACACACACACACACACACACACACACACACACACACACACACACACACACACACACACACACACACACACACACACACACACACACACACACACACACACACACACACACACACACTAGAGATTAGCTCTAGTGTGACAGCAGAAGAGAACAATTGCTTGATGATCGACAGAGAAATTTGCTTCTGGTGGAAACAGTAAAGCGGCTGCTTGCCAGACTCTGGACATATCGTGGCGCTTCCGCCCCCAATGTTAAAGGAACACGCCGACTTATTGGGACATTAGCTTATTCACCGTAACCCCGACAGTTAGACAAGTCAATACATACCCTTTTCATCTCTGTGCGTGTCGTAACTCTGTCTGACGGCTCCACCGTTAGCTTAGCCTAGCACAGATCCTGGAGGTAACCGGCTCCAACTAGCCTACTGCTCCGAATAAGTGACAAAATAACGGCAACAGGATCTGTGCTAGGCTAAGCTACCGGTGGAGCCGTCAGACAGAGTTACAACATGTACGGAGATGAGAAGGGTATGTATCGACTTGTCTAACTCTCGGGGTTACGGTGAATAAGCTAATGTCCCAATAAGTCGGCGTGTTCCTTTAACCCGGTGGTAAAGTGCCACTTTACCATTGCACTGTGATCACCCGTTATATACTTTACTTTTACACCTCTGTGTACATACAGTATATTACTTCTAATTTTGCATATGCAGTATTAACCACATTCCTGTTTACTTTCTGTTTACATTTAGTTCATTTGCAACACTGTCTACAAACATTTATATTACTTAAAGTGCTCATATTAGAATAGGTTTATGTGGTTTAATTTTCAGAAAACACCATGTATTTGTTGTACTGCACATTGATGCAGCTCCTCTTTTCACCCTGTGTGTTGAGCTCTCTGTTTTAGCTACAGAGTGAGACATCGCACTTCTGTTCCATCTTTGTTGGGAGTCGCACATGCGCAGTAAGTACTGCTAGCTAGTCTGAGGGAGTGCCATGCTAGCAGCTAGGCGAGCATTATAACGTGTTACAAAGTGACGCAAGTTTGTCTCTGAAGTAAAGGCTGGACTACAACAGAGCTGTTTTGTTTGTGAACAGTGTTTTCTGTTGGAGATGGTAAGTCCCTTTGGGGGGGACTTTGTGCACAAAAGATATAACACATTAAAGGAAAGGGGAAAAGCCAAAAAGCATAATATGAGCACTTTAATTTATATTGTATAAATGTTTATATTGTAGCCCTATATTTTTACTTGCACTATTATTTAGATTTTGCTTTTACTTGCGTGACATCTGATTTCATAGCTATGTAATGAGCATTGCTGCAGGGTGCTTGAGGACTGAGATTTTCATTGCCAACAACTGCTTTTCTGTAATTATTGCGCACATGAAACGAATAAAGAACTTTTCTCTTTTTAGATGAATATTTTAAAGCTAGACTATGCGATGATTGCTGCCATTGTAACTGTTTTGAATATTAACGACTTCAACAGCTTGACATTTTTAAGGCCATGGCAGAAATTACTATAGCCCCATTCAGTCTGATATTTTCCGAAAGGATACCAGAGCAAAAAGAAAAGAGGCTTTGCGAGTTAGCTGTCGTTGTTGTTCAGACACTTGAGGTTCAGTTACAGTATAAGTTATTACCAGAATGTTTGGTAAAAATAGGGTGCGTAGGCATCCTGGTTTAGAAGGATAGCATGGTGTTCTCTGGTGCATTGTCAGTCTTTAACAAAGAAGTCTTGCTTTTAACAGCTTCACTTTCAAGAAATCCCACGTCCAAATGGAGGTCAGCAGTGCTGGTCAAGAGCAAGGAAGAGGGAAAGAAAAGAGGAGTTAAAGTAGAGGAGAGCATAAATGGCTTCTTCACCTTTCTATTTTTCAATATTTCTCAGGTCCTCTGAGACATAACCATAAACCATTTTAAAAAAAAACATTTATTTCTCCAGTGGAGAATGCTAAAAACTGCATAAGAACCATTAAAGCTGATAGGACTGCCATACAAACCAACTATCTATCTTATCTCTGCCTCCCTCACATGGAGGACAAACTTGCTGTGTCTCTGGGAGAAAAACTACTTACCTTGTGTGAAATGAGAAATATCCTCTTAATACTACAATAATGCAATGCAATGATAATGACCATAATATTATTTTCCCTTTATCGCTTCTGTTCGGAAAAAATTGGAAGTACATAAAATAAATAATGTTTACAGCGGAACTGCCTCACTTGTAATCGGCTTATATGCAATTTACATAAAACTCAGAGTCCCATGCAGTCACCCTGATTATGATATTTAAAGAGACCAGCAAATAAACACAGACTTCCCTGGGGGAAGCACCGTGACAACCATTGTCAACAATGGAACAAAAACTCCTACCAGCATCAGCATATTTGGACTTTTGTTAAAGAATGATTGGCCTTTTGTTAAAAAAAAAACACATAACAGCCAGTCATGTTGTCTACCTGTGACATGGTACATGCTCTTCTCTGACTTTAGCAACATACAGAAAACTGGCAAACTCAGACTGAACAATCATGTCGGACCCTGCTGACTTACAAACCAAGGCAACATTAGCCATGATTCTACAATGGCCATCTTGCGTATACAATCACGACAACACAAGTGAGGAAAGTCATTGAAAGCTTTAAGGGACCAATCATAACCTGTACCTGTTTGGAAGCAGACGGTATCAAAATGAAGCCTGCAAATTGGCCTATTTGTGAAAAAAACAACATTTAATTTACACATAGAAGATAGGCTTACTATAGGTAAGGTAGCCATACAGTTTAGCTTAAGGATTCACTGTGCCTTCCACATGTATGCTTAACATTAAAACATTAAGTATAAATAATATATTAATATCCATTCATTTTCATCCATTTGGCCCAGTTTAATATGCAACTCAATTGTATGAAATATATTTAGTAGAGGGTCCCTATTCCATATCTTTTTCAGCAAAGGGGTCCTTGGCCTAACAAACGTTGAAGACCCCTGCTCTAGTGAGTTGCTACTGTATGTCTACACTGTTGTTAGCAGTGTGTAGAAATCTACGGCAAACACCAGAAACCCTAGATAAACCTGCAGTTTACTTAAATTGTAAATCTAACAATAGGACCATTACCACAATCGCATACGTCAAGTGTCTAGCCTCTTGATGTTTGTTTTACATCGGTTTAGTAGACCTCTAAACTGTCACCAATTGAATAGAAATAAAGATGCCAAGATTATGTTATGTTCCCATGCCAGCTGGGCAAAAGGTTTGCGACCAACTGTTAATTAGAAGTGTTGATAATACGAACCATAGCTAATCATAAACACAAAGCCACTCACTGATTGCGATGCTGCCAATTTTGAAAACAGGCAAACTGCACTGATGTAATTGTGAAGGCCGGCACTTGCAGCCATGAGAGCACATCAGCTGGCACAAAAGATGTGCAGCGGGCCGAGGGCTACGTTCAAAGAAACTATAGGCTTGAACCACAGAGACGATTGGGATCACTTTGGCACGGATGAGTTGAAGCACGTAAACTGTTCAGACATGTCAGCCAGATACCAAAGTGAATTTGCTTTTTGCTTCACCTAATTCACTCAGCTGGGCATTATGTCAATGCTATCAGATTTCTTGTATTTCCCTTACCAATAAGTAGCAACATAACATCATTTTTTTCAGTTGACACAGAAGCTGCAGTGGCAGTAGGAAGCTGTTGGTAGGAGCAGTTAGTTTTTCTTAATAATCAAAACATTTGGCCAATTTAAGAGTTATTTCTGTAAGCCGACTTACAACAACCTGTACAGCTGCAGCAATTTCATCCGCACTTTTTTTTTGTTTAATCCCACTTACAAAGCTCTGACTGTTCAATTATTTCTTCAACCGGTGGAAATAGATTAGCCTGGCACTGAATGTCTTAGTTCATTTTTGATTTCCAAAGGGCGTTATCAATAGCTGCCTTGCCTGCCTAAAATGTCTTTCTGAAAACATTAGAGGCTAGAAATATGTAATACGGTAATAGATTCTGGATTCATATGTGATCAGCACAGCCTAGTTTGACAGTTTGATGTGAGTTTGGTGAGCCTGGTGCGTTGCGCCCGGAGGGACCTTGTTTTGGTGGAACGTGCTCGTTCAAAAGTTGTTTTAGTCGTGCAAGAAAAAACTAGCTGTCTGGATTTACCCTGCAGAGATCTGAGGAGCAGTTAACCATAGTCCTCAGAAATCCACCGGAGTTTAGAACGCCAACACAAAGAAAGAGGAAGGGGACAGACATCCGGCCTAAAATTAAGGGCAATCCCCTAAATGAACCGTTGTCGATATAGACTAGTTTCAACCATATCCACTTAAAGTTCAAATCTTCAGTCCTGCTTGTCCAATGTAAATGTTGAATAATTTGGGTGCACGTATGGTCATTTGGGGCACATTAATAGTCGAATATTGGCTATTGGTAATCTCCTTTTAGAATGTCAGCGTTAATCGACCACTCTGAAGAAAACAAGCTTTTAAAAAATCAATACGGTATAGACTCACACATACAACTGCCTCACCTCTGACCAATTACCTCACAGTTTAAAGAGACAAAGCCATTTATGTGATGCAATTCATTCATCTAAGCTCTTAGATACTACAATGACAGACAGATTGAAGCTTTTTTTTAAATCAACAAAGGCATCTTCATTGCTGCTATTTAACCTTGAACAAGAGAGGTGAGTTAATCTCAGAGCAAAGTGTGGTTTGTACAATCACACTGGATTAAATAGGGGAATGTGTGTGTTTGAGTCAAACAGGGTAAAGGGCGCACACTGTGGTTCAACCTGGCTTTGTACTCTGCTGCAGCTTTAAACCCAGCAGATATTTGCGCCCAGAATCAGGGTTTGAGGTAGAAATGTTGGGGTGGGGTCCTTATCCATATAATGCATTTCAATTCAGAAGCATACATGCAGTGGTGGAAGAAGTATCCAGACCCTTTACTTAAGTAAAAGTACTAATACCAAACTGTAAAAATGCTCTGTTACAAGTAAAAGTATCTAAGAATAATCAGGAAAATGTACTACTGCTAGTAGCCAAGGAGGACATGTAGGATTACAAAAAAAAAACATGGACTATTCAGGAGAGGTCATTATCGTCACTTGAAATTCTGCACACGAAAGTCCTCCACAGCGCTGCAAAGGAAGGTCTGGCTAGTCCACACAACATTCCAGAATGGGAGAAAACCGTGCTCTGGTTTATTGGCATTTCTTTTAACCAATCACAATCATCTTGGGCGGCGCTAAGTTGGAACATGTCTATGTTCAAAAGTAGTTTTAGTAGTGCAACAGAAAACTCAGATTGGACAGATAGTCTAGCTAGCTGTCTGGATTTACCCTGCAGAGATCTGAGGAGCAGTTAACCATAGTCCTCAGAAATCCACCAGAGTTTAGAACGCCAACACAAAGAAAGAGGAAGGTGAGGGACATCCGGACGAAATGAGTGACATCCAGCGGCACTGGAACAATCTGGTAAATTAAACATTGTTGATATAGTCAAAGGTTATTGATTAAAAGTTGCTAAATATAAGATTCCTCCAGTCCATTTTTCTCTTTCCTCTTCAACATGCTCAGTCCAGCTGTGGCTGATGGGGGTAGAGCCAGACGAGTGTCACTGACATCAACTTGGGTAACTTCAAATATTGTTATTTTCACTCCATATCCTTCAAAGTAGCATAAAGATTCTAGAGGGACTGGGGGAAGACTGATTGAACAGTAAGCCAGTTTCCTTGCAATCTGTCAGCATTAGCCCATCCCCTCTGCCCGAGTGCAGTGATCAGTCAGAGGTTTAACACTGTGATTAGGTTATTCTTTTTCATTATCTTATTTGACAAAGGCGTGTGGATGGGTCCATCATCTGTCTACCCATTCAGTTACAAGCCATCTTTTTTTTGTCTTCTTTTCCTGACCCTCTCCTTCTTCCTTTGTTCCTTTCATGGTCACAATAGCCAGCGCTCTATATTATCCTCAATTAAGCCAGAGGAAAACTGTGTTACATTGATTTTTTTTGAGACACAGAAGGATATAGTTGCTCACTAGGAGATCAATTTCAGCTCCGAAGACGGATGACAAAAAATGACATCAGCATGGAACGCCCCCCTCTCCCCCCACCAAATCAAATCAATAATGACTTTAGTTATTTTGTTTTGCAATCGTTTTCTACGTGTGAAATGGCTACAGCTTTTGTTCACTGAATTGCTAGAACATCTGTGTTTTATTTGGTAATTATAAAACATCGTGAGCAGCAATCAACAATCACAAAGTTTGTGGTTCACTGAACACAGATGAGGTGATAAAACATCATCGCCAACTAGAGAAACTTGCAGCGGGGGAGAGTAATCTGCGGCCGGATAATGGATTATAGATTCAATTTATTTTCAGTGTAAACTGAGTAGACAAGGCGGGACACGAGAAGAAAATGACATCCGCACTTAATTGACCATTGGTGGAGATGTGCAGTGATGCATGTAGACCAGCATCGAGTGGTTAGATCAGTGGCTAGACTTGCTGCAAAGTTTCCCATCTCTTTCTTTAATATAGAGATCTAATCCAATCCTCAAGCAACCAACACCTGAGTAAGCCTGAACCAGATCTGGGTTTCACACAGGTTGCGATTTGTTAAAAAAATAAGCACACTGGAGGAGGGTGGGGGGACTCCACTACCACGGTGCTTGAAAGTGCCGTCATCTGGCGATGCCTGTAGCCAGCTCACAGCCACCCATTGGCAAAAAAAACGGCGTCCCAGAGCTTTGTAGCGGCTAAATACAACCAGCAACTGCTGCTCGTATTTATTGTGTTCACGTTACAGAGCTTTACTTAGTTTAAAATACTACTATTTTAGGTGTATAATATATGGGGCCCTATCTTGCACCCAACGCAATTGACTTTGTACACCGACGCATGTATCATTCCTATTTTGCCCCCGACACACAGCGGACTTTTCCCTCCATAGACGCACGTCGGTAAATCAGGGAATGAATTTGTGCTCCCGGGGGCGGTTCAGCGAAAAGAGGAGGCGTGTTCAGGCGCAAACGTTCCCTAGTGCTATTTTGCAGTTTCAGAAAACAATTCTGCCACTGACCAAGAAAAAACTGGTCTAAAGTCAGTGGCGTGTTATTCAGATGCTATTTTAGGCGCATGCTTGGCCATAATGTAGCGTGTGCACAACGTGCATACACTTTGCTTCTCTCATCTACATAGACGCAGCAGTTCCCATTTTTGCAAACCATACCATACCATTGGATAGGTCAGGAGCCACTTTACAGTACAGTCCTAAAAAAGTTTCAGCATTCTTTGTGGCTTGTTGTGTTTTACACATTTCCATGAATCATGGATGTGTTGATGACATAAATGAGGAAATATTAGAGGACTTAAGGAGATGTGATGTTGATCTAAGGCGGGATTGGACACTTGAGAGTCTGGGAGTGGCAATGCGCGATGTGCTCCTGGTGGAGCGGGTGGACGGAGATGGAGTGGGGGGGAGGAGGAGCAGGTGGTGCGTTTGGAGGCCCACGCTCCATGGCTGCAGCAATCCTCTCCAGACTTGAGGAGATGCGCCTGAGAGGGCGCAGCAACATCGGCACCCGGTCAAGACGGGCATTTATTACTTTGCTGCATCCCGGACAACTCCTGCTCCAGCCCTGACGAGAACGTCTCCTCGGCTGTGAACCGCTCCTGGCGTGCGCCAGGCAAATCCGCCGTCATAATAGCAATTCGCCATGGAACAAGCACGCCTGCTCTTAAAGGGAATGTGAGATGACGCTCTGATTGGTTTATTGTACGTTACGCCCAAACCACACCTAACTACTTCAGACCAACCCATTTTAGCGTTGGGCGCAAGAGTCATTTATAATAGCAACAGCGCTGAGATCCGCCCACAAAGCTACTTGCGTTTCGCGCTTGATACTTGCGTTTCAGATCGTTAAAATAGGGCCCATGGTCTCTTTGCTTGTCAGTGGTCAGTGAAGAGAAACGGATAACTGCTGGAGGCTAGCCCGATAGCGTGCAATGCTGGGAAGCGGGGCGATCCCCTTCCGTGAAAAAACGCCTATACCATAACAGTTGCCACCAGTTAAAGCTGCATTTGAAGTACAGTACAGCAATGTAAACGGTCAGTTAAGAGTAAGAGATGAAAGCATTGTCAGTTGATGTGTAAGTGCTAAAAGCAGTTGAAATGTAAGCTTGAAGTAGAAGCGCCGAAGACAGTCGAAATGTGTGCATTGTAAGCAATCAGTTCAGTTGGTATGAAGGCACTGACAGCTGGAATGTCTGTTGAACATACAATATTTCCCATTTACACACTGAACTTAAATGTTATTGGAACAAACTATTTGGTCCTTCAGCTTGGAAACAATTTTATGATTAATATGCACTGCAGCCATGCAAGATATATTTTGATGGTGTTGTTCTATACATGTCCTGTATGTAAGGTGTAAAGTATGTAACTTTTACAGTGTTCTGCACAGAAAAGAATGATCCGGTTGATGTAATGTGACAACCCGTTCTCACACCCAACCAAGTACTGACGCTTGGTCAGTGGCTCTCAAAAATCCCCCTTAGCGTCTGTAAGGAACGCACCAGGCGTAGCAGCAGCTGGACCACGGCACTATAAGACGACAAAGTATTAAGAGTGACAATGGTAGCGGGTAGTATAAAAGACCCAAAATATGCGTAAGGAGGCAGGTGGGGGGGGGCAAACAACACAGGACTTTCACCCAGGAGACCGAGGTTCATGTCCTGTTCTTGTACCGCGTGTCACTGAAACGTACATTTTGTAACCCACCCCACCATCTGTCCTGTTCTTGTGCCTCATGATAGTGATTGATTATATAAGGTATTTGACACTGTTCCTTAAGGTCTCCTAATAGGGTATATAACATTGTTTGGGCTGTTCTGTGCTTCCAATACAACCCTGTATTTTCTTGCCTGGAATGAATGAGAGCTTTTCTACCTTATATGGACAATGTACATGCTCATGAATATTTAGATGAGCTGCTGATTGGTTGGTTTAGAACAAGGCTCTGAGAGGAGAGACAGGCGGGGCTGCTCCTCTGCAGCTCAGACACAGAGAGAGGTGATTTGGCAAACAAAGGAGAGAAATAGACAGTACTGTCTTTTTCTACAGAAAATCGCTGTCTTTTTCTACAGAAAGTCACCAGATTTGTCGCTAGTCGCTTTTGTGAAGAAAAAAAATCGCTATGGGGGTCTGAAAAGTCGCTAAATCTAGCGATAAATTCGTTAAGTTGGCAACACTGTCACAGTGCGCAGGCAGGTAGAAAGGGGAGAAGGGACAGGGTGCGGGCAAGGGGGCAAGCTTCTCTCCACAGAGCGAAGCCGCTATGGTGCCATTTTTATGCTACCGATGACTGCCATTCATTTTGGCGTCACTTTGACAGCCAATAACTTTACATCTGAAGCGTTTGAAGACTTTATTTGTCCATTGTTTATTTCTAAACAAACACGACAATGTATAAAAGGCTCCATTACCTTGTGTCTCACGTTATGGCTCCGTAGCAGACGTTTTTGTAAAAATAGCCTAACGATTGTGTCATAACCACGCAACTTACAGTCACATAGTAGATGAATTACTGTACAGTACAGGAGAAGCTCGCAAGCAGTTTCCACTTACATTAGCTGTTTAAGTTTAATTGCTAATATTAACTAGCATTTTAGTTAGCAATAATTAGCCTTTACCTATGTTATCTCTTTAAATATACCTACGCTCTCCGTCTCTGCAAGATTGGGAATGATTGAGATTTCTCTTGGCGCAGCTACCAGAAGACTTACAACGTTCAGACATGTTGCTCACGTCACATCTACGTTGGCAAGCTCAGTTTGCAGCTGCGCAGTAACGCTCAGCTATCATCGGAAAAGTGCTTCTAATAGACTTCTCTGGTCTAAAAAACACTTTTCTCTGGGCCAGTATTCCGTTGTACAGCCTGGAACACTGCATTTACGACCGGTTAATTTTCAGTATCCTTGAAAAACTTCCAAACTTTCTTCTTTCTAAAGCGCAGAGTGTGTGCGATCCTGACAGAGCTCCAGCTCATAGCGGGTCTGTGAAGGTAGGCAGGCCGAGCGGGAAGGCAGCATACCCGGCAGGCAGCCGCTGGCTGTGACGGCAGATTGTGGAGCCTCTAAAGTCTGACATTATCATACCAAATTTGCAATTAGCCATCAATTTTTGTAAAACAGCCCATATTTGAGCTCTACATAGTTGATAAAAAAAGTATCAGAATTGATTTTAGTATTGGAATAACAGACGAACAATGTGTTTCTGAGATCTGCGCAACCTAGATTAAGAAGACTAGCTGATCTCAGGTCAGTTGTGTATGTAAATTTCGGGGCGTGACAAAGACAGCGACTTGAGCCAAATAAGGGACAGCCAGCGAGTTGACGTCAACTATGAGCTTTGTTGAGATTCGCCCGTTTTCAGAGGCAGTTTCAAATAGTGAGATTTGCAGAGGAAAGACGTGTCAATGGGATTTTGAGGTTCTATGTATGTCCCATTTACCCACCGAACTGTCAACTATGACAAGGTAAAATCGGTTTTGCATTCTATCACACCTTTAAATGTACGTCCCGACCCAGAGCGTCAAAAAGTGCCGCTAAAATGCCAAAGGCACCTGACCAAGCGTTTTTTTTGACGCGATGGGAGTGAGAATGTGTTGGATGTGATGTCAACATTGGACTGTGTAGAATCCGGACTTTCCTCTCTCCAGGTACATCATGCTGTCTATCTGTCTGTCTGTCTGTCTGTCTGTCTGTCTGTCTGTCTGTCTTCTCCTTTGGTGTTTTTCTTCCATTCAGCTGCTCTGCCTCTGCAAAGACAGCAGCTGTCTGGATTGGTGGAGAGCTAAATTGCTCAGTGTGAGCTCGGTCACGGCTCAGCTCTCCTTGAGATAATGAAATGACAATTAATGTGAAAGCTGTTGCCATCCGCTCATTTGTTCACTCACTAGTAGTAACAGCAGCATGGGGGGGGGCAGACAGAAACCACTGCAGCCTCTGGAAACTGCCCAGAAAAAGTTTTCATATTGAATAGCTACTGATATGTTGAAAATGCAAATGCATGCATATATAGACACTTAATTCCACTGCTCCCTTACCCTGGAAATCCAGAGTTCTTGCGAGAGCACAATTCTAATTTGTTCAGCGAGTCACTCTGGCATTCAGTAATGACGCTCATTAACTATGCCCTTGTAGCCAAGCTGCACCAATCACATTGGTGTATCTGATATAGGCGGGCCAGAGGTGAGCTAAACAGATGACGTCAGTTTAATCTACCAGTTAGCTCCGCTGGTAGCTAAAAACTTTTTACCATTTCCATTACCTCTCGGGGACATTAAAGTTTTCTAAGGCTCTGGATACGTCACCCCATGTATTGTTGTGATTGGTCGTAGTGTTATCCAATTGCATGCAGTGAGATTTTCAAATGCATGCTTGGTGCCGCCCCTCGAGTTGGGCCATTTTCATTACTCAATGCCAGACCCTTAATCTTTGGAATTTGGGTCTGGATTTCCAGACTACTGCTCCCTGGCCATAGATATGATTGAAATAAAAATGTAATGTTGCTATCAGATTGCAATTGACTCCAGAACTGTCTAACTGACTGTCTACCTTTTATTGCCACTTTATTTAATATACAGATATTACTGATAGTCTAAATTCCCATGTGCTATGGCTGTTAAAAGGCGTTGCAAGTAGAGTTCAGATAGAGCTCTGAAGCTAAGTAACCCATATAAAAAAGGTAGATCTGTTATTAACCCGGTAACACTTAAGTCAATACATTATTTACCTTAGCCAGGGGCCTACACAGCACAGAGCCACACAGAGCTCTGGCCTACTGAGATAGTCCCTGACAGAATGGCAAAGGACACATATATTTTTTCTTGAAACAAAAGAGCGAAAGCAGACCCTTAGGCATCTCATAAGATGTCTCTCTAATATGTGCTGTGAAGTGGAAATTCTAGCTATACCCCAAAAACCACATAGAAAAAAATATATATTTTCAATTTAATTTCTGGCTGCAGTTGTTTCCCATTATGGCATTTTCCTCTCTAAATCAATACACTTGTAGGATAAAATTGCAAATGTATAACCATTATCACAGTAGAAGTAAGACTATCTCATGGAATTGGAATTACATATATGGTTTTGTGTTTTTATAAGACTCCAGGCTAGTATTTCATGTTTTTTGTCTCTCCAAACAATTAATTTAACTGAAGGCAAAAGCTAGTAAAGTATGACATGAAATTACATCATCTCTGTTATTATGCTAGTGGAGGGATGTGATAAAGCTGTGTAATCTAGTTAGCAAAGTCCCCGTTTTGCATGGCTGATCAAGCTAAGCTTCTTGTGACTGCATTACAATGCAAAAGCTCAGTCAAGTACACAAAATGAAACAGATCAAAGGGAATGTGAAGTGTGGAGCACGCTGCAGTACGGGGCGGTCCACTGTACCTGGTATTGGTTGGCTTTTGCAAGCTCCTGATTGGCTGATTCAACGTTGGATGATGTAGTCTGGATGTAATCTTCAATGCTGTCTGAGGAAACAAAGAGCAGATGGATTGCTAATGGGTCACTTTCATTCCAACAACTTACAACAATGTGGCCAGGTGGTGTGTTATATCACACACTTCAAAAAGGCACACACTTATTTATCCATTTATTTATTGGTAAAATGAACACAAAAGTCTACTGTCATCTATTGTATGTATTCCAAAAAACTCCAAACTTTTTTTCGCTGTTGGTTCAGGTTGATTGAATTACCATACTCATTTTCAGGTTCATTCTCATACTGTCTGTCTGAATATACCTGCATTCACCCCTTGCCTGAAAATCTTTGTTTTAGTGCCTGTCTCTTTAAGCCCAGGTGAAAAGCCCAGTTTGCTCTAATCGGCTTGCGAAAAAAAATATGGCGCACCTTTGCAAAGGTAGTTCTGGGTAGAGATACTCAAATGGGGCGCAGAATATTCTAATGAACCTGCATGTGACATAGGAAGGGGAGCCAAATCTAAATCCCATGTTTTGTTTTTCTGAACTAACAGCCCACACTAAACTAACGGGGTTGTCTTATTTCACAGTTTGTGGGTTGGCAGGCACTACCGACACTTAAATGTATGCGCACAAGCATTGAAAAAGTAAGTTCCCCATGATCCCTCCAGGTATATAGAGAAATGGCTAAATCAAAGCAGCAGAGGCCCAGATATAGACTTTTAGGGCCTCATTTACTAACACTAGCGCAGTTTAAGCTGCATCTGTTTATGCGAGTTCGATAATAGCTCACGCTACACTTCCACATTTTGCGTAGTATTTATCAACCCGGACACCCATCAGGCAATCAGCGTCTTTCTCCGCCCACTAGACCGTAAATTGCGCTGTAGCAAAGTGGTACTGGTGCTATGATACGGCTGAGTGCAGACTGCCATATTCCCACTGCTGATGCTATGACTGTTTAAAATGATCCTGATGCCAATATTTGTAATGTAGCGAGGAGTTTAACAACTGCTGGAATGGAATGAGAACGCTGAGTTGGAGATTCAATGTCATCTTTGATTTCTTCCAGTAACTCCAATATTGCATGGCTGCTTAATCTGTGATGCTTCTTGATTTCGTGTTCACTCCACTGAGAAAGTGTGATCGCTGTGTTAAAAATATTTTCAGCCTGGTCTATGTCTTCGTCTTGCTCAGATTACTGCTGCCATTTCACCAGCGGCATATATGCCTACGAGGAAACCCGATTGCGGCTGGTTTAGACCTGCTTTTAGGAGATGGAGAATTTCCCCCGCAGAATAGAGGCACGCTCTTACTGGCAGTCTTTGTAAATACCACGGAATATATAATCAGGCGCACTTTACGCGTATCCTCCCACCTTTTTGGGTGGAACTCCCACTTCCCCCATGACCCTCCCACGAATGCACATTGAAAGCGCAACTTGCTGTCATTTCACCAGGAGGCATATGTGAGGAAACCCGCTTCCAGGTTTACACCTGCTTTTAAGAGGCGGAGAATTTTCACCGCAAAATAGAGGCGCGCTATCACTGGCGGTTTTTGTACATACCGCGGAATACGTAATTAAGCGCTCTTTACGCTTCCCCTCCCATCTCTTTACGGTAAACTCCCACTTTCCCCGCGACCCTCCCATGAATAAATATGCATGACACGAAAAACGCAATTTGCCCTTTTCAGCTCCCACGACATGCAGTTTGCGCTTTTACATCATTGCGGCCTGTTTGTACATACCTCGCCATGATTTTAAGCGCACGTTGCGACACAAATACGCCTGAAGTGGGCGCAAAAGCGTTAGTACATCTGGCCCTTAGTCTCTAGTATTAGTCAAGCTCCAAAAATCTACACTTCCTATAATGCAACTCAATTATGTCTTTGATTGGACACCTCCTGCCAAATAATCACTCATATTTTTCTGACTATGTTCTGGAGTTGTACATTTGTATCCTCCAAGCCCAGATGACTGCTGTTAGAATTTCTTGACAAACAAGTATAAACTAATATACATTTGTGTGTCATCTGTCTTCATGGCATGTTGTCTTCTGTCTGTAAATTATAGCCCATACTAATGTCTTGCTGTTTCCTGTTTCTTTGGCCTCAAAACATCTGGCCAAAGGAGTTGGCCAAACAGTTGAAAATTAGACATCTGGCTAACACTGGCACATTTACGGAAATGTTGATTAATGTGTTGATTAAAAATGAAAATGTAATGCATGTTTAAATGGTCAAAATCCCCCTCAAAAGACCAATTTTTTGTTTTGAGCAATCAGACAGGGATACTTTTCTGGTGTTTGTGTAGTCTCATACTGTATGTTTTAGAATAATCAGTCCTGTTATAATAAATTAACAGACTTTAACCTTTTAAAAAGCTCTTGCTGTTCAAATGTCAGTGGTACAGTAGCACTTGATATTGGTAATCGGATATCAAGTGACATCCTCATAACTAGCAGACATTAACCTGACAACTGCACATACCTTTACTAGCTTTATATTAATATTTGTTTGTCATTTGTCTTTGTGTGTCACAACTTGCTGAGTCATCTTAAGCTTAATCAAGGGCGTAGGTTTAGTTTCAACAATATAACCGCAGGGTCTGGGGGTCCTCCCCGATAAAATGTTGAGGAAATTATTATTCTCCTTCTATTCCTGAAACATCACACGTGTTTCAGAATGCTTTTTTTTTTTTAGGAATCATGTACATCACAACAAGAAATGTTAGAGAATGAGACCTTGTTAAAGCCAGAAGCTCCAAAGTTTAAATCTACATAAAAGACATGAAATCACGAATCTACCTCTTCTAAATATTGAGGTTAGTTAGCTTAATGGAAGGTCTGACTGTTGTTATATTGTAACTATGCACACAGACTGCAGGTCTAAGAGTTAACACTGGTACAGCAGCAGGGCCTCTATTAAAGGCTGTCAATACACAGAAGTTAATGGGATGAGACAGAACATGTTTAATGAACTGGATGGTCCAAAACATTTGGTATCACTACATAATTACCCACATATATTTACAGCTGGCCTATAACAGTGAGAGTGCTATTGATTGTTTTGGTGTTGTGAGAGTGAAACACCAGCTCAGAGATGTGGGTAAAGACTCATGTTGTGTTTCATGTTGTGATGGCCTCTGATAATTACTGCACCACTTGAGCGTGTTGACAATTACCTTTTGAACTGAACAAGAGCAGGAGGTTTGGTGAATGAATTGCGCTGATTGACTAAACGCACTTACTCCTTTGGTGAGTTGAAGAAGGCGGAGCAATACATGTCCAGATCAACCCATTCTCACTCCCAACTTGTTAAATACTGACGCTTGGTCAGTGTCTCTCAGCGTCAGATACCGAGGCAAAAGTCTCCTTTTAGCGTCTGTATGGAACGCCCTGGCAGAGCACAGGGTTCGTACGGGTGCTTGAAATCCTTGAAAATGCTTGAATTGTAACAGTAATTCTTTCACAACAAATACCTATCTGACCAAATAGTTTGTTTATTAAATGGAGAAATAAAATGTTGGCGAGCCTAAAATGAAACCTGCTCGCTTGTGCATGAGTGACTGCGATCTGCCACCACGCCACGTCCCGCCCTACGAAGCAGCTCGATTGGTTGGGGTTAGGCATTTCACCTTGAGTGGTTAAGGTTAGGATAGCCGATTGGTCAGGGGATAGGAGCATAAACCTATATAATATGGACCCAGTCACTCCGCTGTTTTTGACGGAGACAAGTGAAGTCTATTACCAGCACTTTTCCGGTGATAGCCGAGCGTTACTGCGCAGCTGCAAACTGAGCTTCCCGCCGTAGATGTGACGTGACCAACGTGTCTGAACGTTGTAAGTCTTCTGGTAGCTGTGCCAAGAGAAATCTCAATCATTCCCAATCTTGCAGAGACGGAGAGCGTAGGTATATGTAAGGAGATGACATAGGCACAGGCTAATTATTGCTAACTTAAATGCTAGTTAACATTAGTAATTAAACTAAACAGCTAATGTACGTCGAAACTGCCTGCGAGCTTCTCCTGTACTATACGGTAATTCCTCTACTATGCGACAGTAAGTAGCGTGGTTATGACACAATCGTTAACCTATTTTTATAAAAACATCTGTTACGGAGCCATAACGTGAGGTACAAGGTAATGGAGCCTTTTATACATTATCGTGTTTCTTTAGAAATAAACGATGGACAAATGAAGTCTTTAAACGCTTCAGACGTAAAGTTATTGGCTGTCAAATTGACGCCAAAATGAATGGCAGTGAATGGGATGCTAATGGGGGGTGATAGGTTATTAGCATCAAAATGGCGCCATAGGAGGCTTCACTCTGAGGAGAGAAGCCTGGCCCCTTGGATAGGAGATGTACAAATGGGGTTACGTTAGCTTGCGTAAGCATGGACGCCTGGCCAATAAATGCTATTGAAGGGCGGGTCTTAGCGTGGCCATAGTGGGATTCGTAATATCGCTGCTGGCAGGTTGACGTTTCAATGAACGTTGGCTAGAAGATGAAAAATACTAATTGGATTAAACGGGGACAAACCCCACGAGTTGCCTCTTGTAAAGTCTGCAAAAAAGACGTGCAGCTTTTCACAATGGGCGAGTCTGCGCTCTCGAGTCACATGAAGTAAGTTTCAAGTAAGCCAACTGAAGTAGCCTACTGTACACGTTAGCGCCTATTTGTTTACGCTAGTAACTGCTAGCGAGGAATTTGCAGACTAAGTGACTGAGAGTACTTGGTGTGATAATGTAATGTTAGTATTGCATGTCCGTTATGACACGTTCATTTGTGGAATATGCAGTGAACATAGCCAAAGTTACATCGCAGTAACTGTAATGTTAACTACCCGCAAATTGCAAATGTTATCCCAGTGCATAACAACAATCTGAACAGAAATGTCAGATGGAGTGTCATACAAGTAGCCTACTGTAAGGTTGAGGATGGCATTATGCAATATCTACACTGCTCTATTCCAGTAGATAAATGTATGTTGTTGGCAATGAAATAATTGTTTTTTTTCAATTAATATAGGCTATTTATCAGGCAGGTGCCTGTGCACTGTCAGAGTCTTCTGGGTTAAAATGGAATCACAGGTTGTTGTTGTTGCACTGTCTCAGATTTTGTTCAAACCTTGTCTAGCTATATCAAGAATGTGTCCCAAAACCAAGGCATGTAAAATATTTCTGTTCAAATCTATGTCTTCATATTATTAGCCCTTGAAATTACTTCAGTTTTACAGCCTGGAAATCACATTATCTGGGAAGCAATATTTGGACATTAATATACCCTTTGTAGGGTGGAAGACAAACATGTCAATATGACTGAACCATTACAAGTTTGTACATCATGCCCTAGATTTGGAAAAAAGTGTGAAAAGACTGACATTAAGGGTAGCATAAACTTTTAGCAAAATCTAAGAGGGTGCAGCAACTGTTTTCCTGGATTTAGTCTGATTTGCCACAGAATGACCCAGCTGCATGTCATCTGGCTCAGATCCTCCCACTCAGTGCTCCTCTCCATAGCGAAGTGAACCTGTCGAGTGATTTTGTTTGGGGTAATTGTTTTTACACTGACTCAGGTTAGATAGCAAGCAAAGTCTACTTAGACAGTGATACATTTTGAAAAATAAAACTTGTGTTTGATCCTTCTGCTATTACGAACCACAAGTTTATAGCATTATCTCTTTTAATGTGATCAAAAACACTAAATAATAATTTTGACTATGTATTGGATGTATTAAAAAGTGCCTGAATTTGACCTTGGAAAAGGTGTACGAACCCTGAGAGCAGCAGCTCGACCGCGGCACGCTTGAGGAACGTATCAAACTTGCGCCGCTCACACACGGGTTGAAGGAAACAACACTGATGCTATGTGCTCTAAAGTTAGTAGTAACATCGTTTTTATATAGTAGGGAAAGTGTTATGTTAATGATGGCCGCCCAAAAAATCCTACACTCAGAAAAGGTGAAAAATAGTTCAACGGTCTAACTAAACGGTCTATTTATGTGCTAAACATGTATAATGTGTTTAGAAAGAAATCACTAATTTTGCTTTATTTTGATTTCCCGTCCAGCACCCACGTTGTTTAAATAGCAAATGCACTTGCGCCCATCTGGGCGCCCATGGGCGTGTTGGTCTTACAGGGAGGTGTGTTCAGGTGCATTCTTGGCGTATTGCTATCTTGAGTCAAGTGTTTGTGCCATTGACCAACAAAAACCTGGTCTAAAGTCAATAACACAGCATTTCATTAGTAAAATGCTTCTAGGCTCGTGCATACACACATGCCCAGCAGCACACAAACAAGATTAAAAATAAAAATATTACAATGTGAAATAGTATTACGATGTGACCTGCTCATGCGCACTTTCACTTCACGTACGAGCAGATCAGCTTCTTCTCCTGGACATCTCTCCTTCCTGCTTAGCAAATCCTCCATCATAATAGCAATGCACCAAGGTCCAAACGCGCCTGGCTTTTAAAGGGAACGGGAGATGACTCTCTGATTGGTTTATTTAATGTTTTGTCCAAAACACACCTATGATTAAATAAGACACTAAGTGCAGCCCTTTTGAACCATGCGCCTGGTGCAAGGACTGTTTTTTTCTGCCATTAGACTAACAAAAGTGGATTTGTACACGCCCTAAGGCCAAATCAGGAACTATTTCCATTCGTACACAGAGCTATCTGAATCTCATACACAGATTTCCATGAAACGTTCTGAGAAAATTCATGCTCTCAAGAGGATGAACCCATTCCCTCCATGAGCTTTACTCTAGTGACACCTTAACCCTTGTGTTGTCTTCCCATCCACCATGCATTTGTTATGGTCTGTTTTGCCTGTTTACAAAGCATAAAGTAAAAATCTTCGTAGCCAACTTCATTCCAACCTATTACCACTAGTTTTACGATTATATTTGGAATTCATTGTCATTAAATCTAATTTATATAAAATTATACCTATTTTCTGAGTTAAAACCCCTCAGATATTATGAATTATTTTGACTAATAGTTAAGATCTGAGGGAACGTGTGTTGTTGGATAATCACAGCCTTGTTTCGTGTATGGAACCATCTATGTATGTTATTTTTGGGCAATTTGGTTGAAATAAACCCATATTTGTTATATAGAAACTTTTGAAAACGGATCAAATTTGACCGGAGGGCAACATGAGGGTTAAGTCCACACTGTCAATGTTGTACCAATGATTTCTCATCCTCCTAATTGGATGTATGGGTCTGATTTTGATTCATTCAAGCCCTAAAGGGAAGAAACCCTTTTGACGCTATAAGATTTTCAGTGCCACATTATGGAGAAATTCATTCAAACATTACAAATACCAAAATAAATACAGAACCAGATCTGTAGTACATTGTAATATCCAATAGAAATGAGCCCCCATCCAATCCCAGAATGCTAATCATGCTCTAAAACAAAAAGAATGCACTCAATGTACAAATTAATGTTTTTAACACCTCTTTTGTTTAGTATGCCAGAGTTTGTGTCTGCCTGCTGAGCCAACCTTATTGATTGATCTCGACTCACAGGCTTTAATAAAGTGTGTCTTAGCCAGCATGAAAGGCCATAAAAGCACAAATCCTTCCTTCTTGAGCCTATTCATTTCTTTGTATTACCTGCTGCTTTTGCTACAAACGCCTCCACAACACAATCACATATTATTCATATCCGCCACTACAGCAAGAAAGCCTTCAAAAAAGACCAAAGGCAATTTCAGCGCATCTCTTTTAATGGGGATAAAGTCCATTATCGCATGGCTCTGTAATGATCAGATTGGACTTCTGCTGTGGTATAATGCCATGAACTCTGCAGTCTTCCACAGAGTCGTCTTCTATCTCCACGTTCACCCGCTTGGGTGGGAGCACACTGTGTTCCTCTACCCATGTCCAAAACGCCATTTATTTCACATGCAAATGACAAAATGGCTGAAAAACTCAGTGCAGTTCACGCATGTCTGATTATTATTATTATCAAATACTCGGAAGAAATCCCCCTAAAACAGCCTTCAATTTAAGGAGGGAGAAACGGCAGATTTCTATCCGCTTATGGAGCCCCATTCCCCGGGTTAAATGGAAGGGTAAAAAAAAAAAAGAAATCCACAAAAAAATTAAAAAAACATCTCGAAAAAAAACAAACTACAAAAATCTCAAGTAAACAAACTAAAAAAAAATCGAGAAAACAAACGTTGTTATATCGAGATAACAAATTAATAAGTCGTTATCACGAAATAACAGTGCATAAAAAAAATAAAGAAATCCATGGCCGTTCTCGGCTTCCGTACTTCACATGGTGGTTCACGTAAGTATGGTCCATTTTGTTATTGAAATATTTAGGTTTCATTTCAAACAAAACCAAATACTGTCAATGACCTTTATTTATATACATCAACTGCAGAAAGAACCAGGCTTTTTTTGAGGATTTCTAAGGACTATGGTTAACTGCTCCTCAGATCTCTGCAGGGTAAATCCAGACAGCTAGCTAGACTATCTGTCCAATCTGAGTTTTCTGTTGCACGACTAAAACAACCTTTGAACGTACACGTTCCACCAAAACAAGTTCCTTCCCGAAGCTGTTTTGCAGAGGCACCGTGGCTCCGTCTTGCGGTTAGCACCCCCCATGGCGATTGTGATTGGTTTAAAGAAATGCCAATAAACCAGAGCATGTTTTTCTCCTATCCCGGAATGCTGTGTGGACTAGCCAGACCCTCCTCCACAGCTCTGCAATACGAGATTACATGGATGTAAACAACGCAGGTTTTGAAAATAATGTATGGGGAAAGAAATGCATTCATCACATGTGTTAAACCTTAAGGATTCAAACAATGTATTGGTGAGAAACACTGAATGTAAATATTACGTGCACAGTTTTTTCACTCGTAAAAAAGTTGTCATTTTTCATTTGCAATTTTAAAGCTAAGTGCGTAGTTTCTGTCTCCCCCATGATTATGGGCCACCGATAAAACACTTTGGAAAAACAAAAAGAAAACCACTACTTCTCCATTGTGTGCACCATTCGTTGCCTAAATGTCAGCCATAATAATTAAGAACAGTGCATTGGGGAAAAACCTTAAAAAAAGGGAATAAAATACAGGTATTCCATTCTTGTAGAACTGTGGCGAGTCAGCCCAACTTTAAAGGGTATTTAAAGGCCATCTACATTAGCCTGATTGAAGGCTGCAGACAAAAGGACACTACAACAAAAAGGCAGCACTTAGCTAAAGTTATTGGGTCCCATTCTTTCCAAAAAAGCTAATCACGCACACGCACACACACACACACACACACACACACCACAGTCTTCACAATTTACAGTTTTGCACCATAAATCTGAATAAAGTGTTCATTAAGCATTTGTACCTCCACTATTTATATACAGTATTTATTGAACCCAGCTCTTTGCTATAGTCTGTTATGTCTTGCCCATTGTCAGATATAGTCAGCTCTGCATGGCCTGGGTATGTCTACAAATATTCACTTGTACTTTAACTATTTCGCCATTTTATTAAATTGTACCGCCACTTTTAATATTCATATCAAGATCTCCATCATGATTGGGTTTTTTGTTTTGTTTCGTTGCTTATTGCTCTGCATGTTTCAAGAAAATGTCAGCGTTGCTTGGCTGTGTTTTGTTGCTTGCATGTCTGCACGTACTGAATGTGGATACTGTTGATGTATTACAACACATTCTCACTGCCATCAGCGTCACATGTAGACTCGCTTGGACGGGACTCTTGGCGTCTCTGATGTGCAGCACAGGAACGGGACAGTTAGGTTTATGAAAATATGGTGGGTGGGCTTACAAAATGTACGTTTCAGCGACACGCGGGACAAGAACGGGACATGAACTCCGGTCTCCTGGGGGAAAGTCCTGTGTTGTTTGACCCATCCACCCCCCACACCTGCCTCCTTATGCAGATTTTTGGTCTTTCATACTATTCTCTACCGTTGTCTCTCTTAATACGTCATCTTACAGCGCCGTGGTGGAGATGTTGCTCTGTCCGGTGTGTTCCATACAGACGCTAAAGGGTGATTTTTACGTCGGTATCTGACACTGAGCTTCAGTACTTCGCGAGTTGGGGGTGAGAACGGGTTGTGTATTACTGTACTAATGTCACAGAATGTTATGTGGACTAGCCAGACCTTCCTCCGCAGCACTGTGGAGATAGGTCTGGCAATTGCGAGACTAATTTTACAAAACATATTCATATGACATTAGAAATGTCCTATATATGGGCACCTGGGTAGCTCACCTGGTAGAGCCGGCGCTATTATGCAGAGTCTCACCTCGATGCAGCGGCTCAGTGTTCAAGTCTGCTTTGCAGCCATTTGCTGCATGTCTTTCCCCTCTCTCTCCCCCCTTTCCTGTCTATTAAATGCTAAAATGACCCACAAAATACCTTTAAAAAAAAGAGAAAAGAAATATCCTATATATTCTTTCAAATAACCCATTTTAAATTACCTGTACGCTGAAAATAACTGCTACATACCTACAGTTTTCCTACAGTCCGGAAAAAAGATCCGGAGCGTCGTTCCAGTGTGTTCTGACAGCACCCCTGTACAATATATTCAGAAATATATGGAAATATACCAACTTCATGACATCAGAAGTTTTTTTTGTATGATGTCTTTTCTTGTTTTGCTGTATTCGGGAAATTTGTGGTCGTCAACCTCTATGTAAATGTAGCGACCAGGTGCCAGATCATAAGCATGCAATCAAGAGGGAGCTATGAAAATGGCAGACACAGCGGCAAAAAAAACACAACCATAGTGAGGTGAAACACTAGCTGGACAAAGCTTGTTCCAAAACCTGAGTGCATCTGGGGTTGGCTTTCACCCGCTGGCGAGCACCTTAACCCTGGTTGAGCCAGGGTCAAATTCTACTCGTTCTGCCTTTACGCCAGGGGTCTTCAACGTTTTTAAGGCCAAGGACCCCTTAGCTGAAAGAGAGACAGGGACCCCTCAACTACACATTGTATGACATTGAGTTGCATATTAAACTGGGCCTACAATAACGTAGAGGGTGGCCTTTTTGTGGTGCACACAACACTAAGCTATTAAAATAATTGACATATGTATATGTCAATAATTAGTTTTAATGTTAAACAAATGAAGCACAGTGAATCCTTAAGCTTAACTGTATCTGTGTACTAAGTACTAACCCAGTCTCACGGCAAATGGTCACGTAATTTAATCTATTGATTCGTGTACAAAGACACGTTTATCTTGTTTTTTTCGTGGTGGTCAGCACGTTTTTTAAACAAATGTATTTCAATGGGAAGCATCTTTCGTGATCACAGCACGACTACAGTGGCGAGTAGTAGTTGGTTGGGGTGATGGATGGGTCAAACAAATCAGGACTTTCACCCAGGAGACCGGGGATTGTGTCCCGCATGTCACGTTTCCTTTCCCCGTTCTTCTTTTCCTAAACCCTTCCGTGGGCCCATCACAGAATTTTCGGCGATCGTGTTCATTTCACGACAGAAAGAATCGTGCTGTGATCACGAAAGATGCTTCCCATTACGTGCTGACCACCACGAAAAAAACGAGATAAACGTGTCCGTGTACACATATCAATAGACTCAAAATGATGTGACCATTTCACGAACTGCCTGTTTTAAGTACAGGCCGATAAGCCTGTCATCAATGTTTTGTTAATTTTATGTTTATATATTTATCTTATTTATATTTACCATTGCTAATAATATGTTGGACTCATGTGTATGTATATTCTCAGACATATTAACTTTAGAAATTGTTTTAAAATGATTAAACAATAACTTGGGGCCCCCCTGCATAACTCTGAGCATCCCCCGTTGAAGATCTCTGCCTTTACGCACTTAATTATTTGGTTAAGTTAGCCAAAAAACAAATGTAAATGAACTGACTCTTCTCTAACCACAGGTGAAAGTGTTTAGCAGCACTGAACAGCTTGTGGCAATCATCTCAATTTGGAAAGTCCCCTGCCATATCAGACCCTTGACTTCTACTCAGAATCGATCCGCAACAATATTTTTCAGGTATGTATGGCTGGTTGACATTTGGAAGTAACAATTCTCTTGAGAATGTTCATGATGGAGCCAGACATAGCTGATGGCAGATTTGTGACCCAGCAGCAAAGCCTCTATATCTGCCCTATATCTGTGCGCTACGTTTAGTTGTTTTTTCGGCCTAAGTCTAAATCACTGCAGGGTGCGGAGAGCCGTTTACAGATATCAGGGTGTCTAAATGGATTTTCTCTAACAGTCCAATGTTTATATACACCCAGAGCATTTTGCGAGGTAGAGGTTACAAAGTTACTTTTTCCCAGCAGAATTTTCAAGCTCATGTTGTTATTAATCAAGCATATCAAATTGAAACAAGACCACAAAGGTTATCTTTGCTAATTAAGTCAGGGACAACAATGTGAACATTTAACACACACACACACACACACACACACACACACACACACACACACACACACACACACACACACACACAGAAACACACACACACAGAAACACATCCCTTACCTATGGCGTCGCCTTGTTCATGGACCATACTGGCCAGATCCTTCATGATTTGACTGACATCCAGCATGTCTCTCTGTGGAGAAAACACAGAGCATATACTCATGTTACACCACTATTCAACTCAGCATCTGACATCAGTACTGGCACTGTATGGCTGAGAACACATAGAAGATACAGGAAACCCCAAAAGACTTGGTAATATGGTTAACGGTCTTGCCATTAGCTCTTAGAAATTTTACTAGAATTGTATCACCTTTATTTCCTAGGTATTAAAACATTTGCAAAGTGGTTTGCCATGTGTCTAAATATGAATTTGGGTTCTTCCCTGGGTGTCGACTTTGATGTGTGATAGCTAATTAGGCTAATAAGGTACTTAAATGAGTACTCCACTGATTTAGCATTTCTCTCCTATAACATTGGCAGAATCACAATGGACAATTTAAAACAAAATCAAAGTTGGTGCAACCGAACCAGAGATATATATTTCTTTATTCCATGCATTATTTCTCATTGTCAAAACCTAGCTTGCAATACCCACAATGCAACTTGAATGTTGACAGTCGCAAGTGGGTGCAAATAAACATAACAAATCACCCAAGGTGGCCTGAACTAAGAGTTTAAAATGTTTAAATTTGAGCAACAAAAGTCACTAATACCGGGGCCTTAATCTAGCCCTATGTAGCGTAACATACAGACACAAAATAACAAAAACAACTGGAGGTCCTTATCAATTCTGAGATTAGTTAGATTAGTCTGAGGCCACACTCCGCCCGTGGTGGAATGTAACTAAGTACATTTACAGTTACAAGCCACTCTCTACTTCTACTCCACTACATTTCAGAGAGAAATATTGTACTTTTTACTCCACTACATTCATCTGACAGCTTCAGTTACTTTAAAAATTAAGATTAGAAAAAAATTATATATTTTTTTTGATATTTTATTCTAAATGAAACTAGCCAACAATATAACGTCCTACAAGTCCAGCTGAGATGATTAGACCATTAAACACACAACTGTTTGGATCCTTTACTCTTTCTACAATGGGAGGCGAGTTCTGCATTGAGTGCTTTTACTTTTAATACTTTAAGTACAATTTCCTGATGATACTTACATACGTTTACCTAAGTAACATTTTTAATGCTGGACTTTTACTTGTAACAGAGTATATTACAGAGTGGTATTAGTACTTTTACTTAAGTAAAGGATCTGAATACTTCTTCTACCACTGCACTCTGCACACATAAAATCAGTGTGTGCATTACTAGCTAGCTTACAGCTAACGTGTACAGACAGTATTGGCTGTTTGGGGCGAATACACAGACTTCATCAACAGCAAAATTGCTTTGCGATAATGTCTGAACACACCTTCAGAATTCACTTGTTGACTTCTTTTTGATGTTGAACATTACCACCATTAGAATTATTACATGATTGTTACGATTAGGGAAATGGCGGACCCAAAAATACAGAGACAGCAGGGCAGTGGTGAGCTTGAGGATTTAATAAAATAAAAAGCGATACAACAAAAAGGAGTCCTGAAGAAAGTAGGCAAAAATGGTACCAAAAACCGTTGAGGAAATGAAAAACCTCGGATGTGCACATGCATTGATTTGTAAAAAACAAAATCGAATTGAGGAACCAAAAGACCAAAAGAACACCGAGAAAAAGGGGGTAAACTTATGCACACAATGATCTGACAACAGACAAAGACAGCACAAAGACTAAATACGCAAGGTAACGAGGGTGAAACAAGGAACAGGTGACACGAGGGCTCAGGAACAGGTGAAACACATCAGGGCGAGGCAGACAATCACAAAGGCGGGAAAACACAAGGCAGGAAGTAAAACAAGACATGACATGGGAGAAAACAGACTACAAAATAACACAGGAAACTGAAGCATAAAACATACACAAGGATGAAAGCAGGGTAAAATGCCACAGAGAACACAACAGACAGTAAACAAGGAAACGTGGAATCATTTAACACAATGAAACAGGAAAAACTATACGCAGGACGCGATCTACGGTCTCCTGGGTGAAAGTCCTGTTTTTGACCCATCCACCACCCCAACCAACCTCCTTACGCGGAATTCCGGCCTTACATACTACTCACTACCGCAGTCGCGCTTAATGCTACGTCATCTTCTCATTGACTTTTCATTGGCATTGTTTTCCGTGGTGGCCACACGGAATTTTCGCTCATTCCGTGCCACCACCACGGAATGAGCTGTTACCAGTTCGTGCTCATTTCACGGAATTCTGTGAGACCAGTCTGAATGTTGCGTAATGACGTCACATGCTGTTTTGTGATCAAATTGGTATATTAAAGGTAAAGGTACTTTATTGTCACATACATGTAGCAAAATTCATTCTCTGCATAACCCATCCCTTAAGGGAGCAGTGGGCAGCCATTTACAGCGCCTGGGGACCAACTCCAGATCTGAGCCAGTGCCTTGATCAAGGGCACTGAGTGGAGAACCTAGTACATGTTTTTTTTATGGTGGGGGAAACTGGAGCACCCGGACGAAAGCCACGCAAACACGGGCGAGAAAATACAAACTCCACACAGAAAGGCCGGACGACCTGGATTCGAACCAGAACCTTCTTGCTGTGAGGCCACAGTGGTAACCATTGGGCCACCATGCTGCCATATTGAATATTTTAGCATTTTAAGGTGTTTCCATTAATTTTCACACTGAATAGCACAACATTCAAGCTTACATTTATGAACAAAGTTTGCTAGCCAAAATGGATCGCGCCGTTAACCTACAAATGATTAATATTGCACAAGTTGTTATAGTGCTTATGTACCAGCTGATAGCGACATATCAAGCTATAATAAGACAATGCTATCAAAACATCGCTATAATGATACAGTAAAATGATGGCATGTCTTAGATTTTTGCTGTCTAAAATAGCCCTTATATTTCGTTTGTAAATTAAATTTCAAAAGTCCCTCGTCTCCTCGTTCATCCACTTGTCTTGTCATCTGTCTTTGTTGACACCCGCCGTGTCTGCGAATAAAGCGGAACTACGTGGATACTTCTTCGTTTTATGGCCCGTTGCAACCGTAAAATGACCTAAAACGAAATCACAATTCATTATATATTCGTCAAATAACGTTTCCATCAGCTTTTATCGCATAAGCCGTTTACAGATTAAGACAAAATCTGATGAGATTGAACGTTCAAACTTTGTGTCGATATTTATTAAATAAAATTTTACTGTTTCCATTAGGCTTTTTTCATTCAATATTACTTTATTTGCATACACATTTGTAAAAATGTGTAGATGGAAACATGGCTAGTGACTTTCTTTATTTGTAATTTTGACGGACGCTTCCATTGCTGAATGTCGTGTTTGGTGGCCACAGGATCGGTTTGGTTTGCTGTGTGTGACCTGATAGGGATGAGAATCAGCAGCTATAACCAGAGCCGATCCGCCCTATACGCTCACTACGCAAGCTGCGTAGGGCCCCGCAAATTACTCGAGGCCCCGCCTCCCCCTCATGTCATAGCGCGTCAATTAATGTTTACAACATCCATGACAAAATGAAGCGAAACTATCCTTCTGGTCACGAAAAGAGGAAAAAAACACAACAATTGCTCGGGTCTGCTCAATAATAGTGGCATCTAATAGATTTCCCTTATTAAACTACACTGTTTTTTGATTGTTATTTGATGACTTGTGCAACTTTAGATGCTTATTACAAGACCTCGGATGTGCACATGCATTGATTTGTAAAAATCAAAATCGAGTTCCCTGTCCCTGTATAATTGACAAATTTGGACCTGGGTTTTATCCTATATGGTGTGTGCTTGGCATGACTTAGCATTAAAAAAAAGCAGTTTGAAGTTTTTGTTCAATTATTCAATTCAATTATTATTTCTCTGTAAGGGCACAGAGCAAACTAGTCCAGCTATGGTTAACCACAGCAAATTCTCCGCAGTCCCCAAGCTTTCTATCTGCTCTTAATGTTTCAGCTCAAAGCAATATGAAAGCTTATAAAACCCCTGTCTATCTCGTACTCACAGGTCCCCCCCTTTCCTCCATTATGGCTCCATGCAATCACAGCTGCGTTTGTGTAGCCTAACCCACTGGGCCATTCATCACAGGTGGCAGAGATTGCTGTGGAAACTGGCAGCCATCCTGCCACTTGGCAAAAACCATTTGAATCAAGCCAAAAATGGCCCCTGGCAAACCTTATGATGCTAAAGACTTTTTTTGTATTTATCTTTGGGCAACCCTGTCTATCATGCTGTAATAGAATAACAAATGTATTTTACCTGGTAAAGTATTGGGCAATCAGGGCTCATTTAATCATAGCGACATGAACAGTGTGTAACCAATTTAGCAAATAGTGTGTAAGTGAATAGCAGGGAGAGAGACACAAACAGGGAGAAGGCAGAGATGTGATAGGTTGGGACCCCTGCCCGAGGGCTGAGTGGGTGGCCAGGCTTCAGGCCAAGACTGTGCCCTTTTCCATATTTCATAGGCTTTAAATTCTGCTCATCTAGCAGCCAATGGATACTCACACTGGGCTGGGAACCAGGACCGGAGATTGTTCTATCACATTTTGAACAACAGGTTTACTACAGGAGATTTTCTTATCACCCAGGGCAAGTATATTAGCACTGCTCCAAGATAGTTTCTGCTTCAGTTCCTGTGTGGACCTGATCCAGTGCAGGAAAGGTAGTCAGTGTCAAGGATTGCTTTCACATCTTTAGTTTGGTCCACTTGGTCCTTCATTTAACTCTGTTTGGTCTTCACACTAGGGATAAAACGATTATCGGCTCTGGACGATTCTTGGCCCGTTTGTTGGCAGTTTGCAGATTATCTGTATGTGTGTTTTATCTGCCGGATAACCAATAAAGTTAATGGATTAAAAAGTGTTCTACTTTGGCTCGGCTACAGCTCTGTGTCTGTTCCTCTGCTTCGGTTTCACTCACCACTGAGTCGGACTTAATGTCCCGCCCACAACACTATCTGACTCTCTTTCACTGTTTATTATGTTTAAGGTTCTAATTTATTAAATAATTGTTTTGTGTTGGAGTTTGTAACATTCCAAAATCTAAATTTTGACTTGTATATTTTAATTTTCACTGGAAATGCATAGTGGGTCCAAATATCGGTTTTTGGTTTCTATTAACTACTACTGTAATAATTGGTATCGGCTTTTAAAAAACAGTAACGGTTGATCCCTACTTCACACATGGCGTGTACCAAATCCATACCACATGTCACCAAAGTGACAAAATAAACTATATTCAACCCAGACAGTATGTATTATAAATATGGCCGATCTTTGAGTGCACTGTTGATGGTTGTGCCTGTGAAGCTTAACTTGCAGCAACAGCCAGAGTCTGATGCATATACTGTATGCCCCCCTCCATGTTACTGGATGGGACATGGGCCAAACTAAAAAGTAACACCTCAAATAACTTTTTTCAAATATGGTTTCTGCCATTTTAAGTTGTTCTAATCACGCAGTTTGCTCAAGTATTTTTCTAATAAGGTTGGTATTTAGTGGTTATTTAATGCTATAAAAACATCCTGATTGAGGGGGGGATTAAATAAAATAAAAAAAGCAACAAAGATGATTTCTAGTCCCTCTCTCTTCAGTCAGCCAGCCAGCCAACTTAAGCCAATGTAGCTTTGTACAGATCGTAGGATTTCCCAAACTGAATAACTACAGAACATATAAACACAAAACTGCTTTGCTAGCTCAATGTTGTTGTAACTAAGATATCTGCTGAAAAAAATAATTTGTCCATCGACAGAGTTTTAGCGCCACATTTAGCAGGCAATAGCGGAGTAATATTTGCAGTGATAGGCATGGTGTGCTCAAACGGCTCTGGGTGTGCTGTCATGCTGATTTCAGCACATTCTGAATGTCTAGTTGACCAATCAGATTGACTGGTCAGATCTACTTGTTTGTATGATTTCCCAAATTTACTATCACATAATCCTGCATTATCACCACAAATGAAACCGCATCAGTGTTTGCTTGGAAACGGACCGAGACCCACGTTCCAAGGTGGTGTTTGGTGCTGCTGTTTTGGTCCGAGTTCAAATAACATCTTTCGCTCCAGCATTAATGAACCAATCCTAATGGTTAAACACAACAGAGTTTGTTTGAATTGTACCAAATAGGGCAGGTGTGACCATAAGACACTTAGGGCCAGATGTACTAACGCTTTTGCGCCCACTTCAGGCGTATTTGTGTCGCAACGTGCGCGTAAAATCATGGCGAGTTATGTACAAACAGGCCGCAATGATGTAAAAGCGCAAACTGCATGTCGTGGGAGCTGAAAAGGGCAAATTGCGTTTTTCGTGTCATGCATATTTATTCATGGGAGGGTCGCGGGGAAAGTGGGAGTTTACCGTAAAGAGATGGGAGGGGAAGCGTAAAGAGCGCTTAATTACGTATTCCGCGGTATGTACAAAAACCGCCAGTGATAGCGCGCCTCTATTTTGCGGTGAAAATTCTCCGCCTCTTAAAAGCAGGTGTAAACCTGGAAGCGGGTTTCCTCACATATGCCTCCTGGTGAAATGACAGCAGTAATCCGAGCAAGACGAAGACATAGGCCAAGGAGACGAGCTGAAAGGAGTTTTGCCACAAGGATCACAGATTAAGCAGCCATGCAAGATTACAGTTACTGGAAGAAATCAAAGATGACATCGAATCTCCGACTCAGAGTTCACATTCCAGCAGTTGTTAAACTCCTCGCTACATTACAAATATTGGCATCAGGATAATTTCAAACAGTCATAGCATCAGCAGTGGGAATATCGCAGTCTGCACTCAGCCGTATCATAGCACAAGTACTTACAGTTTACGGTATAGTGGGCGGAGAAAGGCGCTAATTACGGATGACCTGCAGGTTTGGTAAATATGGCGTAAACTATGGTATCATTGCGTTCGCTATCTGCGGGTGAGCCATGGCGCTGATAACGCTACGTTCGCAAATGTACGTACATCTGGCCCTTAATGTGTTGATTTCTTCATAAGGAAGGCTCTTTACTACAACCCCAAATCAGAAAAAGTTGGGACAGTATGAAAAACACAAATAAAAAAAGAAAGTAGTGATTTCTAAATGTACTTTGACTTGTATTTCATTGCAGACAATGTGAACACAAAATATTTCATGTTTTGTCTGGTAAACTTAATTTCATTTGTAAATATACATTTCCTTTCCTGTCATTCAGACCTGCAACACATTCCAAAAAAGGTTGGGACAGGAGCAATTAAGGGCTAGTAATCAAGTAAATTGGTTAAATAATGATGTAATTTGAAACAGGTGATGTCAACAGGTGATTGTAATTATGATTTGGTACAAAAGCAGCATCCAAGAAAGGTCTAGTCCTTTAGGAGCAAAGATGGGCCGAGGATCGCCAGTTTGCCAACAAATATGTGAAAAAGATTATTGAAATGTTTAAAAACAATGTTCCTCAAAGAAATATAGGAAGACATTTGCTTATTTCACCTTCAACAGTGCATAACATAATTAAAAGATTCAAGGAATGAGGAGGAATTTCAGTGCGTAAAGGACATGGGCGCAAGTCGAAGCTGAACAACCGTGATCTCCGATCCCTCAGGCGGCACTGCATCAAGAATCGTCATTCATCTATAAACAATGTCACCACATGGGCTCAGGACTACTTTGGCAAACCTTTGTCAAGTACCACAATACGTAGTTACAGCCACAAATGCCAGTTAAAACTGTACTGTGCCAAAAGGAAGCCCTATGTTAACAGTGTCCAGAAGCGCCGTCGACTTCTCTGGGCTCGGAGGCATCTGGGATGGACCATTACACAGTTGAAACGTGTACTGTGGTCAGATGAATCAGTATTTCAGGTATTTTTTTGGGAGAAATGGACGCCGTGTGCTCCGGACCAAAGAAGACTAGGATCATCCAGACTGTTACCAGCAACAAGTCCAAAAGCCAGGGTCTGTCATGGTATGGGGTTGTGTCAGTGCCCTTGGCAAAGGTAACTTGCACTTCTGTGATGGCATCATTAATGCTGAAAAGTACATAGAGATTTTGGAGCACAATATGCTGCCTTCAAGAAGACATCTTTTCCAGGGACGTCCATGCATATTTCAACAAGATAATGCAAAACCACATTCTGCACACATTACAAAGTCCTGGCTGTGGAAGAAGAGGACACGGGTACTTGACTGGCCTGCCTGCAGTCCCGGCCTGTCTCCAATAGAGAATGTGTGGCGCATTTTGAAGCGCAAAATGCGACAACGAAGACCCCGTACTGTTGCCCACCTTAAGACTTGTTCACAGCAAGAATGGGACAAAATTACACCTGAAACACTTCATCACTTGGTGTCTTCAGTCCCTAAACGTCTTTTAAGTGTTGTGAAAAGGAATGGCAACATTACAAAGTGGTAAATGCTTTACTGTTTTTTTGAAATGTGTTGCAAGAACCAAAATAGGAATTTTGTTTTTTTTTAAAAAACAACAACAATAAAAATCATGAGGAACACATTAAATGATGTGCTGTTGTATTGTCTGCAATGAAATACATGTCAAAGTATATTTAGATATCACTACTTTCTTTTTTATTTGTGTTTTCCATACTGTCCCAACTTTTTCTGATTTGGGATTGTAAGTAAGGTGAGCTAAATTGGTGACCATAATAGAGCTGGTGAAGTTCTCTAAATGCCAAAAGATCATGCCATTTCCTATTTTCAAGCCAAGGAAATAGGACAATCCTTTATGGGGGGGAAACGGAAAAATGTTCCATTATTCCTGGCTCCAGGTACAGACAACTTACAATATGTGTGTGTTTCCGACCAACATTATCATGGTCAATAATGTCAAATGACATTGTACACACCGTAAATACAAGCAGCAGTGGGGGAAACCATTCACGTCAGCCTTTCAACATCATTCTGAGTTGGAGATACCAGGAACTACAGTATGACCCACTTGGTTTAAAGAACTACAGGAGTACAGAAGTGTCAACAAAGGGGTTTAAAAATGCATCTAAAAATGCATACATCTAAATAAAATCCAATGTTAACACAAATACAATTGATGTGTTTTAGATAATACTGTAGCCTTCATTGAACGTTCTAACGACGGCCTGGTGTGCCGCGGCCGCGCCGCTGCCTGCATAGACCTGCCCGCTGGTCAACTGTGCAGCCTCTGGGCGGGCCGGGTCTATTCAATTTCCCGGTAGATTTTTTGGTCCCACTCCGCCGCTGCTGCTACCTCAACTTCGACATCCATATCAGCGCTGATCTGAACTAAATCCTCAAACGAAACTGGAGATAGTCATTGGACGCATTGTTCTCACAATCCTGTGCTAATGATCTTAAATCATTAGCAATCTCTTGAACAAAAGTCTCCATCCAGGCTACATAAAACTGAAAACAGCCTTACCAGTGAAATCCAGGCAGTAGTAGCCTAGATTCGATCACATCGCTCTAACCAATCCATCTTCAGACTGATGTTGGCACCGACCACTCAAATGTAGAAATGTGGAAATACAGAAATAAATAAATGTAGAAATAAATAAATAAATATATATATATATATATATATATATATATATATATATATATATATAAATATATAAATAAATAAATATATAAATACATATATATATATAAATAAATACATATATAAATATATAAATAAATACATGTAAAAATACAGAAATAGCCATTTATATTAACAACATGTATTTATTTTCACTATATTTCTGCATTTATTTATTTCTACTTTCATTTATTTATTTTTCCTTTTGTCATTTTTAGCACATCATGTTTTTCATCATAGTCAAGAAAAGGTAAAAATGATTTGTGACTGATTCACCCTCAGCCTGCAGCAGCTCCAAGGGGCAGTGCTCTACAGCTGGCCCTGAACTGCATGCAAACAATGAACTTCCTGTTTGGGGAACAATAAAATGCCACAGCACATTTGTTGCGTTCCAAAAATCATAATAAGTCAAACATATTCTCAATGCTGACGCTCCCCTCTGCTGGTCCTCTGATGCCTCCTGTCAATCCTGCTGCTGCTGTTGTTATTGTGTGTGACTGATGAAAAGAAAAAAATTAATGGCTCCAAGGGTTTGTATATTTTCATGAGACTAAAATGTCAGACAGCGATTCAGACATCTGTTCCATCTGACACTCGGGCCGCTGCAGAGACAGCAAAAACACAATTAAACTTGAGGCCAAGATTTAAGAAAAAAAAAATCACAAGCACAAGCGGCAGCATCTGATTGGCACCTCAGTCACCAGCGCTGCAAGCCTTGCATTTCTCCAGTCATAAGGACCTGTCCCTTTACTGGCTGATATGAACACTTGTGGGAGAGACTGCAGCTCGATCCAAAGCTTTGCAACCTGCAAATTGTCTGATAGATGATGGGCAAAAAAATGGAAAAGTAGTAGTTTTCATGCTCAAGATTGTCCGATTCATCAGTTGCAAACTCAGTGAGAATCTTCTGTGTGATTACTTTATTCTGCTTGTGTCTTGGAAACCATACATTCTTCATTTAAAGCCAAATTTGCTGTGCACAGCTTGATACCTTACAAGGTATCAGCACAATGAAGATGATTAACAATCCAAGACATGACAGCGAGCAGCAGGGATTAGAGAAAGTGCCATATACAGAGCATTCTCCCAGCAAGAGTTTCATGCAAAGATTGCGGTTTAGAGAGGCCAGAATAATGCACGCTAATCTGTTATTCAGGCTTACAGTGCAGAGTGGTGAACAGAGAAACGGGCATGTGTGGAGGTCTCCCCTTGTGCCTGCAGAGGGAAGTGTGGCACAGCAGAGCCTCCTATCAGCCTCTCCCTGGTGAACCAGCGTTAGTAATAAGAGCTGATTAAGTATGCAAGTCAGCCACGGGGAGGAAAAGCGCTGATAGACAACATGACCCTAAAGAGGCATCTGGGAGATTTAAGGCTTTTTCACACCTTGTTCGCTGGTAGAAGTTACTTTGAACTCTGAAGTGCTCTCTCCCACGTAGTTTGCTTTTTTTGGCCAAATGAGAGCTCAGCAATCAGAGCAAGAGCTCGCTGAGAGAGAAGTCTCTCAGTACATTTCCGAACCAAATTGACACCTCCTCTGGACTCTGAACGTGATCTGACTGTGATCAAACTACAGAAAGCACTTGCCATCATACGCTATCTGTTCATGTGACTACATTCATTCACATAAATTAAGAGTTCTGGGTGCTGGCAGGGTTTCTCAACCTTCTCCTGGCTATGGCCCTATTTTAAGGTAATGAACCAAGCAGTTAGAGGGCCCTAGCTTGCACCCAGCACAGCACAAAGACCGACGCAAGCGTCTTTGCTAGTTTAAGACCGGCACAGTTGTCAATTTCCCGTCCAGTGCCCGCGTTGTTTAAATAGCAAATGCACCAGCGCCTATCTGTGTGCCCATGGGCGTGCTGGTCTTACAGGGAGGTGTGTTCAGGTCCATTCTTGGCGTATTGCTATCTTGAGGCAGCGGGAAGTGATCGTGCCACTGACCAACAAAAACCTGGTCTAAAGTCAATAGCGCAGCATTTCATTGTTATTTTAAGGCTTATGCACAGTGCACGCACACTATCCTTGTTACACAAACATAAATAAATAAAAATATTACGGTGCAAATTCGCCATCATAATAGCAATGCGCCAAGGTACAAACACACCTGGCTTTTAAAGAGAATGGGAGATGACTCTGATTGGTTTATTGCATGTTACGCCCAAAACACACCTATGAATAATTAAGACACTAAGTACAACCCTTTTGAACCATGCGCCCGGCGCACAGACCCTTTTTCCCGCCGTCAAACTAGCAAAAGTGGATAAACGCACCTGCGCCATGCGCTTCATGCCGTGCGCTTAGATTGTTAACATAGGGCCCAGAGAGTTTTTTTCCCTCCATTTCTGTTGTTTTCCAATCTGGACCCTATTACCTATGTTTTTGTGTCTAAGTGACTGATGAGAACAACAATCTTTGACATTGGTCCAGTATTAAACAACAACGCTGGCAGCAGCGAAAACAAGCTACAATGTAACGTTGATGGGCAATTGTGCACCTTCAGTTTCCATCCACTAAAAGTGCTGTTTTTGCCACTGACAGGCTCAGATTCTAAGTATTCTAAGTGTCTGACAACATTATGGAAAGGATCCCTACAGAAACACAGTTTTTTTGTTAAAGTAAGATCCTTTTTGTTTAACACAGAGCCCCGAAATCACCATCACCAAACCCACCAGACTCCATTAAAGTAAACATTTTTTTTTGTAAAACACTCAAAACTATCCTTGTACTGTTGCAACAACCACATTACCTTGCTGTAGACAGTAACAGCATAGCTCTTCTGCCGTTCGTCATGGCGTTCATAATTCATGCGAGTAGAGCGTGACGTCACGTGCAAAGGGTCTATTGTGTTTTGGGTGGTACATTGTTGTGTATCTCAGGTGTAGACGGTTTATGGAGCACATCACTTGACTGCCATGTCAACTGTGTTTGACTGTGCTCAGTGACGTATCCACTCTTCTTAGGCAAGATTAGTCATCATTCGCTGTCAACTCTTGTCATTTCAAGTCCCTTCTGTTGCCGCTGCATACATAGCCCACCATGGAGGAACAATTTTTTCACTACGTGCTGAGCAGCTTAGTGCAACTCTGTGTTCCAATCAATCACATGCTATCTGTGTAATAACATCCCTCCATCATATTACATTTAAAGGTTACCTCAACTCTCCTGCACCTTAAAGGACATTTCCGGCGCAAAATGAACCTAGGGGTTAATAACATATGTGTACCAAGTCGAACATTCTCTGGGATCTGTTTTCATGCTAATCGAATGTGTCTCTAGCTTTAAACAAGCTACCACAAACCGGTGGAAAAGCTTTTCTTTCAGGCAAGATGGTAAATCACTTTTTTATACCACTAACAAGTTTCAAAATAGCATCCCAGAGATCCCAGAGATCCCAGAGAACGTTTGACTCGGTAAACATGTTATTAACCCCTTTGAATTATATGCAATACCTTATAAAGTTGTGTGCATTATAGCCACACATTAACATTAATAACACATTTTATTACCATTTATTAACAAATACCTGACATTTGTGATCATTAAGACATTTCATCATTCTAATTATTGTATTAAGGCCATTTCTATCTGTAGCTCATTTTAGCTTCAACAATGATAATGCCGCCCAAAAAATTAGTTTAGAAGACTACAGACATTGCTGCTTTGAATGGAAAATGCTGAGATATAACTTTTTTACTTCTGCATCCACTAATAGTTCATATTGTGTTTAGTAAAAACTGTATTAGAAAGATGATTAACATACTGTTTTGTACATCTGTGGTGATGTATACGTTCCGTGACTGATCAATGGACTGTATAAAAGGAAACTTGAATAAAGCATGTATGGAGGAAGTTGTGCGTTTTAACTTTAATGGACTTGCACCTTGTTACGTGTGCGAAGTTTTTTAATAAATTATAGTCAGTTAATTCGTTTTTATGTCACATTGCTATTTCACATTGTTATGGCAGTTTAGTCTGGGAAAACTGAGAACTAATTTAGCTCAGCAGCTGGAGGCCAGACCAATCAGGAAACTGTGGGGAGTGTTTGGATGATGACTGTTTGTTGATCAGTGTTTAAGAACAATCCTTACTTATCTTCATATTAGACTAATGATATGAATTTATAATAATAATTATAATAATTATAATAATAGAAAAAACATTCTGTAAATACATTGTCTTCCCTTCAATTCTATTCAAAATCTGACTTCTTGGAAAAAGCTTAAGGAATTTAACAATTAATTAATTTGAAAATCAAAGGCCAATGACAGCCTAGTAGGCGGCATTTCTTTCCAGTGAAGTATAGGAAGGGTTGATATTGATGTCTGACTAAATGAATGAAACCAAAAATACATTGTATTCATGTCACAGATTATAAGAAACATAGCTACAGTATATAAAGATATGGATGATCAAAGTGGCTTGGATAAAGAACAAATATGTTTATCTGCTGCTCCCCCCCCCCCTCGCACTCTCCTTGATAAGTGCGCTTAATGCCGATATGAAATTCTCTGCACATCTCCCACCCAAGCCCAAAGGCATTGGGTGACAGGACACAGTGTCACTGCCACAGCAGAAAAACTGTTAAGCAGATTTGCTTGTACGCTTACTGGTGAGAAAAGGGTGGAGGAAAAAAAACGATGACATTTTTCCCACACCGACTGCATGAGAGACATCTCTTTTTTGCCCTTACTGAGTAAACGGTTTATAAATGTAAAATCGTGGTTCCTCAGTGGCGGTAGCCCAAGGACCTAACACCTCTGAATACGATAACACGATGCCAGCAGCAGGGCCTGAAGGGCAGCGAGGAGACCGAGCTGAAAATATTACAGACAGAGGTTACATCTGCTTCCTCTTCTGTGATTTCTAAATATCAAGCATGGAGGCAACAAATGACATTCACTCCTGTTACTGTCAGTGAATAACATTTGTGCATTTGTACTTTGTGCAACACAAGTGGTGTGCCTAAGGGTCTGTCCATATGTCCATCCCAAAAAGTCCTCCAAAATGAAATGACAAAATACGCAGTTTGTCCAAGTCCCCGAGAACACAGACAGTGGCAGTTCTAGACCATTTCAAATGGAGAGGCCAGGCTGAACAACCCGTTCTCACTTCCAACTCGTAAAATACTGACGCTTGGTCAGTGTCAGTGTCAGAGAACGATGCAAAAACACACACTTTGGTGGATGGTTCAAACAACACGGGACTTTCCTGAGAGCGTCCAAAAGTGACGCCAAGCTTCCTGACCAAATCTAAATCGAGTGTATCTAAATACGATGCTAAAAGAGACGTTTAGCGTCAATAACAAACGCCAAAGGCACCTGACCAGGCGTCGCTTTTTGACGTGATGGGAGTGAGAATTATTGTCTGGGCTGGGGCCAAATGCGATTTTAGGGGTACCAAATATACGAACCCTCCATAGGTTTGGTTCTAGAAAAGACTAATGATACACATATAACTTTAACACAAGAATACTCATTCAGTGTTAACATACATTTTATATATCACTGCACATGAGTAATATCCCCTATTTGGGGATGAAGGTGGGGTTAAAAATCTAATAATAATATTATGATAATAATATTAAGGGGGCACTGGCCACCCATGACCGCTCGATGGTGTTTTAAGCCCCCAACGTCGACTTCAAGGCAGCGCTGTGACCGTCGACTTCAAGGCACCTCACCCTAACCATTGCCTAATCCTAGTGCCTTCCAGGATGACATCATTCATCTGTGCCTCCCAAAACTGCTACGTTGGAAAATAAATCTGTTTTATGATGTGACACAAAAAAACACTTAATTAGGTTTCAGGAAGAATCATGGTTTGGGTTCAAATAAGCACTTTGTTAAGGTTAGGGGGTGCAATAATAAAGACATGGTCATGCTTTAAAAAAAAAAGAAGAAAAGAGTGTTAGAGTGAAATAACTGGTGTATTTAGTAGTGGTATCCGTCAGGCAGAATAAGAGAGAAGACTTTCTTTGTTTCCATTTTCCCGTTATTATATTTTAATTAAAGATTTTTAACGCTGCACATGAAAAAAGTAAAAAAAAACGTGAAAAAAACTAACTGAGTTCTCTTTCATTAAACAGTATTTTACAACACTTCCTTTACTTCATTTCAGTTTCAGCAAAGTGTCAGAGCTTGTATTGCAGGATACTTAAACACTGTTTGAGAAATATTAAAAATGAGAAAACCTACTTTAATTTACGTGCTGTGCCGATTTTCTTGTCTTGTCTTTTGCGGTAATGACAACAAAACATAGCGTGTGAAGAGTGGAACTGATTAGTAGGAACTTAAAGCATTCATTAAAGGTCCCATGGCATGCACATTTCACTTTGAGGTTTTTTAACATTAATATGAGTTCCCCCAGCCTGCCTATGGTCCCCAATTGGCTTGAAATGGTGATATGTGTAAACCGAGCCCTGGGTATCCTGCTCTGTCTTTGAGAAAAAGTAAGTTCAGATGAGTCGTTCTGGAATCTCCTCCTTATGAGGTCATAAGGAGCAAGGTTACCTCCCCTTTCTGTGCTTTTTGCCCGCCCAGAGAATGTGGCCAACCCATGAGAGAGAGACATCATGGCTTTCAAACGAGTAAAGTGGCAGTTGGTCAAGGCCACACCCCCACCCTCCACCTTGCCCCCCCCCTCTCTCCTCCTCAATAGCTACAGACACAGAAATGGTACATTCTGAGGAAAGCTCATTGTGGGTCTGGCTCTAGTGGCTGTAATTCTGCACCAAGGCTGAATTTTGGGAAAGAGACTTCAGATACAGTATTAGGGGACCACTAAGGCCTATATAAAAGCATCCAAAGAGCACCATGTCATGGGACCTTTAAGACGCTTTACTCAATAATCAAGTGGAGAGGAATATCAGCATTTGGATTTCACAGAAGGCTGATATTCTCATTATCTTGAGGGAGCCAGCAGTACGTGACCTGCCATCAAACTGTTAGCTTTAAGGGAAATCAATAGGGTTTTGATTGCTGAGGTTAATAACAAATTATTGTGCTAATAAACCACTTTTCTCTGAGATCCTTTCTGCTGAGAGTGTAAACGTTGTAGTGTTTGTCCACTGGGATGATTTATCTGCTGGTGTTTCCCACTGTACCTGTCTTCACTCAAGGGTAAACTCTGTGGATAGATTGTCCCGAGGATGCATTGGTAGGACAGGCACGCTTTGCCGTGGGCCTTTTTTCCCCCTCTTTCGACTGGGCCAGGTGTTTTATTCAGATTCCCCTTGAAAGCTGTCCTCTGTTATGCCCTGAGTTTTTTTTTTTATGAATTCATTTTTGATTAAATGATCTCCCGTGCCAAAGCATATAAAGTGCAGCTGGGAGGTGACAGTCTAACGGGGGAGGTTTTGAATGTACAGAAAGTGCTGCGGAGGCTTGATACTAATATTCTGAATATTTCTTGTGGAATAATATAACTATACTCAAGGACGATATGTCCACAAATTCAATTACAAACAGGAGCTCCCCCTCAGGGCCCTGTTTTCTAAACTCGGTTTAATTAATACAGCTAGACGTGATGTTACCCAGTTAGTATTTCTTTTTTTATTTGAGTATTAAATTCAAAGCTAAGGGAACCATTTTAGTGTTTTCAATGAGAAGGTTGTAATTAAAAAACACATTCTCTAGTTCATTTGTTTGATAACAATCAACACTTTCAGCTGAATATATTATGTGCTTTGCTCGATATATTGAAGCCCAGCTGTCATAGCTGGTATTGCAACGAGTCTGCATTTGTTTTCTTTTCTTTTGTAATGTGTCTGTGTATGTATTGATTTTTGCACATTAACTTATTCAGACATATAATAAAAAAACATCTTTCAATTAACAAAATGATATTATAAATCAAACAAAATCATACAAAGTGTGCAATATTCATTTTTCAGGGTGACAAAGGTGATGTGGGTGTCACGCTAGAAGACTGGAGAGGAGGCTTTTAAAGTGCACAATTTGTGTATTTAATAACAAAACGACACCAAAACATACTCAAGCCAAAATAAAAACAATTAAAAAAAATTCACTTTAGGGCAAAAAACCCTCAAAAAAAAAAAAAACAGCAACCTCTCTGCAAGCTGCCCATTCCTTCTCTCTCACTCCCCTTCTCCTCAAACCATTTTAACCCAGCCTCACCCGATTGGCACCTACCTGTTGCTCCATTTCCCCCGCGACTGTAGCGCGCACACACACAGACACAATCACACACGGTGGATGCAGGAAAAAGATGTACAGAATGACCTAAATTGAGGACAGCTACGCTCGTTATTGTAAGTGCAATGATAAGTTAAAGTCCAATAAGTACTTTATCAAACCGTATGAATGTGTGTCCCAGGTCAGGATAGGAAATTAACTAACAATGTCAAGATCAACAAGCCACTGACAGTGACAGCTATGTTCAAATTTGATTCATTCAATAAATTATTATTTTTTGTCTTAATCAACCAGCCATTTTCATATTATACCAACATTTGTAGCATCCTGAGCCTTTTTGGTAAGGTTACTAGGAAAACTCAGCCCTGAGTAATGAATTATTAGTAATAATTATTATCCTCCCCAAAACAAGTTTCCTTTTTATTTTTAAAGAACTATACAAAATAAATTGCAACTTTTATCGCAATTTTTTAGAAAAGCTCCAGCGAAATCAGGCATTTTGGGCCACATCAATCTAAAAAAAAGACTGAAATCCTGGAGGGACTGGCCTTGTGTATTTTTTCATGTGTTATGGTGCGCATTCACCAGTGTTTTTGTTGTTGTTGTGGTGCGCATAGGCCACTACTGATTTTGTCAGTCATCTCATCTCTTATATGCGGTGGCGTAACGAGCCAACACCAGGCCCCTATGCATGATTATCAAGGTGGGCCCCCCTACTATAGCACCTGATGACGGCGCAATGTCAACGAGTAGGCTACCATGAATAGGACAGGATAGGATCAGAGAGACACAGCAATTCCTGTTTTTCACCTTTATGAGGCAAAACAAAAACTGGCTGGGAAAAAGTCACTGTGGCTGGTGGTCAAAAAAGTTAACTTCAGGCCCTGCTCAGGAGGATAGTAAATGGTTGTTTATATGTTGCATGTTACATTTCCACAGTTTAGAAACGAAAGCCTGCTCCATTTCTTGGCATTCTCTCGGCTCGTCATTATATTATGTTGCAGTGAGCCTGCTGCAAGCGTCGCCTGCGTGACGTTTTGAAAAGTAACCACAGTTGCAACCGCTTTATCGGCATTGCTATCCCCGTTAACCAAACAAGTAGCAGAGTATGTTACAGAGGTGACGTCCCCTGTACAGGTAAAGCCGCCTACACATGATCCGCGGTGAACCACTCTGCGCTGGCTGTGGTGTTGCTTTTTCTACGGGGGAGCGGTGGAGACAGAGGAAGCGCTGCCCTTGACGTCACGCACCGCTGGGCGGTGCTGCGTTTAACCCTACAGTCACATTAGCTACAAAAGAAAGCGACATGCACTCGCTTGTGGGCGCTCCTGGGCGTGCCTAGCCTACTCCTGGTTGCTTGGCAAGAGTAAACAGACATTCTCTGGTGCTACCTTCAAGCATGCCTTACAAGTCAATTCAGAGATATTGTCAAGTCACAAGAACGATGTTTTTGGATTTAAAAGTATTTATTTCTCGATGGAAGTAACAAAATATATGAGATAAAATGCCAAACATATCAATACCCTCCTCCTCAATAGCCTTTAAAGCTACAGACAAAGAAATGGCACGTCCTAAGGAAAGCTCAGTGCTGTGGCACTGGCTCATAGTGGCTGTAATTCTGCACCAAGGTCAGATACAGTATTAGGGGACCACTGAGGCCTATATAAAAGAGACTTCAGATACAATATTAGGGGACCACGGCCTATATAAAAAGCAGCATGTCATAGGACCTTTAAATAAATAAAGTTCGAAGCAGAAATAATCAAAAACCTACTTTAGGCTACTTGTTCTATTCAAATAAATTAAATCCCTTTGCTTGTAAATGCTTGTATTCCTTTTATGAGAGAAAAACACATTATTTGATACATTTTCATTGCACCCCTAAAATTCTTTATGCACTCCTAAATTGTTCTACGTAGGAGCACATGTGGTCCTTGGGGAAAAATTTTGCATTGAGCCCTGATATTGTGCAGCCCTAGTTGGGACTCACAGCAAACGCTGACTTAGTGGTATCAGGGGGTATGCGTGGATTGCAAGAACAGAGGGAGGCAAGGAGGGTGGTATGAAGGTGAAAAAGCACATTGTCAGATAATATCACTCTCCCCAAAGGAACAAAGTCAAAGCCCTCAGCACCTGCCTGAGCGCTGACGATGACATTTATCCATGCAGCTATGACTAAAGCACAGACCAGACGACCCTGTCTGAACACCAAACATCTGACTGGCCCATCTCGGCGGCTGAGCTGAAATGAAGCTGTCAGTCCTGCCGCGGCTCTTTCACTGCGTGTCACTCTGCTGGGAGAGATTGATGCTCTTCCTTTTTTTTCGCTCCTATTGAGCTCCTGCAGTGGGATTAGTTGAATTGAACCGTTGATGAAGTTCAGACAGCTCCAACTGGGCACGGAGATACATCTTCATTATGCTGTAAAGTGCTCCTATAACATTAGCATTAGTCTTCAAACCTCTGGATGGCAAAAGCAGGACAGCCATGTTCATTTTAAAAACGCAGACTGCAGCACTATGTGGCTGGCTTCTATCTGCTGTCATTCAGCCACATGGTGAGATGGGTGATGACGTTTTACAATATCTAATCTAATGTCTTCAAAAGTTTCATCAGTAGATGTTGCACAAGTGGAGAGGCATGTTCAAAAACCCCAGACATCAGGACTGCTGTGTAGACCTTACACATCAAACCTACAAAAAGGGGATTTGGATCCCCCCCCCCCCCCCCCCCCCCCCCAGCAGAAGGTCAGCTACAATAAGTGTGCTGGTATTTGTGAAAAAAACATTACCTTACCCATTGTGACGAGTCGTTTTTTGCTCACTTAAGGTGATTGTGTAAAGTCTTAGGTATTTAACGAGCACAACCACTTTCATCTGCTCCATTGTTTTATAGTTTGGATGGAGCGCAGGTTGGAATTTTTAAAATGTTGGGGCATTGCCTTATCTCCCACTCCAATTTTACTCTGACATTTTCTTCAAAACTGCCCATTTTCAGCATGTACCTTGCTATCTTAAAGTTTGTTGTTGTTTCCCGTAGCGAAGGGATTTTGAGAACGGCAACATACAGAGAGCAGAAGGTGGGGGGCGTAACCTGAACGGTATGTCAGTCTACCTGTATTACAAAATACCTTTACAGGCAGGAAGTGGGGGGGGGGATGGGACAACCGTGACCTCGACAGTGTTTGTGTCATTGCACTCGTTGCCGTAGGGGGGATACACATCTTTATATTCCAGCTTTAATGTCTTCGGTAGTAACAATGGGCTTGGGAACCACAGACAGGGTAGGGAAATCAAAAAGTATTGTGAGACAGACTAACACATTGTTGGTTTTGTTCTTTTCATTATTTTGATTTTGAAACTCCTTCTCCTAAACTCCTCTGCCTTATCCTTTAATAACAGTCAAACATAGTTCACACAGATAGCCCAGTCCCTTGGGGCCCAGCGTCTGTGCCCACAAGCCCAACAACATTATTATCTTATTATTTATTATTATTTTCTTCAGTTGCATGTACCATACAATGTTGTCCCTCTGCAGATATATTTCACACATGTCCCAGAAGCCATGCAGTTCACTTACCCCACTCACATATTCCCAGCCAGCCTACAAATTATGAACCAGCAACCTTGGGATTATTAAGCCTGTTTACCAATTTTCTCTAAGGGCCCCATTTACTAAGCTGCTTGCACCATGTGTCAAATGAGAAATGAGAATCTGTGTTTTCATGTGCATGGCCTACAGTCTTATACATAAGAAGCTCTGGCTGTTAAACCTTAAAATAATCAGGTATCTGATAAAGAAAGCACCTACATTTAAAACGCTCTCCAAAAAAATAAAGAAGCAAAAAAAGCGAAAACAATCTAGGTATTTCTTTTCTTCAAATATTGCCTCCCAGAAGGCCAGCACTGCCAAGTTAGTAACTAGAAACGCAGACAGGCTCCGTCTTCTTCGCCCACCTCCAAAAGCTTATTAGAATGTTGTCACAGTATCCCCATGGTGCTGCAGGATATTGAATGCTACCCAATTATAAGGTGCTTATATAGACTTGTTTATTCCTTTACCTGGGTGAAGTGTGTATGGAATCATAATGTTTCCAGACTTAACTTTTGAAGTTGGCATGAAAGACTGCAATCGATCTGTCAAATACTGTAAAAATATTTCTAAAATATCTCTAATTTGATACAGATAGAATTTCAGATTGCTGATGAGGTCAGCCCTGCTGTATGACTATGAGTGATGAGGTCAGAGCCTAGCCTAGGGGGGTGCAAACTCCACACACCCAGTACCATTTCCTGTGAGGTGACAGGGCTAACTGACAAACATTAAAGCTGTACATATTCTACATTTGCATAATGATCTATTCCATCTGAGTTGTCTCACCAAACTGATTGTTTTTCTTGGCCACCTGGGGGCAGCGGAAACAAGTTGTGAACCCAACACTGACATATACGTTGATATGGTGAACTTGTTAGCAAACAGTTGCTTATTTACATGTCCAGCAGTTACAGAACAACATGGGCATTCATTTGGAGTTGTGTTTGTGTCCATGTGATGAATGTAAGTAGGATATTCACTCTCCTTTAGCTCTGGTTTGGTCTCTACCAACTCCTGAGAGAAGTATCTGTCTCTTTAGCTGCTAAATGCTCCGCTCTGTTCACCAGCTAGTCTCTGACTGTTGCTGTTTGCTTCAAAGCAGGTAGTGTCCAGTGGCTTTTTACAGCTTTTTCTCTGAAAACAGCTGCGAGATCGATCAGTACAGTACTTTTAGAAGATTATGCCTGACTTCTATCAACATATTGACTGTGCCACAAGGGGAATAAACACCATGGATCACTTTTATAAAGTATTCAAAAACGTCTATAGTGCGGAATATCCCTCTGTGTAGGATCAATACAGTTCAAATGACATGAAATGTACAAAAGATACAATTCTGAAACCAATCAGTCGGTGTTCTTACTTCGATGTGTAGCAGGGCCTCCTCTCTTTGGCGAAGCGCCTCCACGTCCTCCTCACTGATCTCTGACAGGAAAGCCTGAGCCCCTCCCTCGGAGCCTACTGCTTCTCCAAACAGTGTACCCTCCTCCATCTGCTCAGTGGATGGGGTCTGAGGACTCTTGTAGGAGCACACATAAAAACATTAGATTATATTATACACTGTGGTTACAATGGTAGTAGATACAGCGGCAACAATCAGGTACTTTCTGACAGTGAGCGGTTACTACTCTGATTGATGCCTGCCAACATTAGTGTTCTTTATTTTAAATGGGTGGCAGCAATTCGGTTTACAGCCAGCAGTAGGCTTCATAGACAGCAAGCACACCAAAAAGCACAACAAAATAATTACAAAAGTTACATTTTAAGAAAATCATTCACAGTGCTAATGGCAGCAGGAATAAATGACCTTTTGAACCTATTTGTTCTGCATCGCGGAAGATTTTATCTGCGCCCTGAAGGTAGCAACATACATTCTCACTCCGGTGGATGGCTTGGATCGGCCAGGATCAACTTGGGTTTCCTTAAGGATCTGTCCTGATACAGGTCATGAAAGTTGTTCAACGGTGGTCCAGCAATTTTGCTGCACACCTTGACAATGACTTGCAAACTTTGCTTGAGTATTGTGCTGCTTTATACTTTAACTTCACTGGAGTGGCCATTTGCGATCTGCGTGTAGTGCTTGCAAATTGCTTTTGCGAATCAAGCCCCTATATACTTCTTCCACCTCCAGAAGCATGTAGGGACTTCATACCTCAACATCCACAGGGAAATACTTACAATGGCCGTTTCTCTAATCAATGTTCTTCTAAACGTTCCTCTTGTTTTCTATTTATTGTAGGAGATAGTCACCACAATAGTGACATAAAAAGTCCACATTTTCCATCGTATCTCAATGCAGAGCTTTTGTTTAACACAATGGAAAGATCAAACCAAACCGACATTTCTATTCAATGTCCATTTGCTTTAGGCAGTTACTGCTATTTGAACATTGCATGTTGGCTTAGTGCAGATACATGTAGGGGTTTGCTGAGACTGAGGCTGTTAATCCATGATCGGTACACTCTGCATATTGCAATCTATGTTACATGTGCAAACAAAGCAGAGGAATGGGAAGAAACCTATAGTCAGAGAAAGGCCTGGTTGCCTTTTTGCATTAGTAATGTGTTCCACCTTTGTGTGGCTGACTGCACAGCTAATTCATGGTAGAGGAGTCAGTGTGGGTCAGAGCACAGCGACCAACCCGGCTGTGTCACGCGCTCTGTCTACTGGCCACGATCTGACTCACCACTCCTCAACAAACCCTGCAACATCGTGCTCACTCCTCCACAAATATACCCACCGCAAAAGCCCTAGAATATATTAGTACATCACACAGATGGGAAAGACTCATTCAATCAAGGCAATCATTCTGACACTTTATTACAGAACTTCACATGCTGCGAAAAAGTTCACACAGTTTCCGAGTTTCCTGCTGTTGGTTCTAGTCGACTGGTGACGTGAATCTAAAGATGTGGGTGGAAAGCAGTCATTAACATTTGCATTAATCTGCTAAATGTTAATGTCTTAATGCATATGTATGGTATTTCAAACGTCAGGACGCCTCTCACCAGTTGCTATCCATGAACTGAAAAAGCCATCCACTTCTTCTACAGCAGAAAATACAGACTCTGCTCCTACTGCCACTGCTCATACGTGATGTTCTTCCACAATGTACTCAATGATTAGTGAACTTGCTGCTGTGCGTTGAGGGTATTCAGCTTTATATAACGTACCACCCAGCCTGCCGTCCCCGAAGCCCATTACCTCCAACGCTAGCCTTATAAAAGACCTTGATAATATGCCCTACATACGACTCTCACCTCTGTACAAAAGATGGATTTTAGAGGCTCTTTGTGGCCAAAAGTTCACAGAATTGTTACTGCCCAACCAGTTGCAGAGTTGAAGTGGTAAATGATTTTCCATTCAGTACAGCAGCTACGTGGTGTCCAAGATGGGTCCTTCAATCAAAAGAGGTTAAACCTCCACCCCACTAAAGTACTGTCGAGTGAGACAGCGGTGCTGTTCTGTGGCTGAACTTAACCCATAACTTTCTCCTTAATGATACAGGTGATCATACTTGGTTTATATACAACTACTAATAACCTAAAAGAAATGTCTTACCCTATGCATTAAAGGCCTTTTTTTATCACTTTTGTAACCTTGTGTGCCTGGACATGATTTTTTATGACTTTTTTTGGTCATAATTCTACTTCCTTTTTGTGAACATAAAAGAAAAGTTGGACATTTTATTGCCAAGAGTTAGATGAGAAGATTTATACCACGCTAAATATGAAGCTACAGCTGTGTGTCTTGTATTGTTTTGTCTGTATATTATTAAGTACTACGTTTTAATGTATGTATCTATTGTTGGCTTTGTGTTTTCTACTATCTTTTATGTATTTGTTGTTGAGTTTTATGTATTTTAAAGGCCCATCCAGGGATGGGCATTGCAACGTAGCTTAGGCTATACATGCTGTGGTGTGTGGCATAGGTTTATGTGCTTGTCCTCATACAAAAAAAGATTCAATAAATAACTTAGCTTAGCATAAAGACTGGAAACAGAGGAAATAAGCTAGCCTTACTCTGTTCAAAGGTGAACACAACATCTCTAAAGATCACTAATGAACACATAGGGCCAGATGTACGTACATTTGCGAACGTAGCGTTATCAGCGCCATGGCTCACCCGCAGATAGCGAACGCAATGATACCATAGTTTACGCCATATTTACCAAACCTGCAGGTCATCCGTAATTAGCGCCTTTCTCCGCCCACTATACCGTAAACTGTAAGTACTTGTGCTATGATACGGCTGAGTGCAGACTGCGATATTCCCACTGCTGATGCTATGACTGTTTGAAATTATCCTGATGCCAATATTTGTAATGTAGCGAGGAGTTTAACAACTGCTGGAATGTGAACTCTGAGTCGGAGATTCGATGTCATCTTTGATTTCTTCCAGTAACTGTAATCTTGCATGGCTGCTTAATCTGTGATCCTTGTGGCAAAACTCCTTTCAGCTCGTCTCCTTGGCCTATGTCTTCGTCTTGCTCGGATTACTGCTGTCATTTCACCAGGAGGCATATGTGAGGAAACCCGCTTCCAGGTTTACACCTGCTTTTAAGAGGCGGAGAATTTTTACCGCAAAATCGAGGCGCGCTATCACTGGCGGTGTTTGTACATACCGCGGAATACATAATTAAGCGCTCTTTACGCTTCCCCTCCCATCTCTTTACGGTAAACTCCCACTTTCCCCGCGACCCTCCCATGAATAAATATGCATGACACGAAAAACGCAATTTGCCCTTTTCAGCTCCCACGACATGCAGTTTGTGCTTTTACATCATTGCGGCCTGTTTGTACATACCTCGCTATGATTTTACGCGCACGTTGCGACACAAATACGCCTGAAGTGGGCGCAAAAGCGTTAGTACATCTGGCCCATAGTATCTTGTTTGTTTCATTGTAAAATAAAGTGTAAAATGACAAATCTGCGCTTTTCATGAGAGTAGGAGTTATGTCTCTACCCTACTATTTCTAGGTTAGGACCAAACCATAAAGCAGTGTTTCTGTATGTAGTTGGATTGTCTGTGTTTCAATTTCTTTGGTTGTGTTTTTTAGTTTGCAGTGTGTTTTTCGCAACACATTCTCATGAACAGGTCCGTATGATATTGTATGAAAATGTACGCACACCAAAATTTAAGATATTCTACGAAACTAGGAGACCGCCGGCTGGTCACGTGACGCTGGTAGGCTACAACCGAGCAGCAATTGCTAGTTGTTTAAGCCGCTACAGAGCTCTGGGACGCCGGCTTAGGTGCTCTGCTTGGTGGTTCAGTTAACCCGAGAATAGGGGACTTTGAGCTGGGTACAGTTTTTTGTTTTCCCCGGGAAGCGAATTACAGTGCGTAACTTTTCGTAGATGTTTGAACAAATGGTTCATGAGAACAGGCTGTTTTTTTCTAAATGCTGTGCATGTGCTGTCAACAAGGGGGAACTAGTTTCTTAATTTGCTTGTGTTGTGTCCATTGTGTTGCAGTGCGTTGAGCTTTCATGACCGCCATACACGTCTGCACTTTAGCAGAAACGACTGTGCAGAAACTAATGCAAACACGTAAATCACTCATTATTTATAATCTATGAGTGGGATAAAAAAAAATGATTGTCCACACATGCTATCACTCACACCGCTCTCAGATCATTCAGTGGAACAAGTTATCAGGGGTCAGATACATGCTAACAAAAAATGTTCTCTCTTCTGCATTATCGTATGTGTTGAAAACTGGAACCATTGTTTCCTGTCGCTTTCAATGTGACGGTGAGAACTGGTGGCTAATTTTAGTGTAATTTCCATCAATCAGATGTAATGTCTGTTTTTGAAAGCCGTCATTACATTGGCCAAGAGAGCTCAACGCAATGCAACTTCTTTAGCACATTAAAAATGACCTATAACATCACACAGAAAAAAAAGGAAAAAGAGATCAAATTTGGTCATTTTGTCAAATAAATTTGACAAACTATTCAACTATCTACTTTACCTCGACACATAGCATAATGTACATAATGGTACACAAATGGCAACAAACATAATGGTAGAACAGAAACATAGAGTATGTACTAATTTTACTTTAACCAGTGGATATGCATTCTCTCATTTCTACACTGAACGTCATGTATTTTGCTATTCCAAAGTAATATTTATATTTTCATATTTATATTTTTGAGAACCACTGAAAATACAGTGTTATTGCAAAGCACATAATTTGCCTAAAGCAGGTGAGAAAGTGAAACTGAAATTAAATCCATACATGTCGTTAGTCCACACGCTGTCAGTGTCCACTCTTCTGTACAGACCTAGAGTATATTCTAACTTCATAGATATGTTGCAATTTCTTCCTGCTTATTACTTCGGCTGCTGCTAACACCCCATATACACCCAGCGATCAATATGTTTTATTTTACATTATTTTGTTAATCAAAAAAAGGGACTCATTCACACCCAGTCGGTCTGTGATATCGATCGACTTTCATTTGTTAAATACAATTACTAAATACCAGCCTCAGCTTTCAAAGGGCTACACGGTGAAAATCACTATTGCCAGTGGCCAATTTAGATTCAGGTGAAGAAGCATGGGCGTACATTTAGTCTAACAGTTGGGGGGGTTGGGGGGCAATGCACATAACATTTCTCAAGAGCAATTTCTGAAGGGTACACAAACAAAACCGGCCAAATTTGTACAGTTTTAGAGGATATAGTGTAGTTGTGGAACTCCAGTTAGTAGGCTGGCAAATGATTTTATTCACTTTAAACATTGGATGAAGTGATTCTTTTCTCTAATACAGATGATGCTGAACTGAGAACTGAACCCCCTAGCAAGCAAGCTAACTAACTAACTAACTAACTAGCCAGCATGCTCATTTTCTGTAACCAGTGAAAGCAACATGCTTTCACTGGAATTAGCAAGTTAGCTAACTAACCATCCAACAAGCTATTAAACAAGCTACCAAACAAGGTAGGTAATGTTATAATCGCTAACAGAGGATCCATGGACAAAATCATCATTTTTTTGTCACAACTACTTACTACTACTTATTGACTTATTTCAAATGACATTGTATTATCTGTATTAGAGAAAATATGTTTTTAAACATTAAACGCAAATTTTGCCCTGTTTGTATTGTTTTGCTACTTACATAATTATTTCAATTATATATTATTATTATTTGCAACAGGATGTTTTTTGTTCATTTTTAAGGAGGGGACAACCCTCAACCCACACGATTTCTGCCTATGTAGCATACGAGTTGGATGTGTTGAAGTCCACTGTAATATACTGAAACAGAGTGGAAGAGACTAGACACAGCTTCAAAGGAGCCCCTGTGAGGGTGCAATTGAGAAAAAAAATGGCATCTCATCACCCTGCTCTTTTATGAATGACAGTGAAACAAAGCACAGTTTATCAACCTCCATAACTCACCTTATTCTTGTCTGTCTGCGCTGGAGGGAGCAAGGCCCTTGAACGCTCTGCAATTTTCTGAACAAGGAGGAAATACAGAGACAGGGTGAAAGACAGTTTTGTCTGTATATGTACCACTTTATGTCAATGGAGCAGCTCCATATATAGCTATTGTATTACTGCTATTATAAGGAATTCATTGACAAATGAGTGCATTTATAAAAGCAAATGAAGATATTCTATATGTGGAGGATACCTTCTGCAGATCCCCATAGCGCTGCACAGACTCTGAGAGTTCAGTCTTTAGTCTGGTCAGGTGCAGGCGGTCTTGCTGTGCAACAACACAAGATGAGCCATAATTAGCTCAAAGGTTGTTTAATCCACTGTTTGGTCTTCAAAAATGACAGTGAATTAGGGAAGAAGTTGAGCATGAAATACCCGTGAAGAGCCACTGATTATATCAGAGAGCTGTTTGATGAGTTGGCTTGTGCTGGTGATGACTTTGTTGGTTTGCTGCTGAATGGAGTGTCTGAGGAAAAAAGATTGGAAGAAAGACAGAGAGAGAGAGAGAGAGAGCGAGAGAGAGAGAGAGAGAGAGAGAGAGAGAGAGAGAGAGAGAGAGAGAGCATTCACTGAATTACTTCACACTGCATGAGACTTGCCAATATGCCAATAATTGTATAAAAGTTGCCAAGAGCTACTTAATACTTTACTTATATTTTATACATTATACCTAAGAGTAGTCTATATCAACAATGTTTCATTTCCGGGATTGTTCCGGTGCTGCCGGAAATTCCGCCGTATGTCCCTTATTTTTGGCTGGATGTTCGTCCCCTTCCTCTGTCTTTGTGTTGGCGTTCTAAACTCTGGTGGATTTCTGAGGACTATGGTTAACTGCTCCTCAGATCTCTGCAGGGTAAATCCAGACAGCTAGCTAGACTATCTGTCCAATCTGAGTTTTCTGTTGCACGACAAACTACTTTTGAACGTACACGTTCAACCCAAAACAAGTTCCTTCTCAAGGCTATTTACCAGCGGCACAATGGCTCCGTCCGGCGCTTAGCACCGCCCAAGACGATTGTGATTGGTTTAAAGAAATGCCAATAAACCAGAGCATGCTTTTTGTCCCATCCCAGAATGCTTTGTGGACTAGCCAGACCTTCCTCTGCAGCGCTGTGGAGAAAGGTCTGGTAATGCGAGACTAACCTAAGAGTGACCATTTTCAAGTCAGGTAGGACAAGCTGTCAGTGGATTGACTATTATGGATGGTAGAATGCCCGATTGAAATTCTGAATATCCTGTTTAAAGAAAATAATTCAGTCTAAAACTGTTAACAAGACATTTAGACTCATATTGAACATTCAGTTTGTTTTTTCTTTAACACATCAACCTGCCAATGGGTTAGAATAGTTTTGAATGGTACCACTGAAGTATCCCTTTGGAATCTTTTAGCCTTTAAAACAGCACAGCAGCCAGAGTGCAGCTTTCAAAGTCCAGTGGGCTACTTATTATTTGATTGGATGGGTAAAAATAGTTTTTCGTGCCACTGTTTTTTTTTTTTTTTTAACCATTTGAGCGGTTCACTGTAGGTGTCCACTGACGAAAACTTCTCTTCTGCAGTAAACATGTTACCTCAATTTGTGTGTTTTTTTTTTTTTAATTTGTCAGTATTGTATATATTAATGCCTGGCAAAAAACAAACTATGGAAGAGGATTAGGGCCACATGTGAAAAATGTATTTGAGTTCTGAGTTTAAAGCCAGAAGTCTGAGAATAAAGTCAGAATTCTCAAAAAGTTTATTTCTCAGGTTTCTGACTTGATTCTCAGATCTCTGACTTTATTCTCAGAATAAACTTTTAAACTCAGTACTCAAATACATTGTGGCCCTTATTGTCTTCCGTAGAACCCTCTCCTAAATGGAAATGGAAAAAATTGAGCTACTTTTATGATAAATGAGCAGGTTTAAAACTTTGATTGGGCTACTTCACGTCTAATTTGGCACTGCCACAATTTATCCATACTCCTACAAGATAAAGTACTGTACAGGAACATATAACTTACTGGACTAAAAACATTTAGCTGTGTATAAATGTAAGTTTTAGGAGAAAGGGTTGCTTATTGGACCAGAATGCAATGTAGTTGCAGCCTCAAGTTACAACCTGCAGTTGTATTATGAGAAATCCCAAATATTTCAGGTACCAATATATTCCATCAGAACTGATTGACGATGGCTGAATAGCTTCCCCCAATCCATTCAGACATGGTATTGTGTCCAACCATTTCAGCAACTTTCAGAATCCGACAATATGACTTTCACAGCCACAATATCACGTCTCCCCCCCACCCCCCCCCCCCCCTCTATGATGGCCAACTTCTCAACCTGCTTTCCAATGTGGCTATAAAGGCCAAACTATTTATTTTCTAAAAGCATAACCTAACCCTGACTTTTAGTTTGATATACAGCTTGCTTTACACCCCTTAGTGGATCTTTGCCCATTCATGCATAGTGGTCACTACAGAGGACATCTATTCAAATGCCATTTCCGTGCATATGCATGGGTTATGATGGTTTATTGCACATCAGCCACCACAGTGGACACTGTTCTGTCATTCCATGCACGGCCACCCACTGGCCAGGTGCTGGAAACGCCACACAAATTTCACAAATCCAAGCTGGCCAACGTAGCAAACCGTTTATTTAAACTGAAACGGGGGTGCGTTGAACACCCTGTTGTGTGCGCAAGCGCACTGCTTTTTTATTTAGTTAACATACACGTCGCTACGGATTGGTCACCTTTGACAAAGCCACTAAACGAGAGACACACCCGCCAAACAAGAGAAAACATAACTCAAAGCCCGTTGCACACCATTTCACGCCGTTCAGAGGAAACATGTCGTTCAACAATCCCAAAAAAAAATGTTTTAACATCAAGTAACAACTAAGGAGTAATACAGTTGTGAGTAGTATTGATTTTCTTCTGGGAGGAAATTATCATTAATCATCTGTCCTCTAAATTGGATGTAATGCGTTGTCAGCTATGTTTCAACTACAATTGATACTATTACAGTGACTTTGTTTTCATGAAAATACTTTATCTGTAGTAACTGTTTTGGCAGAAAATCAATTACTTTATGTTATTGGAATGTAACTTGTCGTTTCTTTAACAAAAACAAAGTTTTTGCATTGCATTGAACGGTACTAGGATATGGTATATGTGAAAACATTACTTTAACACCATTACAAAGATATTATTTATAGTTTTCACATAATATATCATTGTATTCATTGGTTTGTTAAATACATATTTCTAATTTTCAATTAGAAATATGTATGTATGAGTGGACATGTGAAAAACTCCTTGAGAAATGCGTGTATAAACAAAATTAAGTTTACCACAACATGAAGACACTTAGGGGAAAAAAAATCCTGACTAAGGTTTTCATAATTCATGCCTGAAAGGGTTAAGAAATCACTGGAAAAGCTGCTTTTCCACAAAGCAAATTGCAAACTTCCTGAAAAAAAAAGCCCAACTCTTGAACTAACCCTTGCAGGACTTGCTGAGCTAGCCCGCTCTCAGGTATATGTCTGGTTGAGATTACATTTGACCAGCAGAGTAACTGAGATCGAACAGTGTAACGCAGACAAATCCTCTCTGCACCTTCACGTTTCTACAGGGAAGCTTCGACAGGGGGGAAAGGTTAAAGGCGCAGCCATACTCATGACTCTCCAGCACGTCCGCTGGAAGTCCGGGTTAAGTCAGTTAATAAATATCTATGCTGTTCAGGTCATCCTGGGCTTACCCCTTCGTCAGCAGCCTTGCTTCCCCCAGAGGCCAACTCCCATCCTCCAGACTTGACACTATATCGGGCTGCCCCACAGAGATAGGCAGCTACACAAACACACCTCTGTAGCTACATACCCTACTCAGATATTGATCGGCCTGTAGCTGGTGGCAGGACGAGCAGACGGCCCATAGTGCATTGCAGCGAGAAGGAGCATGTAACTAAAACTTTGTAAAAAAAAATATCACAATGGGAAAATACCTGAAAAACATCTCCCATCACATCTTTGCAGAGCAGGGTCAAAGAGAGTTGAGGAGTCAGGGAAGTAGACAGGGTGGAAGTTAATTGTGCTGCGAGAAATAAAATTGTACTGTGAGGAAATAATTAAATTGGACTGCAGCCAGAGTAGACGTTTTACACTTATAATGTAATCAGGATATAAGGCTTTACATGGCCAGAATGCTGTCTTATAGCGTTGCTGTAAAGAGATAGTAAATCTGTATATGCTTTAGATCACTTGGTATGATAATATAAATTGAATATTCCAAAGAATGGAGTATTGTATAACAGTGTAGTGTGCAGTGTATGAGCAATAACATAAAAAAGTTCCCTTTTACTTACATGGCAAACTTGTCCAAGGCTAAGTACTCTACATACTGTACTATATATATATATATATATATATATATATATATATATATATATATATATATATGTGTGTGTATGTATATGATTAGGAATGCATTCTGCATTTGACACACACTGGTCTCAGCCAGAATATGGATGCACACAAACACACACACACACGCACACACAAACACTCAACAGTAAGATTAACAATTGTTAAACCTAAGCCTAGACCTCAGATGCGTCATCGTTTAGCTAAACGATGACTTATCATATGTCTTCATAACATATTTTGAAATCACATTTAGCTTATGCTCCATCATGTTACGCACCAAAATTACACAGTAGAGTACAGACTGTAAGGCTGGCACTAGGGATCTGGAGGAATGACAAATAAAAGTCTGTATGAATGTGCATTTTTGATGCACAATGGGAACGGGGAGAGTTTTATGTTAGGAACACAATTTAATGCATCAAACGATCTACAACATAGCAAATAGTTGCCCTCGCAAATAACAGAACCCCACTCATCAATAAGTGATGAACATGTTGCCCTGGTCTGATTGCTGCAAACAACCTACAGGGGCACTCAAAATTATAATAATGGTTCAAATATTTGGAGCAGAGGCCAAGATATCATGACTGCTACCTAGCATAGATCAAGCTCCAAAAACACTGGGTCCTAAAATTTCCCATGATGCAACTCAGTAGCATTTTTTATTTTTGCACCCTTCCTGTTAAATGCCCAGTTGTCCACATCTTTCAAAATCCATACCAGCGTCGTTTCTAGGAGTTGACCAGGGGCCTCATTTATAAAACCGTGCATAGCATAGAATCCACACTTACTGTTTGAATGAGGAAATGCGTACACCAAAAAATATTCTGATAAATGAAACCTGCATTCGTCTGCCAATGTGGATATTCCTTTTATAAATGCCAGATCATGCACATAAAGTAGATCAGCCTCCTTGACCATACATGGTCAATGCAAAGCCTTTATGAATGTTAATTCATAGAAATGAGCCTACTGATCAAGATGTTGGAAGTAGTGAAGCGGGGGGTGCAGCCCCTTTCGACAGCACCAAACATTTGTTTTTATTAGGAATTGGTGCTTAAAGTTGTCTGACTTTCATTTCTGTCTTTTACATTTCCTTATAACATTAAGAATATGCTTTCAAAGACTTTTAGAGTTTTCTAAATGTTTTTTAGAGCCGACTCAAATGTGTTAGGGTCACTATTATAACCAAGCTAGCTAGCTACTGCTAACTTGAGGGAAAGTTTGCAGATTTTCTGTTCTGCCGTACATGCAGATTAATGTCTCCAGTACCCAGAGCTCTGTGTTTATCTGCCGGTAAAACTCCCGTTGGATGACTCGCTTCAGAAGGGTTGAAAATCTGTAACTTTCTCTCTTTAGCATTTAGCTTAGCACGGCGCCATAGCAACCTTAAACGACACTTGCTCCAGCTGTTTGCTGCGTCCTGTTTTGGTGCGCACCCATTGGTTGTTGACAATGGTCACATGATATAACTTCACTACCAAGACTTAAAACTTACGATAATATCAAACCCGTTTGATTTTGTCGAAACATCAAGGCGGGAAAAAGACTCATTGGGACTGAGTTTTATGACCTTACACCAAACGATTGAGACAACTGGAGTGCGCCCCAACTCTAGAAAGACTCATGATTTCATTCTGATATTGGAAATGAGTCTGCGACAGTGGTGGTCTAAGGTAGGTATAAAAAGGTGAAGTTGTCAGCTGAGGCCAATTTCTGCTCACTGACAATACGTTTAAGTGACTCAATCAACAGCAACTTTCTATAACAGATGGCCAATTGTATTCATTTGACAGGTAGAAGTAGAGACAAGTAAAGGGAATCCTTTAAAACTTGCAGTCTAAAAATACAATCTAAGCTGTGCTTGAGTGCTGATGAGCTCTGATGGATTACCCATGAGTCAGTGGAAGCCCTGCCCACCACTGCTACGCTGTTACCAAACAATCAGAGCTCGCCCACTACGGAGGACCCCTGAGAAGACTTCTGCAGTGTAGCTGCACAGTGATACATCTGCTAGTCACACTCTTCCCCGACAACAAGCTCGAGAGCCAGGCGGCCAGAAACAGCATGCAAAAGATTGGAATTTCTCACACTGTGAATTTCAATCAGTCACCTCTGTTGTGTGTTTCTCGTGCCTGCTTGGTGTTTGGTATTCCTTTGAGGTCTGGCTGGCCCTAGTGAAGGATAACCGAGGAGTTTGGGAGCAGCTGGCTGCAGGGGTAGGTGTGAAGGAGGGAGGGGGTAGGGTGTGGGGGGTGCTGTTCTGACTGCAATCATAGTTTGAGGGCTTACAGGATAGAGCGGCGCTTATACTAGGCTCTGATAAGGATTAAACCACCAGACTACAGTTGATGCTGACCTGTCGCTAGCTCAGATGACAAAGTAAAACTCAGCACTGACTGAAGTCCAAAATGCACCGGTGCGCTATGATGTCACCTTGTTCACACTGACCACATGGGGAAGAGAGCATAGTAGCTGCTCCGGTCCTCCATCAGGGTCTACACAGGATGTCTTCAACCATAGTATTGATATGGGCTCAGACGTGTTGACAGCCCAACACAATCACAGCACTGACCAGTTTTGGGTTAGGTCAGGGGTCTACAACCCTAGGCATGTATGCCACCATTGACACGCGGTAGCTCAATCAATGGCACACAATGGCAATAAGTGCGCAAGAGACTTTTTTGGAAATGTCCCAATCCGCATGCCAAAAGGCCTCCTTCACAGCCAATGGCAGGAGCACTGCCTGGTATTTATGGTAGTTTGATTGACTTTTTCCCATCTGCATTCTTTGAAGACCCACCTTACTAGGCTCTGATTGGCTAGTACTCATTGCCTTCTTGACATAATGCGGCACAAAGGAAAAAAATAACCCTGTCTGAGCGGGCGTGGTCAGTTATGGCAGACTTAATTCTGCTAATATGGCACACTGATTAACAAAAACATTTTAAAATGGCACACATTTTTAAAAAGGTTACCAACCCCTGGGTTAGGTAGTTACTGGAAATTTGATCAAGGGTTGACATTAGTTTCATTTTGGCGCATTCAATGGACTGGTCTGGGATGTGTTAGCTTGTTGTAAGGTCTGGAAGTGTGAGGAGGGGGTTACGGCTGGGTTATGCTATAAAGTAACTAGTTTTGATGACGTCATGTTCAACCTCCTCGGGGGGGCAAAAGTGCTGATGGCTTATGCTGTTCTGAATGGTCACAACTGAAGTGATGTCATATAGAGGGGGGAGATGTGGTAGTCGTTAAATACGGGGGACACTGCAGACATTTTCATAAAAATCTGCTCTTGAAAGAATTTAATATTGTTACACTAGATTGTACACACGGAAAGTGCCAGAAATAGTTACCTTCCTTTCAAAAACAATTACTATTGTAGTGGAATAACCCTTTATTTGTAACACACTAACGCATCCAAATACAAACTCACAATCCTTCACTAATGACTTTCCAATAAGCCATTTATAAATAAATGTCAATAAGTCATTACAAATCTTTCATTTTTAATGAATTGATCATACAGACCACTGTATATTTCAGCATATAATAATGGTACTCCTCAGTCGTTGTGTCCTTTTTAATTACGATACAGATCTGTACTTTCTGAGCTTTCAACCACATCTCAGGTCAGCGGATGGAGCTTGATTAGTTATACGTTGTTATTTTGTAATCTAGTTAGAAGAGCCAGCAGTGCTATGACAGGACAGTCCACTGTGATTTAAATCATTTTCTACTATTGTGAATTGTATTTGCTTTACACGCTTGATGATGTCACAATGATAACAAAAGCAGAGCTTTGTAAAAACTAATTGTATTCCTAAGAGCTGCATACATGTATTGTATTAACAGATCCCAAAATGGCGCCTATTAAAGCAACACTAGACACTCGGTCCCCCTACAGGTTGTCTCATTGGAACTACAGCTTGCGTTACCTGATATGGGGTAACGCGAGCTGTAGTTTCAAGTTCTCTAGTGTTGCTTTAAGTTCAATGGAGTTGCTCGCCTGGAGCATATGCCAAAAATGTTTCTAAGCTTCAGCGTTTACTTCTGTTAAATGTGCCCCACTGAATCTGCGAAGTAGGGTTTCTCCTGCTGAACCATAGACTTTACATTGTGGTGACGTCACAGGTTTTTAAATCGACTTTCTCGGCTAGAGGGACGTTTTTCAAAAATAAAAAGTCCATGCGTTAAAAATTCAGAATAGAAAAAAGTCAAAACTGACCTTGTTTGCAGTTCTAGGTGCCCTGTCAACAGTTTTACAGACATCTCTTTTATAATGGTGGCCTCCATTTTGGGCTCTATGGGACTTTTTTTGCATTACCGCGAGAGGCCACTGGAAAATATTAATAAAATGTAATTGTTATTTTATATATATTTTTTCTTCTGCATTCAAGGACGAACAGGTCCAGAGTGTGGCAACATGATGCAGATGACGGACCTCCCTATTTACTACCAAGAGCAGCACTTTCCAAACTTTTATTTGAGCACCAAAATTCTCTGAATTGTGAGGCATTGCAGGGTAAGATCAAAAATGTCCACAATAGATGAGAAAAAAAGTAGTGTCAACAGCATGTCAATTGGGTTTTGCTAAAAAGAAAATATATACAGTAAGTTTTGCAGTTATCTGACACTACACGTCAGTGATGATGCAAAGTGTGGATTTGTAAGAGTCTGAAATCTCATTTTAGTCTCACTTAGAGTGATGGGAATAATATATAAACAAAAGAAGGAATGGTTTCTAACACAGGTCCCATCCGCTGCTCACACCATGCACCTCACACCACCCAGTAACATGGGGAATAAAATGCAGGACTATGATGATCCTCTGGCTCAAGCTATTCCTCTGATAGTCAGGTGATGGCCATGACACAAAAACACAGGAAAGAAGAAGACTGAAAGCGGATGTAAACATAGACATTGAGATGCTGTTAAAAGCTCCTAGTCATAAGTAAGTGGACCTTTGAGCTTAGATTCTCTTCAAAAAATATTGTTCCCACAAATCAAGAATGAACATCCATACAAAGACTGAAACAGCTTTTGGAATGTTTCATGAGGAAGGAAATGCCTCGAGGTTAGGTGAGAAACAAGGTGAACATAACTGTGCCTGTTTACTAGAAAACTTCACAGCATACCTTCATTACCTTCCAATGTGCCTGGCATGCTGCATCACCTGATCCCACAACACATTCTCACCCCCACCAAGTAAAAAAAAAAAAAACATTCCCACCAAGTCAAACAGTGACAATTGGTCAGTCATTGGACGCAAAAAGTGTCCTTTAGCGTCTAGCCCTTTGGCGTCATCAGGGGAAGTTCTACATTGAATGAGGCCCCCCCTCCTACCTTTGTTGTTTTACTCATCCACCCTACCGTTGTCTCTCTTAATACTGCGTCATCTTACAGCAATGCGGTGGAGCTGCTGCTCCGCCCGGTGCGTTCCATACAGACACTGAAGGGAGATTTGTGTGTCGTTATCTGATGCTGAGAGACACTGACCAAAGGTCAGAATTTTACGAGTTGGGAGTGAGAACGGGTTGGATCCCACACACTTAACATTTTATATTTACATTTATAGGGATGTATTTTAAGTGCTTATTTTCAATGAGAGCAATAGGGAATTATTGTTCAATTCCCATACCACAAAGACTGTACAATTATACCCATATGAACACACGCAGCTGCAGTTATGAAATGCATCAGACATTGAAATGTGCATCTCCAACAGAATACACCTACTGTTGGTTCACACGTACACATGGCTGTATGAAAGTGGTGCTTTAACGTGGGTTTGAGAGGCAGAGTGATGTCTGCTTGTTGTGTAAGAGTGGAGAGGTGCATCTGAGTCTGAAAAGATGGCTGTGACATTTATACCTGTTTCCTGCATGTGCCCAGCCATGTTTTTGAGGAATTTTGATTTCTTTGCTTTCTAGCAATGCACTACACAGTTGTCATATGATTACACAGTGCAGCGATTGCCAGTTCTTTGAGGCCTCTAGTGTCGCACTGGGAAACGTATGGAAACGGTCGACTGCAGCTGTGTGTTCTCTAAAGGAATCTCCAATTTGCCATACAGTCACACTGGGTGTGGCAATCACAATGTGGCTTTGTTGTGAATATAAGTTCTCATAATTAAATGACAAAATAGCCATTGTCATTACCTCCCAAAATGATCCATATGAATGCTCTCTAAGTACTTCCTAGCAGCAAGACAACTGTTACAAATGACTGGTGAACAAGACCACCAATGCCAGATGTACAATAATAATAATAATTATAAGAGACTGTCCTCCCCCGAAAAACGCTTTCAGGCGGTTGTTCAAGCAGCAAAATAGGATCTATATTTACTTTTATAGTGGCGGCGCCCTGTTGTGGCTGTAGTAATTATGACGGGAGCAAAGCAAGAAGCAAGGTGACATGTTATAAGAGAACCACATGTCCTGGTAAGGAAGCAGGTTGGGGCAGTGGATGGGTCACACAAACACAGGACTTTCACCCAGGAGACCGGGGTTCAAGTTTTTTTTCTTTTACTAAAGGAATGTCATGTTCAGCGTCACGTGCACAACCTTCACGAAGTGAAATAACATCTGATTTTAACCCAAACCCAGATCTGTTCTAAACTTAACTTATTAGTGTGTGTGCATAAACATAACTAAGTAGTTTGGTGCCTATAGATAACCAAATTGCGACCATGAATGTCACGTTCAGTGTCACGTGCGTAACCAGAAGTGAAGTAACGTCTAATTTTAACCCAAACCATGATCTTTTTTTAAACTTAACTAGGTAGTTTTTTTGCCTAAACATAACCAAACTACTATTTCACAACGTTAAAGACGTGTTTAAATAAGCGACCTTTACGTTCAAAATGGCGATCGACGTGCTCTGGTTTAGATATGAGGTCGTATTTCCGCCACCACTAAGGGCGCTACTTTATGATACGCTCCCGTGTGTGGAATTACAGGGTAGGGAACAAATGACGATATTGTAGTATGGTTTGGAGGACTTGTTGAAATAAATAATTAATTAAATAATAATTATCATAAAGAGGTTGTTATAGAGTTACCTACTGAACCTTTAACATGTACTGTAAGCAGCACATATGATCACAAAATATCCATCATTCTAAGTAATTATTCTAAGTAATTATTTGTTATTGACGTAGAAAGAAGTGTAAAAATCTTGAAACTGCTGTCCCCGTATTTTACAAAAACCATGAGACCAGTTGACTTCTACTAAACAGGTTGAAATTATTTAACTCAACAGCTGATTATTTAACTTGTTTAGAAAAAAAACAAGACTCAATAGACAAATAAATTATTAGTAAGATTGAGATTTTTGCAGTGTGAAAATGTTTTACAAAGTAATTCTCCTAATCAATTAAATGAGTAAAAAGTACAATATTTCCTTTTGAAATGTGTTAAGAGTAGAGGGAAATACTTAAGTAAAAGTGCTCATATGATTTTTGGCTTTTCCCCTTTCCTTTATTGTGTTATATATCTTTTTGTACACGTTATAAGTTTACAAAGTGAAAAAGCCCAAAGCCCCCCCACAGGGACTTACCATCTCCAACAGAAAACTCTGTTCACAAACTGCTCCAAACAGCTCTGTTGTAGTCCAGATTTTACTTCAGAGACGAACGCGCGTCACTTTGTAACACGTTATAATGCTCGCCTAGCTGCTAGCATGGCGCGCCCTCATACTCTGCTTCTGACTGGCTAGTAGTCCTTACCTAGACCCTGTGCATGTGCAAGTCCCAACAAAGGTGAAACAGAAGTGTGATATCTCACTCTGTAGCTAAAACAGAGAGCTCAACACATAGGGTGAAAAAAAGATGGTGTGTTTTGAAAGTTTAACCATGTTGTCACTGCACGATGTGAGTCTCAACACGATCTGAGTCGCGTTGAGTTGCGCGTGCTCAGATTTAAACAATTTACGGCATAACGACAATAACAGAAGATGGGAACAGCAATAATAGAAGATATAGAAGATGGAAATCATTTCAAAAAACGTTTTAGTTATCAAATGCTATCTATGATTGTTTCATTGCTAACGTTAGCTCAAAACGCCATTCAAGTAACAGCCGTTGTTGTGTTTAATATCTTGTAGCCAGCAGTGAACCAACTTGGTCATGTAGCTCCATTTTTACTGACTTTTTTATTTTTTATTAAGTGACGTGAGGGATCATGCCGTGAACATGTGATGCGCTATGATAAATAATAAATTACTGCTATCTCCAACTTCTATATCTTCTATTATTGCTGTTCCCATCTTCTGTTATTGTCCTTATGCCGTAAATTGTTTAAATCTGAGCATGCGCAACTCAACGCGACTCAGATCGTGTTGAGACTCACATCGTGCAGTGACACATGTAAACCTCTTCTGGTACA